>OY744537.1:6996037-7051037 GCA_963556195.1 Sepiola atlantica | reverse complement strand
CCGAATTTGGGACATTTCCAGATATCACTGACAGATAAAAACAGATTATTCGACATTTCTTCTTTTTGATATAATTAGACTACAGTGGACACCATAATATGATACCTGCATCAGCACGAAAGAAATGTCACGGTAAAGACGATTAGCAGATCTGCGAAATATTGGAAATAGTAAAGGGAAATGAGAAAACTATTTTCCGGAATTATACGGTTTAACGTTCGAGTATCTATTCTTTTCTCTGTATGTGAAGTGAAAACATATTTGTGTTCATATATATTTTTACATTACTATTTTTTATTATATACTAAAATTATTAAATAATATATTGTGTATAGTAATAGTATGAGAATATATTCATGAATATTTAGCTACACAGAGGCGTTTATGTTTGATACCCGAAGAGACTCGCCAGGCTAAGTGCACGGATTTTTTTAGTGATTGTTTTTATGTATCTCCGTGGTGTTTAGACTAGCTACAAAGCTAACCAATTCGATTCGATATTACTTCCCTCTCGCGGGTTATTGTTTTCATTAGCCAATGGCAGAGCTCCTGTCAAACAAATGTAAGGCTAGCCTTTATTTGACACTTTTTTCTTTTGTTTTGTTTCGGTGTAGCGCATCTTTTTTGTAAACCTGTCAAATTAACATGTGACCTTATTTTTTTCCTTACGTGATTGGAATAGTTTCTTTCTTTATTTTGTTATTCTTTTCAATTTATTTTGTTATTCCTTGCTAATTAAATGTTTATATATATAAACATATATATATATATATATATATATATATATATATATATATATATATGTGTGTGTGTGTGATTTAATAATTATTTCAATAGTGCTAGATTCACGAGAAGAGATAAGTAGTAGCATAAAATAAACGCATGATAAGAAACCTCCACAAAAACGTGGTGACATGAATCCATGAATCGTGCGCGGCAAAATTCGGCTTGATTCAATCTAAAGCCTGAAACTAACGGCTTACGCTGAGTTCGCCGAATAAGCGTTGGTTGTAGATGGAATTTTGAAGCAACAGAATGTCGGTAGTGATGCAATTGGCATATACGCGATTGCATTAAACGTCCGTATCTTTGACTTCGGGTGTCTATAAAACAAAGAAAATTTTGCCGAGAGCATCAGGAATTAGGCGGTGAGTGGAACGACAATATTAACGACTGCGGAGGAAACGAATCATTTTCATATGTTAGACTTTAAATTGAATTTGAAAGTTAAACCGAGAAAGTGGAGTTACGTAAAGCAGTGTTTATTGAGAATTTGTAGCCTGACGAAATATAGTGCCAGACTTTGGTTTTTACCGTTCTTTCAGCTTTACCCTAATAAAAAGTTCGTTAAACTGCCTGGCGAACTCCTTTTTATAGTGAAGCACCAACATATATGTGTATTATACTTGTCATGAGTATATATATGATATTATAGTATGTATTATATTGAATACAGGGAGAGACAAAGAGATAGATGGATGAATAACACTTTATTTTAAACTAGCGCGATTCGTTTTCCAGCGTTGCCCGGAAAAGAATATTTAATCAAGAAATTTCGAACCTAAACATTAAACTCATTAAATATTCGCTAATTATGTCTGTCTGACATGAACGCAAACACCACGAAATTAATGTAAAACATTTGGGGAGGAGCTTTACATGCGGAATAATAGAGGGTGAGTTTAATTGCCAGGTGAGTGTTGGGCTTAATGGAGTGCATCATTTGCTTAAGAAAAAGTAAAGACCATTAAAAAAAATTTACCAACTTAAAAAGACAAAAATATAAAAATAAAGCGATAGACAATTAATTTATTTGTTTATTTTTGTCTTATTTAAGAGCATGAACGTAGACCTCAAGATGTAAATGTAAATAAGAAAAAAGAAAAACAAAATAGACACCATACTTTAAAATAGAAGACACGAAAAAAAGACAAGAAATGCGACGTTGAGACGGGAGTGATTCTATAATTTGTTAAAGTAAAAGGAAAACATTCATGAAATGTGATTAGAACCGAAGTACACGTTGTTATGACTAAACAGATATATGTATCGTTTAACTTTAACAAATCCGAAGAAAAAAAGAAAATATATGCGACGTAGTTACGGGAGTGTTTATATAATTGGGAAAAGGAAAAGGAAAAAGACGAAAAATATGGCTCGGAAGCGAAGTACACTTCGTTATGATCAAGTAAATGTGTGTATGGGGAAACTTAAAAAAAACGAAAAGCTATCCGAAACAGGCGTAATTGAAGTAGAATGATACAAAATGACTAATTAAATGAAGCAAAATAAAAAATTAGTTTGAAAAATGTATTAGCGAACATTTTTTTTTATTCAAGCAGGAATTGAATCTGAAGCGTAAACTGGTATTCTGCTATTCTCGAATAAAATTTGAGTCCGAACCAAGAAATCTGAATTAGATCGATGCTTACTTAACACGTTTCCTTATGGGTATGAAATTAAGTGTATGGGTTAATATACCCCCAAGGAAACTGTTTAACTAATAAGGATACCCTTCCATGATATGAAATTGAAAATATAAAAAAAGTATAATTAAACAGACAGATTCTGTTACTTTTAACAATATTTGCATTAAAAATATACTGCAACAATCAACAAGCAAAGCCGACGAACCAGAGTCAAATATCGATTTTGTAGGAAGAAAACTATCGATGACAAAAATGATACAGAGACTGGCTTTACTTTACATATTAGATTACACAAACAAATCAATTATGTAATGCAGACATTACCTTCCACAACCTTTCCTTCGGAATCTAATTTACAAACTTTAATGATTTCATGATTTCCCGAATGAATCTCGAAGCAGTTTGGTCTGTTAGTCTTATCAGCATTCACTTCACGCACTCTGATATTCTCAAGATGGATAATGCCTTTCGGCTTCTTGCCCTGTTAAAATAAAAAAAAGGAGATAAATGTACATAAACATCAAATATTTGTGCTTGGAAAATAGAGTTTCCTTTATTTAACGATTAAATTAAATCTTATATTGGCTTTTGTTTCTCGATGAAAGTTAACAAAAAAAGATAAGTAGATAGAATGATAAAATTAAGACCTACATGTTTCTCTTATTATAAACAAAGTTGAAAGACTTACTGTTGTATATTCAAAGAAATACAGGCAGTTGTCATTAAGAATGAACCATCTTCTCTTCCAGCTTTTGTAGCGTCCACCTTTGAGAAAGAATGAGAGAAAGAGCATTAGTTGAATAAAATACAAAAAAAAAACGATAAAAGCGTATCTACATAAGTAAAAGTGAAAATGAATGTTCTAATTTATGTTTATTTTCTTCATGCAGATTTCAACATTTTTCAAATTGAATTTTCAATTAATAAAAAATTCTAAAGAAGTATTCAAGAGATCCAGTATGAATTCGCTCAAGTTCCACGCTTAATTCGGAAAGAAAAAAAAGCACAAAAAAAACTTTGGAATACAAAAAATGAAACATGTTTGATAAAATAAGGCTAAGAAAAAGCTTACAATTTTAGACATTATCTAATTGGGATTAGGTCGGTAAGGCTGATTAACATATCAGCAAAAGTAAAAAAAATTGCAAGACTGACTATGCTTCCATGACCATCCTTCTTTGACGGGATTGAAGAAAGTATGCATTAAATCGTTGCCATCGTCTTCAGGAATCTTGAAAGGTTTCTTTTCTTGATACTCTCATAGAAACTCTAAAAAAAGACATAAAAGCATTAAGTCACTATTTTAGTTTGGCAGTATTTTATTTTTAGTGGGCGTGGAGTAATTTATAGATGATATAGATATTTATTTTGATAGTTGTTTAAAATGTAAAATTACATTTTTTAATTTCAATTTAAAACAGATAACAACAAAATATCTGTAGACATAACAAACTACAGAACTTTAATTTTTGTTGAAAATTAAGTTATGGAATAATTTGAAATGTTTGGCCTTTTCTCTCATTAACTAAAAGAACACAAATACAAGATAAAATGTCAAAATATAAAAAAGAATCTAAAAAAAATTATTGCAAATTATTGTATTGAACACAGAATAAAGATTTCAATAGTAACATTAAATTGAATTAATTGACCATCAAATTAGTTAAAGTTAAAGCTATCAAAATCAATTAATGTTATAGTTATCAAAATAGTTTGCAGTTAAAGTTATCAGAATCGATAATAGTTATCTAAATCGGTTACAGTGATCAAAATCGGTTAAAGTGATGAAAATCGGTTAAAGTTATCAACATATGCTAAAGTTATGAAAATCGGTTATAGTTATGAAAATCGGTAATATTTATCAAAATCGGTTGAAGTTATAAAAATCGGTTAATGTTATGAAAATCGGTTAAAGTTATCAAAATCGGTTAAAGTTATCAAAATCGGTTAAAGTTATCAAAATCAGTTAAAGTAATCAAAATCGGTTATAGTTATCAACACCGGTTATAGTTATCACACTCGGTTATAGTTCTCAAAATTGGTTAATGTTATCTAAATCGGTTATAGTTATCAAAATCGATTAGAGTTATCGAAATCGGTTACAGCGCTCAAAATCGGTCATATTTATCAACATCGGTTATAGTTATCAAAATCGGTTTTTATCAAAATCGGTTATGGTTATCAAAATCGGCTAGAGTTATCGAAATGTGTTTAAGTGATCAAAATCGGTTAAATTGATAAAAATCAGTTATAGTTATCAAAATAGGTAAAAGTTATCAAAATCGGTTAAAGTTATCAAAATCGGTTTAAGTTATAAAAATCTGTTAAAGTGATAAAAATTAGTTAAAGTGATAAAAATGAGTTAAAGTTATTTAAATCGGTTATAGTTATCAAAATCAGTTATAGTTATCAAAATCGTTTATAGTTATTAAAATCGGTTAAAGTAATCAAAATCAATTATGTAAGGATTAAACACTGGTGTCTGTAGATAATAATAATAATAATAATAATAATAATAAAATATATATATATATATATATATATATATTTGTTGTTGTTGAATCACTTTCCACTGCTTGCTATACGCACCCGCTAATTTGACGTTTATAGATATAAATCCCTCCTAATTGTCATGCGAATTGACCCAGGTTGAGAGGAAAGACACCCGCCTACGAATCAGTGGCGATTTGTAAACCGGGTTCGTGCCCTCCGACCGATGTGAATTCGCATCCCCTACACTGAAAATTGCGTAAGCATGATATATGGATGTCTGTAGATAAAAATAAATTATTTACTAAAAATATGTATATATATATATTTTTTATATATATTTAACTGATTTTCTATAACTGTGTATGGCTATTCCGGAAATATATCTACGTAGCTAGCTAGTTATAAGACTGATGAAGAATACGTTTTTGACGGATAATTTTATACTAGAATATATACATTTTAAGAAAAATTGGAGGAGTTCAACTTTGTACAATGTTCAATTGAATATAATATGAAAGGTATATGTAATCATTCCCACAATCAAACATAGCATCAGAGTTAATATGCACAATTCCATTTTGAGACATATGCCTAGGTTATTGCGAGTTGATTTATATATATATATATATATATATATATATATATATATATATATATATATATAGAGAGAGAGAGAGAGAGAGAGAGAGAGATAATGGGAAAATGACAATATAAGATGACATTTACATTTATTTATTAGTTATATATGCTTATATTCATACACGTACGTGTCGAATAATATTATCCAAAATAACTGCATAAAAGCGGGAGATAAGTTAACACATGCAACACATTTTCCACAGACACCGGAAGGGGATTGGATAGCTTTTCTTCCCTAGAAGTCACCTTACGAGCTCTAGCATATCGATACGCCAAACACTTTTGAGGTTTCCACACTCAGAAATGAAATAAAACGCACTAGTAAACCACAGAGAAGTCTTTCATATCCAATTTGCAGACGCTAAACCATCACCAACAAATAAACAACACACAGAAAACAATCCTTGCACAATCAACTGCTGTCTCCGTTTTAGCCACGGCTATATGCTAGCGTACGTAGGCAATATTCCGCATACAATACGCAAAGTACAAATAATTGTACAGCGATAACAAAATAGGACAGCTCCACGTCAGTTGTACATAATACCGTATGATCAGTGGCGTGTAGAAGTTTGGTGATATCTCTGGTGATGCGTGATTAAAGTGTAGTATCTGTTCACGCCTGTCCTGTGCAGTTCTAGGAGGTCCACCCTCCCAGGCTTTGCCTCCCCTGTTTGGGGAGGAGTAAGTTTATTGCTTACTGTCTGAGGCGCTCCTACCGGGGAATGCCGACGGGGCTGCCCAGGCAATTTTTAAATGGCCAGAGTGCTCACCTCTCGAGCGCTGGCTTTTCAAACCCCACTTTCTCGACCCGATCTTGGGTCACATCTTACTTGTGGGAGTAAGATAAAACTGGCCTTGTGCCTAACTCCTGGGGAGGAGTAAATAAAATCTCTGGTGATGCGTGGAGCAAACTCCTTGATTGTATGCTTCAAAAGCTTATATATAAGTCCTAGTACATTGTAATATTATACGTTAAATCTAACATGCTTGAATACCTCTCGAATATAGATGCCCGAGGCAACTTCCACGCTCCCGCCCTCACGGCTCAGCACACCCATATCCTTTCTAAAACACTTAACAAAATGTAAGAACTCCACTAAAGACATAAAAGTTAATATCTAAGTCTTAGAATGAGATTTCAGTAACGTTCGATTTAAAGATCCACTACTAATAACTAGACTCCACTCACAAATCAATAACAGACTTGGATTAAACAGAGATTACTTAATCGAAACACAGACACAAACACCCGATTAACAGTTACATGCACACGCGTCGTAGTCCTTATAATAAAGCAATATATTTAAAAGCTTTTGATATTTTTTAATAAAAAGTAGAAATAAGATTTATTAAATGCCAAGCGATATTTAATGAGTCATAAGATATCAATGCACCTGAGATACCAATTTCTGTCTCAAACTATTTCAATATGTTTTCTTTATAAATACGTGTTTGTAGTTCAAGAACTACGAATTCCATATGAATACGAATAAAAAGAATTCTCATTCATAAAGCTTCTAAGAAGAGGTTTTCAACTTAGTCCTTTAATGTTCATATAGCTTTTGGAAGACCTTAAGAAGAAGAGGAAAATAATGAAAGAGAAAGCTGTAATAATTTTTATTGAATATGTAAACATAGAAAATACCACCTTTTAACATGGAGAATGTGTATACATCTTTAATCATCGCAATAATTTAAATTAAACATGAATAAAATAGTATTTCGAAAATATATATATTCGTCCGGAGTTTACTTATTCCAATCTGACTAGTAAAGTTGATGCTTTCCATATTGTTGTGAAGTTGTCCAACAGTAAATAATAAATAAAGGAAGTCAAGTCGAAGGTTGGTTTAACAAGTGTATTAACAAAGTAAGAAAGTGACTAGCACTTGGCTAGACAGTTACAAGACTGTGCTTTGTCTTCTCTGTGTCTCTGGTGACTCGCACTATTTATTGTGACAACCGGTGTTGTTTCTCCTGTGTAAGAACGGCCGGTGTAACACATATTTGTTGGCAATTAATAACATTTTGATGTTAAGTATTGAGTTAAATCTTCGTGTAGAATTATTGATATTGGACAATGCACGAGAGCATTTAACATTTCATCCGAAGGAAAGAGCTATATTTGTCTTGAGAGAGAAGGCTAATCATATGTTCATTAAACAATAAGTAGAAAGAACTCTGGAAAATATAAAATTAACCCGTTCCAGAGTAGATTAGATCTTTTATGTGAGTTTCGGAGACAATTACTTATGTTAAGGTCAGTAGAATAAATCATGTAATAAATCCAGATTAATTCAGGCACAAGACGCTCTATCTATAAATAGAAAACTGAAAGGGAAAAGCGAAACAAAGAAAGTTTAAAATAAAAAGAGAAGGGAAAATGATTTTGAGAAAAAGAAGAAGAAAAAGAAGAAAGAGAAGAAAGAGAAGAAGAAGAAGAAGAAGAAAGAGAAGAAGAAGAAGAAGAAGAAGAAGAAGAAGAAGAAGAAGAAGAAAAAGAAGAAGAAAGAAAAGAAGAAGAAGAAGACGAAGAAGAAGAAGAAGAAGAAGAAGAAGAAGAAAAAGTAAACTTATGGAATACAAATGCGGAAGTCAGAAAACAGTTTTCTTGTCTTTTATGGTTGACATTCTATACTCTCACTATATTATTTAAATTAAAAGACGTTTTTAGACGAAGTCATTAATAATCTAAAAAAACTAATTGATTTTATGGAAATAAAATTCAAGTGAGGCAATTTAGAAGAGTAAGTGTTAAGTTCTAAAACCTGCACAATAATGAAAAATAGACAAAATAATTCATTTTGTACTTATTGGCACCAATACCTTGCTTAGAAATGAACGAAACTCTCTGCGTAATCATTAGTCGTCTTATATATTAACTTCTAATGTAAAACAACACCGTATCTTTGTTGTTCATCGATGTCCAGCTCAATTAAAACGTCTAAAATCTTATTGTTCAAAATCTTATTGTTCATGCCTTCAATAAAATGGGTTCATGCCTTCAATAAAATAAAATGGGTCTCCACTAAGATTCTTCGTATAATTTTACTTGGGAAGTTGTATTTGATCTTCATAGAGCACATTATTATCAATTGCATTCCCGGAGAGACATACACATGACAAACAGAAATACAGAGCCACTATATTTACATTACAGATTGGGATGTTTTCTGGGTTTCCTAGTCACTAATTAGGTATATAACCGTTGCACTATCTCTAATATTACTTTTCCTAACTCAAAAGTCCTTGCATTCATTTAGAGACACGATACAAGAAGACCAGATGGACAGCTGCGATAAACAAATTAAACTGGTGGTAATATCTAAATTTTCCACCTGATAGACTCTTTGTTATAAGTATTTTTAAGAGTCTATACTTCCATATTACTTAACCAAGGATTAAAATTGATGGATTAATAACTTTCCCGTGGGTATTAAAAAGTGACTTAACCTTACTCAGATCATCCTCTTGTTTACTTGACGAGAGATCGGTTTCATTATCTTCTTGTTGAATTCATCCTAGAATATATACTGTCGGAAATATGCAAACACTGTAAATAACAAGGAAATGTTCTCAAATATCCAATAGGCGGACACGCTGGGAACATACTAAAAATATAAAGACACTTATTTGAAAATGTATATATATATATATATAAATTAAATTCCCGAAACAGTTTTTCATGGTAAACAACTGATGATCCCTTAAAATAGTGTTAGAAACAAACTAATATAATAACTGTAAAAAATAAATTGACTTACATGAGTGATTTTCCACTGAAAGTCTTGGGACTATAAGTTTTTTTTGTTTTTTTTTAAATATAGTTTTAATGGTTGAGAAACTTCCGAGATTATATATATATATATATATATATATATATATATATATATATATATATATATATATATATATATATATATAGTGTTATTGGAATAGACTATATAATATACTGTTCTAAAAAGTATGTAAGCTATATGTAATATATATCAAATGACGGTTCGATACTAATGGGACACTGTTAGAAATATTAATAAGTGCAAGTGATTAACATAATCAAAAATATATTGATTGATAGGATGAATGTTCTTGGAAAAATTGAGATTACAAAACGGAAGTTACGAGCTAAAATGAATGTTAATTTTGTTCTTGAGTTAAACTAGGTGTTATGGTGCCGTACCTATGACGAACATTTGGACTCGTCCATTCTCAATGAATACTGGAAGCATTACGCTTCTCAGTTGAAGCCAGCCCCAGCTCGTTCAGTCTTTCATTAACTCGGTTGATTGAGAACTTCAAGATTGGATAATGTAATAAAAATTGAGGATTTTTTCTCGACAATCAATCCGGCAGGAACTGGGCCATTTCAGTGACCTTTTTCCGAGGCTGCCCAGGCTATGTTTGCTAGCTGGCTTGATTCTTCCCCCACCTTCCGACCTTGTGTCACACATTGCTGTGGTGGGAAGCAATTAAATACCTGACGCCAACCTCAGCCTGTCTAGTCTTTCATTAACTTCGGTTGATTGAAGGCTTCGAGATGAGGTAAGGTAATACCAGTCGAGGATTCGTTCTTGACAATTAGTCCGGCAGGAACTGGACAATTTCAGTGGAGTTTTATCCGTCGGGCTGAGGTATACGGTCCTGGTTACTCTTAGTAGCTACACCCTACCAGCCGTTGCCGCACCTCTTTCGGGTGGAGTAAGTTAATTGCTTATTGCTTGAAACGCCCTGACCAGGGAATACCGACGGGGTAGCTTAGGCTATCTTTGCCAGGCCAGAGGGCTCCTCCTTTAGAGGCGTTGCTTTGATTCTTCCTCCACCTTTCAACCTTGTGTCACATATTGCTGCGGTATGAATAACTTTAATACCTGCGACGAACCCCAGTCTACACTGGCAGTTAGGACTTACGGCCCACTGCTCTTGTTTCTCTGTTGTATATATTTTTCCCAATATACATGTTTTACCTAACCCCTGTGTCCGTGTTTTCATTCTGACCACAAAACAGACCCACAGCACCAGGAGAAATTAAATGCGAGATATTTGTTCGATCTTTTAGAAATTAGATACTCTTTTCTTATATTGTTTAAATCTCATTAATTTTAAAGGTAACAAATTAAATCAGCATAATATATAACATATATTGACGATGCGATACACGATTTCCACCGATGTATCTGTAAATCGTGTGAGAGAAGTTTTAGAAAAAAATCGTCTATTTGCTTCCGTAGTTTTATGCAGACCGGTGGGGATGTTAGAGAAAACTTTCCCAACTTTACCATGTAGTTAGAGCCATACAGGAAGTGTTGATGTTTAACATATTTATCTATCTATCTATTTATATCCATCTGCTATTTATTGCATTATCGATTGATCTGTGTTACACATCATCATATATCGATTTAGATGAGTTTAAATATTTCCATCAGTAATTATTTAAAAGTCATCTGTGAACGTTTTTCTTTTCATATGAATTCCTAATAACTCATTTTTTGACTGTGGTTATGTAGTGTGTGTTTGGTTTCCATTTAAATGTCTGTAACGATATGATGTCCGACACCGAATTAATCCTGTATTTAAGAAGAAATATAATTGATTATTTATCTGTTCTCAGCATTTCGTTTTATTTTTTAAAATTTTGTACGAGGTTAACGTTTTGATATTAACGGCTGGCAGGCAATGTCTTCACATCAGAACGCTAATGTTGTTTTTGTTTCGCACATTATAGCCAATAAATGATTTTCTTTAATCAGACAAATTAGCACTAATTAGAATAAATTCAAATCAAACGGCCAAAGGAAGAAACTAATAAACAAATGATTTCAATAAATGTAACGATTACCATAATCTTAATTGCTGTCCAAGATAAAAGTTTATTAGATTTCGTGCTCTGAAATATGATTTCAGTATCTCTATAAATTACTGATTTCTTTTTCTATATCTGAACCTCAAATAGGCTTTTGTTGTTTCGGATATGAAGCAATTACAGGTTCACGACGATCAGTAGGATCAACCTATTTAAATGATGATTCGTTGGAAAATTCCATCAGGTAAAACGTTTAATTGCCATGTTGAAATCTGAGCATCCAATTTCATCTAAGCCAATAAACTGTTAGATTGTGATTTTATAAAAAAGAAAAAGATGGAAAATGAAAAAATGCGTCTAAGTACTTTATTGAGCTCTTTTTATTAGTTGACGTTTGACTTTTTCCATATGTTTTCTCATGTTTGCCGCCTAAAAATAATAATTTTATATCGAATTATGACATGGGATGATATGATAAGATGAAACAAAGTAGAATATCAGAAATATATGAATCGAATTATGACATGTGATGATATCATAAGCTAACAAAAGTAGAATATAAATAATATAAAGATGTTATACTTCAAGTCGCTTCATTTCTCCCCCTAATGACCAATACTTGTAAGGACTAAAGTGTAACGTCACCGTTCATTATTTAAGTAAAGTAACATCACATCCACATAGAGTTATGTATGTATATATATATACAGGGTGATTCATAAGTAACTTAGCTATTTAAAATGATTACCATATGAAGCACAAACATACTATGAACTTTTGATGATTGTTATCTTACTCTCTAATTACTGCTATTTGTTATTTTACATGTGTTCGTTTATATATTTGTTTCTATATATATTTATTTTTATTTATTTAAATTTGTGTAAATCATCATATGTGTTTTTTTTCAGGCAGTATGTCATTTAAAATTGAAGAGCGAAGTTTGATTCTTATTCATATGGCCAAATTTGATGAATCGCCCACACTTGTTGAAAGGCAATGACGACCTCAAATCAAAAATCACTGCCGAGTTTGTTAAAATTAAAATTAATCAATCAAATATGCTACAAAGAGTCGTAAATTCCTTGCAAAAAAGAATGGAGCTATGATGTTGAGATGATGATGAGAGTATTCCCGAATCTATAAACCCATCCCTTAGGGGTCCATAGGGTATATTTCATCGGGGGGGGGGGGGGGCTTTTCAACTATTTTTCATAATATTTTATAGTCATTTGAAATTGCTGAGTCATATTGTAATTTAATTACGTAATACCTCAAGTTCATAAAACAATTCATGGATTTTAATGAAATTTATTTGTTAGAGGATAGCTAAGGAAGAGCTATAACTCACGTTTAAAAACACAATTAAGGTTTTTAAAACAATGTTAGAGAATATACATAACACATAAAAGTGTATTCTTATGTAAAATTCACAGAGTAAGGTGATGAGAGTATTCCCGAATTTATAAACTTAACCCTTAGGGGTCCATTAGGAATATTTCATCGAGGGGGGGGGGGGCTTTCAGTTATTTTTAATTATATTTTATAGTAATTTTTAATTGCTGAGTCATATTGTTATTTAATTACGTAATACCTCAAGTTGATAAAATAATTTATGGTTTTTAATGAAATTTATTTGTTAGAGGATAGCTTAGGAAGAACGATAACTCACGGTTAAAAAACACAATTAAGGTTTTTAAAACAAGGTTAGAGATTATAGATGACATATAAAAGTGTATTCTTATGTAAAATACACAGAGTAAGATGATGAGAGTATTCCCGAATCTATAAACCCACCCCTTAGGGGTCCATGGGGCATATTTCATCGAAGGGGGCTTTTCAGTTATTTTTCATTATATTTTATAGTAATTTTAAATTGCTGAGTCACATTGTAATTTAATTACGTAATACTTTGAGATAACCTTTTATTTTATTGAACGTTTCTTAGCGTCAATTCTATTCACATGAAAGGGGGTAAGAAACTATTGAAGGTCCGCCACTAGCCGCCACTGCCAGCCACTCTGTACGTGCACAAATACATGTACATGTACATTTTATAATGTCTTATATAAGAACAGTATTTTATTTAACGTTTCTTAGCGCCAGGGACGCGCCTCTAAATTGATAGTTTTTTGGTATTGTTTTTTTAAATAAGCGACAAACGCAAATTATTGCTACTATTTTACGAAAGAAAATTATAGGAAATTACAGCATGGTCGCTAGCGATTAAGTCATTGCATTCAAGTTCGATTTTAAAGTCTTTAAAAAATAAAATATAATTTTATGTCGGGATCAAAAATACAATGTTAGAATAATTAATAACTTTCATCCTAAATGTTTGTTTGTTTACATTACATATTTTTAAAAGAAAATCCACAGTTACATGAAATACATATTTAGTAAAGAGAATTTACGTGAATTACATTGTTATTAGTTTTTAACACATTTGAACAAGATAAGAATCATATGGGAAAAAGGGAAAATCGAGGGTTGAAGGAGGGAGGGAAATAATAAGGACCAGGGAAAAAGAGACGACTAGAGAAAGAAGAGAGATTGAAGTTTTTATATAAAGATGTCACACACACTCTTTAATTCCTACTACTTTGTTTTTTGTATCGCCCCGGGCAACGCCGGGTAGCCCTGCTAGTAGTTCATAATAATACATACATACATACATACATACACACACACACATATATATATATATATATATATATATATATATATATATATATATATATATATAAACATTCAATGAATTAAAACATTACAATCGTTCCAAGAATAAGAACATCAAGTCCAGTATGGCGTACGATCGTTTCAAAAACATTATATATATATATATATCTTTTGGAAATTAAAAAAAAATAAAACCACGGTAAATGCACCATAGTAAGTATGCCAATAAAGAACAGAAAATCACGTTTAAATGTAAAGACTCGTATATATATATATATATATATATATATATATATATATATATATATATATATATATATATATATATATGTGTGTGTGTGTGTGTGTGTGTGTGTTTGATAATGGCTCTATCGGAATAGAAGCATCTGTTGGAAATCGTTTGTTTTATTTGTGCAAGTTAGTGCGGGTGGACCCGTGCAGTCGAGTGCATAATAGGGCCTGTTTTCACAGTCGCAGCTCACAGATGTGACAGAGTCACCGTGTGACGAGACCTCAGATCAAGGGTCAATGCGCACCTGCGATAGAGGCTCTCTTACGTCACAGGCTTTTGCGTGGAAAGCAGAGGGATCCGTGATGTCACTCGTTCTTCGTGAGAAGCGAGTTTTTGCAGTCTGGGTTTTGGAGGCGAACTTGTCAGACGTTATTTTTATGATGTAGTCTGAAACATACATAGGGGAATTATTTCCCTAAGAAAATACAGGCGAAATATCTCTTTTCCCCCCTCCACGAATGGTTAAGACTTAATTGATAAGTAATTACGAAAGCAGTAATTTGCTCTCTCTCTCGACGTTAGTGAATATCTCTCAGCTGACGGATAACTAAGGCTTAAAATAAAACAGAAATTAAATTTAAAAGATTGTTTGTCTTCGAAGTCGGTCATGAAGTTTTTTTTTGTAGCAGCGATGTTCCCGGCAATACAGAAGAGAAGAAAGAAGACAACCACTGGACGACACGCACCCTCTATGCGTCGAGGGATACATTTACAGGTATGCACACTATATGATGTTTGGTGTTAAAATAATGACGTGTGTTTAAACGAGAACTGCCACGGTCGTTACGAGACAAGTATTCAAAACGAAAATTGCCTCGGCCCAAGCAGAGGGGCTATGCAACATATATATATATATATATATATATATATATATATATATATATATATATATATATATATATATATATATATATATATGAGTGTGTTTGTGTTTGTGTGTGTGTCGTCACGTGTCACTGCTCTTTAATGTAATGTAGATATTTATCAGTGATAAAAGTTATGCAGTTTTAAATTTAGAGACATAAACTCAGTGAACATCACATTGTGTTTATTTCTTTATATTATAACGCGGGAGAAGGGCAAATATTCTGAAGAAATCAAACACTGACAGTCACAATGCGCTGTTCATTTTATGTTCTTCAAATATATATCTATCCTATACTATTTAATAAAATGTGCATTCATATATATATATATATATATATATATATATATATTAAATATACATGCGCCCCATTACACAAAATGGAAACTGCTAAGACCTACGACGAACTAGCAACCCGGATTGCGAGAAGGAAGAGAGAGCATTACACACAAATTGAAATGGAAACAAGAAAACAAGGCTGGCGACAACATAAGATAGCAAGGAATTTCTTGGAAGAGGCTTCACTCTAATGGCTCAAGAATGACAGACTTCTATTTTATGAAAAAAGCTGGAGAAGACAAAGGCGTACTCACAAATTGATGCAAAAATGGCTGGCTTCCAAACAAACGGTCAGGGTAGATTTTTTCACTTAGCAGTTTCGAGCCCGAATCACCTAATGTCTGTATCCCAGATCTACACAAGCTAATGGCTACTACACTGCCCGTCACAACAAAATATGCAAATATCTGCATTGTAAGATCTGCTGAGAGATGCAGCTTGATAAATCGTCGAACATCTGGGAACATTAACCTTCACCCATAATATTAAACGGAAAGGTGAAAATGTTCTATGATAAAGATATACAAGCGGGAAGATACATAACACCACCAAGTCAGACATTGTTATATGAAATAAACCTGAAACACTGCTTTTATTGTAGATGTAACCATCCCGAATGACTGACCTCAATAGAGCCGAACGCGAGACGATCACCAAATATCAAGACCTCAAGTAAATAAAAATAAATAATAAAAGCGTTAACTATTTCAACGGTTTAGGGAAGTGAAAAAAGCAAATAGCAAGGACTACAACTTACCGATGGCTGAAATAAATTTCGAATAAATTTCTCACTCTATTTCAATAATGAGACAGTTTATTTCTGTTTTCTTTACTTCTTCTTATACCGATTGATACTTACCGGTTTAAGGCGTTTTATTTCATTCTTATTTTGTTAACTTCACCGACTGTTACATTAGTTCATATTAATTAATATTTACACTAGCGAAGCATAATTTGTCCGTCACTCTTCTGGGAGAGTATATGCTCATACATATATTAAAACAATTGGTACTTTATTTTAAATATATATATATATATATATATATATATATATATATATATATATATATATATATAATTGTTGTGGCCCTCTTAAAGGGACCGAACTGAAGACACGAACATGGTATGAAGTAGAAACAAGTGTATTAAGAAAATAGAGTACAGAGGGGAAAAATATGCGCCTGGTAAGTAGAGTTCGACTATCTTATTGGATTCCGGCGAGAGTTAATTGCCGTTGGTATTTATTGAGCAAAGAGGCAGAGTCCATGTTGTACATAGGTAAGTCACCATAACAATAATATATATATATATACACACACATATATATATATATATATATATACATATATAGGCATTTTAGCCTGAAGATTCCCCCTGGCGATGAAACGCGGGAGCCTCCGTGTAGCTTAATTGCCATAAATATATTTTCATAGCTTAGTATCTAGCTCTATTTACGTATCGAGCACTGTTGAAGTAAATACTGAAAATTGATACATAAAAAAATTATATCTCCTTATAAAGTTTTATGTAGATACATGAAATATATATATATATATATATATATATATATATATATATATATATTCGTACGATCTTTTGCTCGATTATAAGCCGAGAAAATGTTTTATTACACTAGAGACTGCCAACTTATCACATAAATAATATTGATAAAGTGAAAGCGAAAATATCTTCCCTCGCGAAAAGGTGATCCATTTCGTTTAACTTAATAACTTGGACTGATATAATTTTGACATAAATAATAAATTGAATTCAATTTAGAAGAATATCTTTCGCGACCCAGAGGGACGTATTCATGCCATATATTATTTTCTCCTGGATTATTAGATCCTGTACTATGAGAGTAGTGCTTACGTTTTGTTTTTATATTTCGACAACTCCGGTCTTGCATATTTTATTTAATCTACACAGTGTGCAAAATCGATGGCAAAACTTCTGGATTATGTTCTATGTGGTAAGTCATGAAAAAAGTTCTTATAAACAGAGGCCCGGGAATTCTTTGTTTACCATTTAACAAAAAAATGCTAAACATGTCTTCTTTACACATCTTACACGTACCTATATATATATATATATATATATATATATATATATATATATATATACATATATTCATTCAATAGACCATAGTGAATTAATCCAAAATTATTATTTTAATTTATTTTAACAACTTCGTTATTTCTGTACTTTGATGAGTTTTTTTTTTACATCTCTCATTTTACACACAAAACTAATTTATTCTAATTAAATATTCATTCCTATCCCTGACGCGCGTTTACTGGCAAATTCGGATGAGTATACTTTTTCCGTTCGCCCAATTTTGTCAATCTTAAGGGGGTTGCCATATATGTTGTTGACTAGGGAAAAAAACATTATCATAACAAATCATCGAAGGAGCAAAAACGGTAAAAATCCAGGTTCGGATGTGATGAAAATTCGGCAAACTGAAGACACTCATTCGGGTATAAAGAGAACACTTCAAAAGAAAAGAAAAAATTAGAAAGATACACCTCTTAACAAGATGTTCACGTTTGAGAAAACACATGACAACGATTTTTCCAATGATGGCCCAAAAGCTAATATATATATATATATATATATATATATATATATATATATATATATATATATATATATATATATATATATATATATATATACATATATATATATATATATATATATATACATATATATATATACATATATATACATATACATACAAACAAATGTATATATACATATATATACAGATATATATATACATATATATGTATATATACATGCATACATATATACATATACACATTTATATATACATATATACATATATATATATATAGATAGATATACACATATACACATATTTATATATACATATATATACATATATATACATACATGTATATATAAAATAATATGTATATATACATATATATATATATATATATATATATATATATATATATATATATATTTATATATATATATATATATATGAGGGGCGTTCAATAAGTAATGCTCCTGACCCTCTTCCAGTTGTCTGATCTAGATGAAATTTTTCCTGTGTAATGATTTATATGTGTAGGTTATGTAGGAAGAACCAGCTCTTAACTGATTGTGGTTTCTGATTTACATGTGTTTGAAATGAGTCAGGTGTGTAATGGAGTCAGTTGAGTGTCGCGCAGTGATCCAGTTTTTGTATTTGAAAGGACGCATACCAAAGGAGACTTTTGATGAAATGACAGAAACTCATGGTGATTTTGCCCAATCATATGACCTTGTAAAACGCTCTCATCGTAAATTAAAACGTGTCCGGAAGTCTTTGGAAACAGCTCCTTGACTTGGTTGTCTCTCTTCTGCCATTGATGAGGCATCTGTCCGTGAAGTTGAGGCTTCCATTTTGAGAGCTCGACGCATTACTATTCGCCAACTAGCTCAAGAGGTCAAGATTAGAACAGGGTATGTGGAAACTATCATTTATGATCATTTGCATATACATAAGGTGTCTGCCAGATGGATCCCCAGGAAGTAAGAACGCGTCGAGTACTCGAAGATAAATTTGGAGATGTGCCAAGAAGATGAGTAAAAGTTTTTCAAAAGACTGGTTACACAGGATGAAACTTGGGTCAATTACTATGATCCAGAGACCAAAGCCCAGCCAATGCAGTGGAAGCACTTGGACTCACCACCTCCAAAGAAGGCAAGGGTGTAGCCCCTAGCTGGCAAGGTCATGCTCACAGTCTTCTAGGACCAGGACAGAGAAGTGATGACAGATTTCCTGGCAAAAGGTACCACAATTACAGGAGCCTATTGCGCTTCACTTTTGATGAAATTAAGAGAAGCTATCTAAATCAAGAGGCGGGGCAAGATCAGAAAAGGTATCCTCCTCCTGAGGAACAACGCTCCGGTCCACAACTCGCATGTCGCTAGTTCAGAAGCACAAGCGTGTGGCTATGAAATCCTCCACCATCTCCTTACTCTCCTGACCTTGCACCCTCTGAAAAATCCGTCTGTGTAGAGAATTCACCTAAATGGATGACAGAGAATGGGGCTACACCAGCCCCGCACAGAATAGAAATTAATAAATTTAAAAATTTAGTTATTTATATATATATATATATATATATATATATATATATATATATATATATATATATATATATATATATATATATTCGGAGTAGATATACACCATGGAATATGTTTTCAGCACCTCGTACGCACTTTTTAATATAAATGAAAGAAGACATATATGTGCACCTTTCAACGCAGACAAACGAGGTCTGACCAATGCAATCTTAAGTCCGGAAACAGCTACGCTAAAATATATTTGTCAATGCGTAATAATCAGCTCAGTGAACACAAAGAAGACGTACTGCGCAATTTTCTGGGACAAAATCACATCTTATAAGTAAAACGCACTCAAAAGGGTATACGAAAAGTGAGAATCGATATAGAGTCCGTTAAGAAATAATATACAACAGCTGACCATATTTAGACACTAATTAAATTATTGTTAGTTGTCTTACGTACATGTCACTAAAATACTCTGAAATAGCATTAGTCAAGTTGTCATATTAACGATTCTTATCTGTTGTAAATTATATTTTGATTTTATTTAAATTATTTTAGCAAGAAGTAGTATTAACATATTTGCGTTTTAAGCCTACAAGTTCTATGACAAGAAACTGATATCGAAATAAAGATAGTGTTTCTTAAATAAATGAATCTGATTGTTTTTAATGTTTACACAAACATGAGTAGAATATTTTAGTAGGAAAAAACGACTCGTTTCCTATGAACTAGTTCTGTCGAGCTATACGTATATATCGAAAATTATCCAAATGTTAATAAAATAATGACGAAGAAAGTTAGAAAATAGTATAAATCAAAATTATATATTTTTTCTTCTCAAATTATATTTCATTGGAAGCAAAATATATGGTAAAGTCTTCCTTTATTCCTTTTCTTTTTGCTTTGAAATTAATTTGTGGATGTGTACACTTTCTAAGAAAAAACTATCCCAAAATGTAGGTTTTTTTTTGGCCGAAGATTCGTGTATATGTGATATCTTAAGTGAAAATAATAAGGACAATGATACCATCGATATAATTCCATATGAGTACACGTTGTTTTTCATCCTAAAACATTTATTGCAATATTTATTTAAAATTATAATTTATTTCTGAGAGATTTTGATTAATCTTTGTCATAGAGCCCATTAAGAAATTGTCAAAATTGTGTAATTTCAGTTTCTCACTGATAATAAAAACAAAAAATAATCATAACTAGCAGGATCCGTGTAAATTACACGAAATGATGTTTTCAATACTAATTATCTTGTTCCTAACCTATACATGTTTTAATAAAATATGATAAGGTTTGACTTGTATATTTATTTTGAAAAATATCTTACCGGTCGTCCCCTCCCTACCGCTTTCCCCCCTTTGATGTAGAAAAAAAGAGATTGGTTAGGATCGAACTATAAATCAGTCGGGCCGACGCCAAAAGCCGACGTCAAAATCCTACGTCGCTAACCGTTGTGCCAAATGGAAATCCTTTAAAACATTACGAAAATTAGGTGACTTGAATGCTTTTCCAAATCTAGGTGTGGCACGCATGTGCAGAGCTTTTGATGTAAGCGTGACACACGAGCACACACGCTATCGTATTGATATATAGATTATTTACATGTTGGTCAAATGAGTATACAGATATTTTGTGTAAATATTTGGTAAAAACTGCAGTTTATTTGTCGGCAGGAGATTATTATTTTACTTCGTAAGTAAATTAGGAAGGATGTTGTTTAACGTATTTGTCTTATGCGCCATTTAGTTTAGCAAAGGGATAGAATTTTCATTGTGTCCAATAAATACTACTTGTAAGTCGAATATAGGTTTCTTGGTCGTATTAAATAGAATTAACCGCCTATCCACGTATATATATATATATATATATATATATATATATATATATATATATATAGGGTGGGTCAATATAAGGGTCCTATCTTTAAATTTGAATAACTTGAATTTGAATAACTTCCACAAAATAAAAGTTAAACTCACCCAACTTTATGTGTGTGTAGACTGACCCTTCCGAGACTTTTTGAAATAAACAAAACAAATTTTAGCCGAAAAACACTTCTTAAAACTTACAAAATCTAAAGTATTGTTTTTTACACTGTTTTGAGTTTTTTAAGCAAAAATAATGTTTTCTAAATGAGGGTACGTTCCTTAGGGCTAATACGGCTCATGCTTGCTTCGGAAGGGGTCCTTTACTTATTCTAAAAAAAAAATTTAAAAAATCAATAAATAAAAAAGTAATGAATTTTTAAAAATAGGACCCTTATTTTTGCCCACCCTGTATATATACATATATACATATATATATGTATATATATATATATATATATATATATATATATATATATATATATATGTGTGTGTGTGTGTGTGTGTACGAAATATTGCAGAAATCCGAGGAACAACCTACGTTGTTTAAACTTATTGCAATGTTTTCTTTCCAAAAACTCAGAATTGTGTAATTCCAGTTTCTCACTGATAATAAATAAAAATAATAATCATAATTATCTACATCTTGTTCAAATATGTATACAGATATTTTAGGTCAATGTTATAATGTTATTAATGTATCTAGCGTTGCAGATGAACATCAAATGTGTCCGACTATTTTAAGGGCTAAACGTTTTTTGTAAGCCACGATTGTAACATTTCTTTCCCTATTGGATTCTTAAAAAACTTACAGTTTTGAATCCAGGGCATTAAACGCTGGTGGTGGGCTTTCTTTCAAAATTAGTTTTTCTTGAAGTGATTTTACTCTCGCTTTTTATTATTATGATTACCCCCTTACATAAAAGGGCTTAATGCCTTGTTTGGAGCTAATTCCATACAAATATATTTTATTGAATCATACGCACACGTTTTAAGAAAGATATTTCGTTCTTTATATATATCAACTTGTTATAATCAATACTTTGACTGTGCTTAAACGTTTAGCATATCTAATACTTTTTAATAAGAATATTTGCAGCCATTTGTAGACATTTGTAAGAAGTTAAATACGTTATTCGTGATAAAGAAGTTACATATTTTGGAGTGTAACTTTTTTATAATTCACAAGAGTCGTCTTATGTAAAGATCCTCTCAAGATGGTTCGTTTATTAGGAATTTTGTTCACGTCGTATATATATACTTGTGTAATATTCGTACGTAGGCATCATCATTTTATTGCACTGTATAGGTCACCAGTTCTTTGTAAAAGAATAAGCAAAAACCTTCTCTACAAATTTCATACATATTTTTTATGTTTGAGTAATAAGTAACAAGGCAGTGTTTATTTTCTATGGCTGACAGACGGAAGCACGGACCCCATAGTATATAATTGTAAAGGACACTTATACAAATTGAATACGACCATTTGACTGGCAGAATATTGTGTTTTATCCTTCTATAGCGATCTTTTGTCAATTGCATGACCGAACACACCTATAAAATTGTTTTAAATATATATATATATATATATATATATATATATATATATATATATATATATATATATGGGGTAAGGTACATGATAATTCATGAAAATGAAGTGTCATGATGGACAAAATGTGTAAAAAGATGACAGACGGAAAACAAGTCAAAGTGCAGGAGAAAAACAAAAACAAGAGATTTTTTGACCGGTTTCGTTCGTGGGGAACGTCTTCAGAATATATATATATATATATATATATATATATATATATATATATATATATATATATATATATATATATACATTCTTGTACGGCTGTATTGTTCAACTATTTTCCGAAGTTCTGACAATGAAACAACTGTCCAACACCACAGTGATTTAATAGATCAAGGCATAAGGGCTACTAGAGCATAAGAGTAAATAAAATAGGTTTTCAGTTAGACGATAAACACCACCACGTGAGAATTTGAATTAAATTGATTTGATGGGAAGAAGATTACTTAAGAGGAACTGATTATTCAATAGGACGGTTCAACAAGTATTTGTTTACATCAGACTTGAATACTAATATATTGTAGTCAGTTGGGAGGTAGCCTCGTGATATTTTGTTTCAGGGATAAGATTTTTAAGGAAATAAACTTTGTTCATGGAAGTTCCGTTTGTTCTTTGGTACAGAGAAGGAGAACCGAAAATTCATTTCTGTGGTTGTCGCTAGGCAGGTTCTTGCTGAGGGAGACTAGACATTGGAGCTTATCTTTACACAATACTTTATTTAGCCTCGGAGTAATGGTAAAACTGATACTCTTTCGATTCCACGTGCTTGTAGGTGACGTACGCACTCTAGTTCTTCGATTAAAAGTTTGTCCTTCTTAACGATTTGCCAACCTTCAAAGTACAGACATATTAAGAGACTGTTTTTATTTATTTTTTTAGATTTCTGAATGCGCAAGAGACGAGTCGAAACTTTTAAATTACCACTATGAGAAAAAAAGGCCAGAAGAAAAAATTCTGATGGAGATTTATTGGTTTTTAAATGGTTCACTGAACTTCAACCGAATCTTGTACACCGTATTTCCAATTCAGAGAGACAGAGACGTCACCTGGAATTTAAATTCAAGTTTCTTGCCTATGTGAACAGTCATTCAATTCTTTGTATAATTAAACACATAAATATACACACATATACAAACATATATATATATATATATATATATATATATATATATATATATATATATATATATATATATATATATATATATATGCACTTGCTTTTGTCGGTGATTGCAGCGTAGTTACCTCTTGCATTTCCATCATCAATTAGTTGTTCACTTCCTAAGTGATACAGATTAATGCATTAGAAGATTGCATTATTAGTCGTACTCAACATTATAAGACGTATTTTTCGTTAATATATATATTTTTTATAAATTCTGTACGTACATAAAAGTGATCAATGTACGTATAAAATAAATAAATATATATATATTAACGAAAAATACGCCTTATAAAGTTAAGTGCGGCTAATAATACAATCTTCTGCATTAATATTTATCACTTAGGAAGTGAACAGCTAATTAATAATAAAAATGCAATAGGTAAATAACGCTGAAATTACATGCAAACACAATTATATAAAAATACATATATAAATATTTAGGTGATAAAAACTGCAAACATTTTAAAGCAAGGCGTAATAGTCCAGGGGTAAAACGCTATACTGTTGACATCACCATCGAAGGTTCGATCATTGTCTATGTTTACTATGCTGATGACGACTGTAAGTCAGAAGCACGTGTATATTAATTACTTTTATGTACTTATAAAATTAATATATATATATATATATATATATATATATATATATATATACAGATTTTTGTAAGTACAACATTTAAAATTAGAATCGAACACTATTAGACGCACTGTCATTATAATTAATGGTGAGACTAGTATTTTTTAATTGATATTATTCTTAAAGAGTAATAATGAATCACAAGAATAGGGATTAAAGATGAATAACTTCAGAACTATTTTTCCGATAGAGATTTTTAAACAAATTATAGGTAAATAGAAAAGGGGACAAAAAAAACTAACTAGACGTCTTTTAGTTGACCCTTTTCAAGGAATCCGTCGACATCCGACTGAAGTGAATCATGATTTTAAAAACGTGATAAAAACATTAAGTATAGAGGGTACAAAGATTTAAAAAATTAAAACGGGTGGAAAAGATGAGATATTCTAAACGTAGATTTATTAGTACCAAATTGTGGGCGCACTTTTTTGTTTGTCGTAGATTAATCGCAATCGCTCCGCCAATTTTTAAACGATTCTTTGAAAGTTTTTTTTACAACGGTTTTAATCATGATTCCCCCCTCGTTGTTGGCGGATGCCTTGAAAATGGTCGACTGAAAAAGGTCTTGAAATTATTTCGGTATTTTTTGTCACCTTTTATTATTACTAATAATTTGTTTCAACATCTTAATAGGAAAACATTCTTCCTTGTGATTTTCTATTTCTCTTGAAGAATAATATAAATAAAAAATACGATTACCCTCCCCATCAATGATAATTGCAATACGTCCAATATCGTTTGATATATATATATATATATATATATATATATATACATATATATATACACATATATATATATACATATATATATATATATATATATATACATATATATATATATCTATACACACATATATATATATATCTATATATATCTCTATATATATATGTATATACATTCTAGTTTCTATTTTACTTATTTTCTTAATAGTTTTATCTACGCTGACAGTCAAGTATATATACGTTAATTGTTTTCTTCCGTCTATCTCTAACGCTTTTGATACTAGAGATCATAGTTAGGATTTGTTTTTTTTCTAAATTTTTGTTGTTATTTAAGGCGTTTTTTTTCAATTGTGTACTGTTGTTTTGCGGTAAGAATTTGCTGCCAAAATATATGTGTAGTCAGTCTTGACGTCTGAAGAACCTTGTTATATGCCAAATAAATTAACACGTCAGACTGATATGGTGTTTTGACTAATTTTATTTCTAAATTAATTCGTACTCTGTACGTACATGAAGCTCTCTTACAGAAGGTATTTCCGTAAAGGACAATGTAGCCGAATCGGATCTTTGATGCAATATATATATATATATATATATATATATATATATATATATATATATATATATATATATATATATATATATAGATACATATATATATAGCAATAGATGAAGTAAAAGAATAAAATTAGGTACGAATCAAATTTTATTACAATTCAAAGTTCAGGCAAAGTTCAGGCAAAGTTCAGTCAAAGTTCTTTTATTTTTCATTATTTTTTGCTTCGAAAAGTCTTCAGCACCTTTTCCAACATCACTTACAGAAGTTTCTTGAGAAAAAAAAAAGATTTCAATACTTAAAAGCAATACCAGGGAGAGGACTTCAGATATAGCAAAAACACAGCTAATTGAATTAAAAATAAAACATTTAAAACGTTCAAAGCATTCACATATAGGTTGAATCGATAACAAGAAATTTCATTACAGAAAAGTATTTTAGAGAAAATACATGAATAAATAAATAAAAAATAAAAATATAAACAATAATCTCATTAAACAACATTAATAAAATAATAATAATAATAATAATAATAATAATAATAATAATAATAATAAATATAATAATAATAATGATAATAATGATAACATATAATGAAATAAAATAAAACTAGATAAGGTAAATAAGAAAATAAATATTGACAAACGGAAAAATAAAGGATACATCAGAATAAAATTTCATTCGTACCTAATTTTATTCTTTCACTTTATCTATTGCTATTAATGCTCTATCCAGTATATTGAGCTTTATTCTTATCCGGATGTCCACTAATTGAAGATATTAGTTGCCTCTTATATCTTTTGTGGTATTAACCTTATATATATATATATATATATATATATATATATATATATATATATATATATATATATATATATAACGGGTAAGGTATTCTCTCTTCCTCTTTCTCCTCTTTTCTTTTTCTTTCCATTCAACTTCGCTCCAATTTCCCGTTCGGTCCTGCCGAATAAACGGGTCATGTGTCGTCTATTTTATCTGTAAATTTGCCAAAATACTTGCATTGATGATTTATAAGACCATATATTTTGAAGTAATTGTATATGTTCCCACTCTCTCTTTACCTCTATCATTGTCTTTTTTTTTATTCCCCTCCTCTCTATATTACACCCTCTATCTCTTTTCTTTTCCATTTTCGTTAACTGAATCAACACTCCCATACACCCCCACATTATATATATATATATATATATATACACAATAATATTTTTATAAATAAATATTACCTAGAGACATCGATGTTTCATGCTAACGTAATTTAGGAACTAATTCTCAACGGTCGGTAGGCGCGAACCCCGATCACAAATCGCCACTGATTCGTAGTCGGGGAACTTATCCATCGGCCATAGCAAATTAGTTAGTAAATATAACTGTAAACTTTAACTGTAAATAGCGAAATCGGCGGCTATTTACCAGGCAGTTAGAGTGATCTACGAAACGGCGTTCGGATCGTGCATATAGCTATTTGTACTGCTTGTTATTAAAGCTACTCGAGAGTGCCCAGCCTTTGTTGGAGGGGGCTGATAAACAATAATATTTTTATAAATAAATATTAATTATTTAAATACCTAGAGACATCGATGCTTCATGCTAACGCAATCTAGGAACTAATTCTCAACGGTCGGTAGGCGCGAAGCCCGATCACAAATCGCCACTGATTCGTAGTCGGGGATCTTATCCATCGGCCATAGCCAATTAGTTAGTAAATATAGAGGAACTTTAACTGTAAATATAATTATCTTCAAAAAAAAAATCTAACTGTTCATTCAGATTACTAGCTTCTCCCAAGTACGACCTTTAAAAAGAGGGTGGCTGCCATTTTTACTCACATATTATTATCTACTCCTCCCACAATTAAATTCACTCGGTACTAATTTTTCATGGCATACTAAGGACACAAACACCGCTTATTCCATAATATTAACATACTCGCTTCACATTCGTCGTGAAACACAACAAATGACCACTAAGATCTTAGACGTCGGCTTCGATAAGCTTTTTCGATTAGCTTTCATTTCATTTACTTATTTTACTAAAATATAAATAATTAAAACTATTTTATGATACAGACTGCGAAGGGGGCACTATTTACACTGATTTTTTTAGTCAGAATTGTTACTGGAATATTTATGTATTTTTTTTTTACTTAAATAATATTTTATATTTTTCCTGTACAACACACGGACACGATCTGACTAATCGCGGAATAAATAAATATCGTATTGAACCTTAAATACACGAACGCTGAGAGACGTTCTGACTATTTGAGGAATAAAGGAATATCTGATTGGATGCCAAATGCTTAGATCTTTATTCTTAGTTATCACAACAATTCTTCTACTATTCATGTCTTACTTGTTCATACTCTACATAATTATCAGTTATAGGTGTCTGTTTGGGTTTTTATTTGACTATAAACATAAGTCAAAATTCTTTACTAATTTGACTAAATTATTCATATATTTACGAAATATTTAGAACCAAAAAACAATAAAGTTGAATACAGCAGAATCACATTTGGAAACGCTTAATTAAATTCACAATCTGACGCATTATATATGTCGTATGAAAATATTTTTTACTTCAAGCTACACAAAAAAATGTTCGTGTTGTATTCAAGTTATATCTAATAAGTCGGGTAATGTCTTACTCGACTGAAGCACACACACCACTGTGTAGCTTGGAATAACCGTATTTTAATACAGCCTCTAAGTGTTCTCTATGTATATTAAACTATTGAAATATATGGTGCAACAAATGTAGACGCAGAATATTATATGTGATAATATCAGCATATAATACGTATAGATATGTATAACTCTCTCTCTCTCTCTCTATATATATATATATATATATATATATATGGGAAAATGAAAAAGGAAAACCAAAAAATGGATGTTTTTTATGTGTACATCAACGTTTCGTCTTTATTTATAAGACTTCATCAGGATTATAATTTAGAGAAAAATGTCATGCAAGTACAAACACATGTAGGGTTGACATATTGGGAGAAAGGAATAAAATAAAATAATGACCACTACTGGGTGGAAGTCCGTACTTGGTGAGGATTTTCATCAACATTCATTTTTCACTCCTCACCAAGTACGGACGTCCACCCAGTAGTGGCCATTATTTTATTTTCTTCCTTTCTCCCAATATGTCAACCCTACATGTGTTTGTACTTGCATGTCATTTTTCTCTATATTATAATCCTGATGAAGTCTTATAAATAAAGACGAAACGTTGGTGTACACATAAAAAACATCCATTTTTTTGGTTTTCCTTTTTCATTTTCCCATCACGTCGGATTAATTTCATCCTTCTCTTCCCATATATATATATATATATATATATATATATATATATATATATATATATATATATATATATATATATATATATATATATATATATTTATGTATTATTGAAGCATTGCATAAGTTTTTTATCTTTATTATACAAACTGGGATATATAATAAAATAATGTATATCATACGTGCGACTGAACTAGTGTGTGTCCAAAATCTTTATACTTATTTACGATTGTTCCATTCACGAATGAATTGGCATTCCCGAATTATCCAGCCATTCTCGTAAACTCATATTCATGAATATCCACTGGCATAAGACACGCTCATTAGTCTCGTTTTAATTCGAATTTTATTCGACGAATATCATAATTTCCTCGGCTGAGTTACTTAAACTCTCATTATTTTGCAAGTTTGGCTCCGGATGTTGAGACAGTTTGCCTATTACAGGCTCGATATTTGCTATCAGTCGATTTATACTTAACTGACATCTAATTATAGTATATTGCAGTGAAGTTAAATACACATACAACTCGGGAACCATGTTGGTTTGTTTTGTTTTTATTTAGCATCTATTTACGCTCATAATGGCATTGATTTTTGGAGACATCGAATCCATTTGAAGGATAACTTTTTATTGCCATCCAGTGAAAAGATCATCTCTTGGATGGTTTAATTCTCAGTGTTTCAATAAATCTAATGCAGATAATTCTGCTATGCTTGGTTTGATTCGGTTAACGACAAATAACATTTATGTATATTATTTAATGTAGAAAGACAATAAAGACTTCGGGATAGAGTAATAGCAGTCGAGGATTCGTTCTCGACAATCAGTCGTTTTTCTGCCTGGCTGAGGTATACTGACCAGGGTTTTCCTTGGAGGTGCCCACTCACAGGCCTTGCCTCTCCTCTTTGGGGAGGAGTAGGTTTATTGTTTGCTGCCTGAGACGTTCTGACCGGGGAATGCCGACGGGGTTGCCCAGGCTATTTTTGCTAGGTCAGAGTGCTCTTTCTTCAGGGGCGCTGGCTTGATTCTTCTCCCACTTTCCGACCTTGTGTCACATATTATGGTGGTGGGAGGCAATTAAATACCGATCTGTACTGTAAAAAGACATTGAACACAAGCGTTTCTTATGTTATTAAGCTATCATGTAATTACTGAGTACCCGTCAGGCAGAATAACGTTGGAAAATGTTGTTTTAACGTCTTTTTCAATGTTACTTCTGTTACATTAGCCGGTTTGAAGACATGAATCATTTAAAGGTTGTGTAATAGCGAACTACACAACCCATAGACACTGATTTATTGATTTTCTTTCTACTCATATTTAGAGTGTTCATCAGTTGAAAATTGTAAGCGAATGCAATAAATTCGAGTGGATTCGATCTTTGATTTACTTATTCAAAAGACGACCGAAGTTGCTTGATTATTTTCCCGTCGTCTTTCTATATGGCGGGAAGTGATTCTATCGTCTGTTATTTTGCTTGTAAACCCACTAAGATGTTTTTGCTTTTTGTTGTTGTTTTTGTTGTTGTTTTTGTTGTGTTTTGTCTTTGTCTGATTTAACTAAACATAAGGTTAATCCTTAGGTAAAAACAAATTTAGATCTTGTTTTACTTTTTTATAATGTTAATTGTTGAAAACAGATGATATATATATGGTAAACAACTGATGATCCCTTAAATAATGTTAGAATCAAACTAATATAATAACTGTAAAAACTAAATTGACTTACATCAGTGATTTTTCACTGAACGACTTGGGACTTCAGGGTTTAAAAATTTTTTTTTTTTTAGTTTTAATGGTTGAGAAACTTCCGAGATGATATATATATATATATATATATATATATATATATATATATATATATATATATATATATATAAATACGTGGATTTTTACAAGTTTTGGAAAGATAAAGTTCCTTTTACATACTGCAAGCTAAAAGGTTATTTTATGCTAACATCCATAATACGATATCGTTCTATAAATTTATATTATCAATCATTTTCTGACTTCTCTCAATTTGTAAATAAAATAATAATTGAAGTAAAACGAACTGAAATTAAAACGAACCGAAATGAAATCAAACCGATGTATTATTGCTCTAATTCTGCTTGGTGTAAGAAAATTCACAGATTATAAAACAACTGACATGGTATCCGCAGAAAATTTATAATACATCCCAAGAAGATATAAATATCCATCGCCCAATGTTGCTTCCTTGTGCCTTTTTTACAAGTACTTTAATGGATTGTGCTCTGATGAGCTTGCTGCTCTGGTACCCCTACGACGTAAATTCACTAGACTAACCCGACAATCTGCCAAATCCCATCCATTCAATGTGGATGTCCCCAGATGCCGTAGAGTTTTCTACTCCAAAAGCTTCTTTCCTCGTGCTACTGGACTCTGGAACTCCCTCACTGCTTCCTGCTTTCCTGACGCTACCGACATGCAGAAATTTTAAACTAATGTAAACAGACATCTAGCTGCGCAGCTCCTAATTTAGGTTGAATCCCCCCTTTTTTTCTCAGTAGCCCCTTACACCTACAGTGGCGGCCTTCCTTGTTTGGGGTGAACTATGATAATATATATATATATATATATATATATATATATATATATATATAGTTTTTAATTTTACAAATATGATAACAGATTTTAAATATCTTCCATAACTGTTTAAACTAAAAATAAAAATCGTGATGTTATTTTATTCCTACGGTTATTACATTGCTAAGTTCAAGCTCAATATCTCTTCAACGTGTTTTATTACCTCTGACAAAGAGGTTATGCTTTCGGTCGAGTTTGTTAGTATTTATGCTTGTGTACAGCCAAGCGTCCACATCGCTGGACCAATCGTCATCAAACTTGGTCAAAATATCAGTTATTGCCTTCTCCACAAGGGATTTAATTTTTGAATATGTTAGTCAAAGGTCAAAGTCAAGGTCATGAGAAAGCTGAAAGTCACAGTTTTGCGATAACTTTGGTGTTGTTACTTATAGACTCGCTACAGTCCTGTATTTATATGACCTAGACCGTTAAAAGTTCGATCATGCTCAGAGTTTTTACGAATTTTCCACTTCTGATTTTCCATATTTGATGTATGGATCTGCTGTTGTTCCGAAACAGTAACTATTATAAAATTTCAAGCCTCATCATTTACATAATTTTTGAGTTATCAACGTTTCCATGGCATAACTTTATGAATACTTCATACAGTATAGAGAAGAATGGCCCAGATAAAGTTTCGGCTCGGTTTCACGACCGGCTTATGTTATTGGCCAGATTGTGTCTTAACACTGTTTCGGAGATTTACGTTTGTGTGCGGCTTTTAATGCCTGTTAGTGACTTATATAAAAACATTTTAATAGAAATATGTATAAATAAAAGTATTTGTTTAAAAACATGATTTTTGTGTTTTCACAACATGTTTATTTGAGAAAACACTGAAAACATTTTCGAGTCTTGAATAAAGTTTTATATTTCTTTCACATTTTAATATCCCAGGAATCTGCGTATCCACTTTTGTGTAACAAATAATTATATAAATATTTTAATTTTTAAATAGGATAGTTGTTTAACTCACTAAAAACATTTAACTCCAAATTTAATACATGACGACTGTGCTATTTTCTAGTTTAGCCACTGAAATATTGTCACCATAAAACTTCAAGAGCGATAAATGAAAGTGAAGAAAGAAAGAAACGCAAACAACTCTACTGTAACATATTTTCGTTAATAAACACATATGCAATCTCTGTTCTAACACTACACGTCATCTGTATTGTCATTGGTCAATGGCAGAAGACACCTTTCTAAGTAAAGTTATAAAATAATTTTGAAAAATGATCGAAGAAAACATGAACAGTAAATGAATTGTTGTGATAACTACGAATAAAGATCCGTTTATTTGCCATCCAATCTGATATTCCTTTATTCCACGAATACTCAGAACGTATTCCGACGTTTTGCGAAGAAAAATATAAACTATAGATTTAAGTAAAAAAAATGAATAAATGTCAGAGTAACAATTCTGAATGGAAAAATATATGAAAAGAACCAATATGTTTGTAAATAAGTAAATAAAAGTTAATTCACAAAGTTAGAATGCGTCTGGGCTCCTTATCCTATAGATGTAAATAATAGTTTCCCCAACCACTTAGTTTGGGAGAATAAGGTAATCCGGAGAAAACATAATAAACTACCAGGTACCCGTCACCCGGCGTTGCCCGGGATAAATGTAAAAGAATGAAATAAAATTTGTAAACTGCCAACCGAACGCAAATGTGTCACAAAAGATAGTTTTAATGTAAAAGAATAAATATCGCTTTTTAATTGTCGAACATCCATGTACCCAGGAAAACGTTTACCTTGAAACGTAACAGAAAAACAAATCGCTACAGTGTAGAAGGATATCTCTTTCAATGACTGCTTCTACAGAATTTGAACCGAACCAAACCAAACAGACTTGTGCCGAAGTAAACTTAAAACTTTGGTTAGGATTAGTTTAGGGTTATTTTAGTGTTCTCATAAAACATAAAAAACAATCAAAAACAGTTCGATTCAAATTTTGTAGAAGTACGAAGTTTGTATTTTGTAAATAAATAAAACATTCAATATTTTTCATATTTTTATTCATACGTCTTGTTTTTTGTTTTGTTTTTAAGCGAACTTGTTTTGCTACTTTGTTTTTAATTTTACTTCATTCAAATAAGAATTACCCCCCCCCCAACACACACACTTTATGGAATATATCTCGTACCGAAAAAAAATTAAGAGTAATAATTGTGATTAACTGACACCTAAAACGCTGAGATGGGCCGGGAATGTCGAGGCATTTTACGTAAAATTTATGCGTGAAGCTAATTTCCAATAATTTATTTTTATTATATTATTTTCATCTATGCTGCCAAATGTAGCAAGGTGTTTACTGCGTACAGATTTTAAAAAATAGAATCTAATTTTCTAATAAATAAACCAGCACAAAGTTAGGTGTTCAAATCTTGGAAAGAAAAATACTTATCTGGCTTGCTATGGCGAACAGTTTGATGCATAATGTCGATGTAAGCTTTGATGTGATTGGATGTTTTACAAATTCTGAAACGGTGCAACTTGATTACAGTTCCTTGTGAAGTAATTGCCAAACAGTGTTTGAGGAGGGTAAGAGTTATTAATTCAGAGAGAGAAATAAGCATGCTACTCTCTTACAGGCTTACAGTGCGGAATAGAAGGAATATATTTGGTTTAGCTTTTAAAACTGCTTTATAGTTTCTTGAAACACGCTCGAAGATATTACGCGATTGAATTGGTGTGTTTCGATGTGTTTGATGCATTACTGTTACGGCCTTGATTAACCGGGTTGCAAGGGGAACAATACACTCCATTTTATATAAAGAGATATTGAAAGAAAAGTAAATGAATGCATAATTTCTGGAAACACTCACGAGGGCTTAGTTTAATTGGATTACAAAACAGATTAGCATATCAAAGATTTGATTATTAACCTATTATGTCTAAATGTGGGTGTGAAAATCGAGTTTACTTCATAAAAATATTTAAATCTTAAATTACGATTCATGATATAGAAATCAATTAACTTGAAATCATATTCAATTATTTAATCAAATAAGCCGCTGTATTAAATAAACCAGCTATACCTTTTACGACGGAAAACACACCCACAATTTACAGTGTTTTAAGTACACAGTAATGTTATATATATATATATATATATATATATATATTATGTATGATGTTTATAATATAGGATATTTATTTCAAACAGTATGTTATGCATAAAAATATTATTTGTTTTTATTGATGCTATTATCGGTTGTATTATTGGTTGTATTATCTGCTTATTTTCATCTCCATGGACTAAATAATCGCTTGTTTAGTAATATTATTCGCTTAATACATAACACACACATATATATATATATATATATATATATATATATATATATATATATATATATATATATATATATATATATATACAGTACCGTCAAAAATTAAGGAAAAAAATCGTCTTAATCTCAAATGAATTTCGCTACTTATGTAAATTATGTAGTTGCCCTTTACCGAGATTTTCAGATGAAGTAAAATTATATTATTAAAGTTATCAACCATTTTACATATTCCAAGTGTCCAAAATTATGGAACATTAAGGAAAAATGATTGTTTAAAGTTTAAAACAGTAGGGTTTTGTTTGTATAAAAGGATGAAAATAAATATTCTAAACTTTAATTATCATCACTGCTGAAAGTCACGCAATATCAATCATGTCAAAATGAAATAAAACTGATTTAAGCGACAAAGTAAAAATAGTCAAATACAAAAAGGAAAAGTTGACAATAGAAGAAATCGAAAAACGTGCGAAACGTTCAAAAAGTGTTGTAAGTCAAGTTCTCAAACTCTATAAATAAACTGAAAGATTAAGTAACACAAAGAAACATGGTAGACCAAGAAAGACAACGGCAAAAGAGGACAGAGTTATACAACACCTAGTGTTAAAAGACTGTTTCCTTACAGCTGTCAACATTTCTAAACAAATGGAAGGTGTCACGAATGTTTCACGACAAACTGTGCCCAAAAGGTTGCACGAAATATGTCTTTTTGCAAGATTTCCCCGAAAAAATACCACTACAAAGTAAAAAAAAACAAAGCAGCTAGATTGGCGTTCGCAAAAATGCATGTTATATGGTCAGAAGAAAACTGTGAAAAAGTTTATTTTATTGACGAATCGAAATTTAATGTATTTGGCGGTGATGGAAAACAATTTGTAAGAAGAAGAAAAGGCGACAGTTGTGATCCTAGCTGCATCAAAAAAACTGTTAAATTTGGTGGAGGTAGTATGATAGTTTTCAGCATGATATCATAGTAGGGTACATCACCACTTGTACGCTTAAATACTAGAGTAAATGCCACTGTATACAAGAATGGTTTAGAACGGTATGTTTTGCCAGTGTTGCACAATTCTGGTATCGAAAAGCCAGTTTTTATGCACGATAATTCTCCCTGCCACAAAGCAAAGCTGGTCATGAATTATCTGGCTGATCAAGAAGTAGAGGTAATGGACTGGCCTGCTCAGAGCTCTGACGTGAACCCTATAGAAAACTTATGGAAGACTCTAGGGCAGAATGTTATGGTAAAGAATCCGGAAAACATCGAAGACTTGTAGCTGAAACTGATAGATGAATGGGACAGAATAACTGTGGCCCAATGTCCAGATTTAGTGAAATCCTGCGGTTGTAGATGCGCAGTAGTTATTGAAAAGAAAGGTTAAAGTACCAAATATTAAATCTGTTTTGCCTTTTTAATGTGATTAAGTTAAAAATGATATTTTGTTCTTTAATATTGGATACTTGTAATCTGTAAAATCGTGGATAACTTATACATTATTATATTATTTTAATTCATCTTAAAATCTCGGTAAAAGTCCAACTACCTAATGTGTATATTCAGTGAAATTTTCACAAAAATAAATTAATAATTTTATTTAGATTCAGAAGATTCTTGGAAGTTTTTCAACCATTAAAACTATATAAAAAACCCTTCAGTCCCAAGTCTTTCAGTGAAAGATTACTTGCCTTGTAAATCAATATACTTTTTACAGTCACTATATTAGTTTGCTTCCAAGAATGTACGCTAATCTTAACATTATTTAAGGGATCTTAAGTTGTTTACCATGAATAACTGTTTTGGGAATTTATTTATATATATATATATATATATATATATATATATATATATAGAGAGAGAGAGAGAGAGAGAGAGAGAGAGAGAGAGAAAGAAAAGGGAGTTATGTAGCATCAGTGCAGTTCCAACGAGAGAAAAAAGTATATTTAAATAATTTTTTTTTTACAACAAAAAACCTTAAAATTAGAAATATATCGTACGTCTATGAAGTGGAATGTTTTTTTCAACTACGGCCATTCAATAAAACGATAAAATACTATTCCGAAGAAGTCGTTCACATAGATGTGGTTGCAAAATTTAACAAGTGCGAACGTACACACTTTTGTAGCGAATGGCAGTTTAGCTTTTGTTCCTTTAGTATTTGCTGATCAAACTATAAACATTTTAGAAATCATTTGTTTGTTTATGAGTGCTTATTGTAGAGGACTTCCGCAATTTTTATGGTTAAAGAAAAACATTCTACTTAGTGATGGCTTCCAGTTTTGAAATCAGAAATTAACAAACGGTGTTTATCTAATAAACATCCCCTCATAATATGTACCGTTTAGATTTTGGCAGAAATTTTAATTTAACTTGTTTGTAAACATTTTGTTAAGAGATTAAAACAACTCTCTTATATTACTAACCCTAAGTCCGAGTGGCAATGCTGTAAAACCGCACCTAATCGCCCAATGAAGTAGAACGTCCTCTCCAACAAAAAGTTTGATTTGATTATTTGTTCTAAAAAAAATTAAAATGCTCAATTATAAAAAAACTGTTTTATTTTTTTATTATTTAATAATAATAAAAAATGGTGAAAACAAATGTTTAACTCCCCTCCTCCCCCAAAAATGTGAGCTAAGATATAATGGGTAACTGATTTCTAAACCGGAAGCCGTCACCAAGTATACTATTTCTCTTGAAAGATTTTTATTTAGAATGAAAAAAAAACAACAACTCTGACTTGTTTCAAAGTGAATGTATAATCGTGATGCAATATACGAGAGAATTGTGCATTCAGGGAATTTTTATCTTTTATGTCTTTTTAATGTTCATCCACTATTTGGAGGTGACGGTGGTTAAGTAGATATCGGCACGGTCTGAAGATCTGGGTGTTCCAAGTTCGAATCCAGTCGGTTACACAGTACCACTTTCACTTAAGGATGTAAGTACACGATGTCTTTCAAGAAAGATTTCTAACCAGAAAAGCATCGGGTAAAATAATGCCAACACCAGAATCATCCGATTCCCATGAAAGAAGAAGATCCAGCATTTTCTTGAGTTCTTGCTAAGTTTTAAAAACATATATATTGCAATTATCGCATGGGGTAGTAAATCGCATGGGGTAGTATATCGCATGGGGTAGTAAATCGCTCCATAAACAGTGTATGCTACAGTTTACTTTCTTTTTATTTATGTGTATATTGAAAATTGAAATTTACAGAAATTCAATTAAACACATGGAACTTGGAGCAGGAATATATAAAGGATCTACATTCATTCTTTGAAAGCGTCGGGCTTCCTGCTACTTCATAATAAACTTATTTAGTAAAATCCAGGTAACCTTCCTTAACGAAATCCTTACATAAAAGAAGCATTCAAAGATTAATGTAAGTTATAGAGATGTTCACACACCATATTTCCATTTGGAGTTAATATTATAACATAAAAACATCTAGAGATGTGCTCATAGTTATTCTGTGGTTTATCGAGAATAACATTTAAGATATAGAACAACTTACGACTTGTTTTATTAGCTGTAAGTGAGTCAACAATTAAAATAGCTGGTAAAAGCATTTGAAAATGTCTGGTCAGAATTAAACGACTATTAAAACGATGCATTAAAAACAGTTTGTTGGAGACTACGACATTATTTAAGACATTGAAACTTTGATTTGCAATTTAAATGGCGAAGCTGTCATCGACCAAGATTCTGGAAATGATAATTTGGAAACTGAAAGAGAAACTGTTGATTTATTGAGTGATATCAATCAGAATACTTAAGATAGTGAATAATATCGATCAGCATATCATTTAGGTGATACTATTAAACGTGCGATGGATACTTGGTGATGATAGTGTTGACGATCAAATGTGATAGCGATTACTTTGGTCGTTCGTATCATGAATATGGAGACAACGCAGTAGAGCATTAAGCTATCACAATAGTCCCCACTAATTGTAAATAGTTCACATTTTGCTCTAGAATGTCTTTGTAATGTTTATCAGGGATAGCCAGCGTTGTCCGGAGCTCTTGCGAAGAGACTAGGAATGTTTGTCAAGATTCTTCCGACTCCCTCCTCGCTTTCTCTAAATTACACACTTTATCTTTTGCAGGCAACATTTTCTTTCGACTGTCCCTATTTACTCGTTCATGTGAAAACTTTGCCATATAATAGAATAAAAAAAACAAATAAAAGCAAGACAAAAGATAAACTCGACGGCTATTTATTTGGTATATATATATATATATATATATATATATATATATATATATATAGAGAGAGAGAGAGAGAGATAGAAGAAAAAAGAGTGATAAATATGCGACGATTGTCCAAATTTATTTCAAATTTCAATTGTTCAATGCAAGGTGCATTCAGTAATAAACTAGTGTTTATTATTCTTTCCTTAAGCCAAGGCGTTTCAAAGATCGAAATCTTATCATCAGAGGAGAAATACAGATGGATAAGTTGGCTTTCGAAAAAACCAAAGTTCAAATATTTGAAAAATATGAAAATTATTATCAAAAATTATTAAAATAAATTTTGATAAAAAACGTATTGAATGAAAAGAAAAATTTCCGTGAAAAAGACATGCAAATTGTCCGGATGGTAAATTTCCGTTGAAAAGAAGTCCGGTGAAATTGTAGAATGTGAAGAAAAACTCTTTGCGTGGGAGCAGATTAGGGAAAGTGCTCAAAATGTAGGTAAGTCCAGATGTACTTAAAGGAGGTTGAGAAGAGGAAAACAGGCCATTTTTTTTCTTCTATCTCTACTATTGCTCTATCTCGTATATTGAGCTAATCCTTTTCACAATAGGTTCCATCTACTAAAAATTTTCACTTTGGTTTATTTTGATCCTATATATATATATATATATATATATATATATATATATATATATATATATTAGCCTCAAGATTGACCCGGGGATAAACCGCAGTGTAGCTTAATTGCCATAAATATATTTTTATAACTTACTACCTAGCTCTACTTACGTATCGAGCACTGTTGAAGTAAATACTGAAAACTGATACATAAAAAATTATATCTCCTTATAATATTTTATGTGGATACATGAAGTACTAATATCTCGCTCCTGAAACAGTTGAGCACTCTCACAAGAATTTATTTCACCACTAAAAAATAATATGGAAAAAATTAACTTAGAAACATCACTTAAGAATATCCCAACACCTAGCAAGCAAAACTTTGCCATATAATAGAATAAAAAAAACGAATAAAAGCAAGACAAAAGATAAACTCATCAGCACGACGGCTATTCATTTGGTATATATATATATATATATATATATATATATATATATATATATATTAATATTAGCCTGAAGATTCACCCCGGGGATAAACCGCAGTGTAGCTTAATTGCCATAAATATATTTTTATAACTTACTACCTAGCTCTACTTACGTATCGAGCACTGTTGAAGTAAATACTGAAAAATTGACACATAAAAAATGATATCCCCTTGTAAAATTTTATGTGGATACAGAAAATAGTAATATATATATATATATATATATATAGTCTTAGAAGTTTCTCAACCATTAAAACTATATTTAAAAAAAAACCCCAAAAAACCTTAAGTCCCAAGTCGTTCAGTGGAAAATCACTCATGTAAGTCAATTTAACTTTTACAGTTATTATATTAGTTTGCTTCTAACATTATTTAAGGGATCATCAGTTGTTTGCCATGAAAAACTGTTTCGGAAATTTACTATATTTAATATATATATATATATATATATATATATATATATATATATGTATCTCTCTCTCTCTCTCTCTCTCTATATATATATATATATATATATATATATATATATATAGAGAGAGAGAGAGAGAGATATGTGTGTGTATATTATTGTCCTTAAATCCCCGAAACAGTCGCTCTGGTATTCAACTAACAAGCCCTCACTACTCTAACTTATTAATACTACGAAAACTCTAAAAATATTTTTGTATACTTTTATATTTTTATCCCCCACCTCCGTTTAACCACTTTTCCAATCAATTTAGTTTTATGTTGTGTCTATGTCTACATTTTCATTTCTTTATCCTACATGACAGATAGTACTATCTTTAGTAGATATACCTGCGTTTAGTTTTTGCATTGTCGAAGTATCCTCTTTCCCCAACTTTCGCTTGATATTACCAAAGGTACTTTAGTGCTTTCATTTCCATGTGAAGTTGTTTTTATATAAATGTATATATTTTAGAGATTTCCAAATTGGTTAGTTCTGCTTCGGTAGCCAGAGCATTTTTATTGTATTGTCTTTAAATCCCCGAAACAGTCGCTCTGGTAGTCAACTGACGAGCCCTCACTACTCTAACTAATTAATACTACGAAAACTAAGAATATTTTCATAAACCTTTTATATTTTTCATTTTCCCCCCTTTTTTAACAAGTTTTTAATCAATTTAGTTTCATGTTGTGTCTATGTCTACATTGTTTCTTCTCTATGATACATGACATATAGTACTACTTTCACTATATATATATATATATATATATATATATATATATATAATAATTTTATAAGCATTTTTACAATATTTAAAATTAAAAATTTACGATATTTCAAGAGGCTTAAATGTAGAGTTTTTTCCTTCGCCTAGACCAGGTGCGGGCAACCTCCGGCACGCGGGCCACATCCGGCCCGCGAAGGCTTAGCGTACGGCCCGCCACCCTGCTATGCTTTATTATTGCAATCCGGCCCGCGAACCTCCCAGTAAAACTCATATCATTTTGTGACATAGACGTAAAAGTCGGTTTCAATTAAGGTTTACAGTGGGATAAAAATGTATAAATATCAGCGAGCGATGATGCTTGTATATTTCATTTTTGTTTAGCTATTAATTTCAAATCCTTGGCATGAGATGAAAATAGAAAAAGAGAAAGAGAGAGGCAAAGAGGAAACGAGAAACGAGGAAAGGGCATGACACAGAACTTATGTGAGGGGTGTCAACTAATGCTGGATCAACTTGCTACTTCCCCCGTCATTATTTTTTATGATTCCAAAATGGCTCTTCGTCGGCGCCTTTTATAACATCACATACAGAAGTCTCTTGAGAAAAAATATCAGATTTGTAGAGTGTTCAATGCAATTTTTGTACAATTTATTCAGGTAAACAAAATATAGTAATTCTGAGATTTTGTTTTTCACTCCGGCCCGCGATCTCCTTCCAAAAGTCTCATCTGGCCCTCACTCTGAAAAGGTTGCCCGCCCCTGTCCTAGACACTTTAAAATATTTTTTACTGGGTTCATTATTTATGTTGTCTATTGTGGGACGTTTGGTTATTATGTATACGGCCACTAAGATTTCAATCTTTTTAGAATCGTAGTGTCGAATTTTCATATTATTCACTAACAGTTGTCTGAATTGCGAAAAAGTTGAAGTAACATAACTGCCCCCCATTCGCAATTCAGACAAGTGTTAGTAAATAAGATGGAAATTCTTCACCACGACCCTAACCCTAACCACGATGCTAAAGAGACTGAACAGATGAGAAGCATAAAGACTGAACGTCACACAATTGACAATCAATTGAAAGTACTTGCGGAAAAAATGGAACTAAACAGCTACGTCGCCCACATCCGACAATTGGACAAGAATTCAAGAAAGATTATCCGAAGGATCGAAGAGATCACAAAAGGATTGATAAAACAAAGACATTATATATACAACAAGGTATATATATATATATATATATATATATATATACAGGGTGGGCCAAAATAAGGGTCCTATCTTTAAATTTGAATAACTTGAATTTGAATAACTTCCACAAAATAAAAGTTAAACTCACCAAACTTTATGTGTGCGTAGACTGACCCTTCCGAGATTTTTTGAAATAAACAAAACAAATTTTAGCCGAAAAACACTTCTTAAAACTTACAAAAACTAAAGTATTGTTTTTTACACTGTTTTGAGTTTTTTAAGCAAAAATAATGTTTTCTAAATGAGGGTACGTTCCTTAGGGCTAATACGGCTCATGCTTGCTTCGGAAGGGGTCCTTTACTTATTCTAAAAAAAAAAAAAAAAATAAAATAAATAAAAAAGTTATGAATTTTTAAAAATAGGACCCTTATTTTTGCCCACCCTGTATATATATATATATATATATATATATATATATATAGTAAGCTATAAAAATATATTTATATCAATTAAGCTACACAGAGGCTCCCGCGTTATATAATAGTAATAAAAGGTATATATATATATATATATATATATATATATATATATATATATATATATGGAATTTAACTTTGAATCCCCTCTCACAACCTTTCGGGCCTTTTAACGACCTACCTATCTACTTCTCATTCTCTCCGCTGGACTTTTCGACACCGGACTTTTTAGCAATCGGACATTTGCTTGCATTCGGGCAGAATTTTGCCCTGTGTTTCTTCCCCTACAACTTTTATTTTATTTTTTCAAATTTTAAATCTTGGCCTTTGCCAACTTATCTATCCCAGCGACTTTCTCTGATGATAAGATTTTGATCTTTGAAAAGCCTGGCTTAAGGAAAATTTAACTCGAATAAATTGTTTTTTTTTGCGGAATATACCTTGCTCTGAGCAATTGAATTGAATTATGATTTGGCTTTTACTTCTCTAATTCCTTTCCATTCTTCTTCATTCTACCTGCTCTATCCTGGATATTGAGCTGTATACTCTTCACAATAGGTTTTACTTTTCCTAAAAGTTCGCTTTTAGTACAGCACTTTTTATATATATATATATATATATATATATATATATATATATATATATATATATATATATATACAGGGCAAGAATTCAAAAATTTCAACCGGGCTTATAGAAAGTGCTCAATATCAATTTTCATTTTCTGTATAATTTCCCCCCCCCTTTCTCCCACACACTTTCCTTTCTCCTTTCTTTCTCTATCCTCAATGGTATAATATAATATGATATACTTTATATTTTTATATTCTATCTTATATTTCATTTTACTCCATTTCATTTTATTTTATTTCATTTAATATTTGATTCTCAACGGTCTCAAATCTAACCACGTGACTTTCCAAATTTTAAATTTCCTTTCTTTTCTTTTCTGTCCATTTCATTCTTCCCAAATATGATCTCAGGTAAACATCGGACTCTAACTCCAGGCTGATGAGATCTCAGTTTACAACAAATGTTGATTGATAACATCGACATTCCAGTGTCGCAGATTTTGTACATGTCTGTAAAAAAATAATCATATATATATATATATATATATATATATATATATATATATATATATATATATATATATATATGAACTATTACTAAACACCTTTTCACATTAATTTAATACAAAAAGAAATAACAAAAGAAAAGAAGTGCCACTTTAAATATAGCAATCATTGTAATTTAATGTCTACTATGAATATTATCAAAGATATTACAAACAGCTTGGACAAAAAATGCGTAAAACTAGTTTCTTTTCAGCATTGGCTAGACCCCAAAATATGAGTGGCTCATCCAACAAGTCACATTTTCTAGTATGTATATATATATATATATATATATATATATATATATATATATGTGTGTGTGTGTGTGTGTGTGGGGGGTGTGTGTGTGTGTGTGAGAAAGAGAGAGAGGGAGAGAGAGAGAGAGAGATAAGGAGCGACAACGCGGGAAAACGTGTGTAATCAAATTGGGTTCGGCTCGAATCCAAATAATAGGAAATAGATCGAGGAGTGCACATCTCTCCTATGGTGCGTGATTCTATGAAAACGCTATGCTATAGTTCCACGAACTTCCGGTAACCTTTTAAACCTCCAATTAGGTTCTCCGACTTTATGAAATCGGCGTGACTCTCCACTCACCCGCTATAAAATATCGAAATAATTTGAAATATCCTGTACAATTCTATGTTGTACAGGAGGTTATAAATAAGTCGGCTCACTTCAACATTGTCAAAAAATGATCAAAGATTTAAATTCCTCACGGTGAACGCTCCCTGCCATTGCACTCTAACAAAAAGACAGTATTACTGAAAATAATCTTACACAGATTCGCTAAACACACACACACACACACACACACACACACACACATATATATATATATATATATATATATATATATATATAAATATATAGTCTAAAGAAGCTTTGAGTCATTAAAAAAAAATGTAAAATGCAGTTTAAATTCCCAGACAAACTAACTAAATCCAAGATATTGCAGACTTAACATTCGTTGGAAAATTAATAAATGAAAAAAATATAAGTAAAAAGAAAAAAAAAATGGGGGGGGGGTAATTATCTAAGAGTGAAACAAAAACAGGAGACTTTAAGCTAAACAGCTGATGATCCCCGTGTTAATATTACACGGGGATCATCAGCTGTTTACCATTTAACTGTTTCGGAGATTTAAAAACAGGACAGTTATAATATTCATGGCTCTCTAATTGTACTGATTATACGACCATTTCCCCAATAATCAAGTGTCGAAATAATTCAGCTTAAAATATCACTAATATATAAATAAATAAATAATAATAATGATAAAATAATAATAATAATATATTACCCTTAATACTACCGTATGATATAGTAATTTGCATATCAAATAACATATATATATATATATATATATATATATATATATACCAGCTTGACCACCCACTACACCCACCACCTAGTAACCACCTACTTGATCAAAAACTTTCTAGATTAAAACAGAGGATCCTTGATATACTCCAACAAGAACAACCCCACATCACCCCTAACATCACCAGATCCCAACGCCTTACCCTAGAAAACCTGAAAAATAAAAACCTAGTTTACTTACCCTCTGATAAAGGTAAGGAATTCTGTATCATCTCTCAAGACTCATACAACATACTCGCTCTCGAACATCTTAACAACAACAACCTATACACCCCCGCCCCCAACATTTCAGCCACATTAGTCCAAAACTCCATTAACAACACCTGGTCCCAAATCTGTCTCACACGTAACCTCCCCAAAAAATACAAAATCAACTTCACCACCAAAAATAGCAGACTTCCCACCTTCTACCACCTCATTAAAACACACAAGACCAACACACACACACAAATTAGACCTATAGTCTCTAGTATTGAAGGACCACTCTATAAAATCTCTTGGCTTCTCTCTCAACTACTCAAACCACTACTCTCCACCTTCCCCGCACATGTCAGCAGCTCCGACCAAGTAATTAGCAGACTACACTCACTCCAACACCAACAACTACAAACTAACAACTATATATTTAGCCTAGACGTAATCTCCCTCTACACCTCAATACCCGCACACCCAGCCATAGACCTCATCACCGACCACATATCTTCCTCTGACAACCTAGAGCTCTTCGGACTAACACCTACTGACATTCACAATCTCTTATACATCATCATCGACAACACATACTTTACCTTTCAGCAGCACACTTTCAAACAAATCTCCGGCCTCCCCATGGGTTCTAGCCTTTCCGGTCTCTTAGCCATCACCTACATGAACCGGTTAGAACAACGAGCACTTAACTCCTGCCTCTCCTATATATTCTTCTCCAGATATATAGATGACATTCTAATCCTTACATCCTCTCAAGACGAAGCCACACAAATATTCAACACATTCAACAACACCGACCCCCACATACAATTCACCATAGAACACCCAAACGAGTCCGGCTCACTCTCTCTCCTTGATTTCAACCTTAACATCACCGAAGATGGCTCTATACACACTAACTTCTATAGGAAACCTGCCTGCAAAAACCTTTTCATACACTATAAGTCTGCCCTGCCCACAAAAGCCAAATTAAGTTATGCCCATAATGAAATTACCCGAATACAAAATAAATGCTCTTCTGCTGCTGACAAAATATCACACACTAAAAACTTCCACCAAACCCTCCAAAATAATGGCTACCCCGCCCCCACCATAGCCCACCTAAATAAGCCCAAAACACGTAGACACCGCACCCTCGCTAACACATGCTTCTTAAAACTCCCTTTCTTCAGCGATAAGATCACCACCTCCATCCGCAAGGCAATACATAAGGAAAACCTTAACATACAACTAACACATACTGGCACCTCCTTACGCCAACATCTATCTAATAAACACACTAACCACACACCCGAACCCTGCTCCCTGGCCAATTGCCCTATCTCCAACACAGGTCTGTGCCTTCGCACTAACTGTGTTTACAAACTACAGTGTAATAAATGCAAAAAATTTTACATCGGCAACACTACAAGACCGCTACACTTGCGCATAAAGGAGCACTTGAATACCCGTATATCCTCTTTCCACAAACACATAGAGATTTGCTCAAACACTCAGCGCGATATTCACGTCTCCATCTTAGCGTCTGTCAGAAACATCGGTGACCTTAGAATCACAGAATCAATCCTCATCTCCAGATTAAACCCCTCACTCAATCAACGTCACGAGCTCTACTCACCTTTCATTCTATAATATCTACCCCCCATCCACCAACCAACCCCCATATCTAACACTTAACAGAGTCCGTTTCCACCACTTCACTCATTACTCACCTCCCATAATAAACTCACCATACACCCAAACAATCAAACAGGCCCCTCCCCATATGAACTTCCATCCTTACACACTTTCAACCACAAACCAAAAACCATATTCAGCATACTCGTCTAACCCACCAAAATAAGTCACTCCATATCCTAGCATTATTAATTAATAAATCCAAACACATATAGAATGTATACAAATAACATGCAAATATTAAATAAATAATTCATAAAATAAATTAAACAAGTAAATAATAATAATAAAAAAAAAATAAATAAATAAATAAAAAAAAACAAAACAAAAAAAAAACAAAAAAAAAAACAAACAAACAAATATGTAAAGAAATTGATGAATATATATAGATAAACAATTAAACAAACAATAATACATAGATATGTATATATATATGTATATATGCATTTGTGTATATATGTTGTATATATATACTAATATTGTTATACAGATCTCCACCAAAAAAAAAAAAATTTTTTAAATTAAAAAATTTAAAAAAAAAATTAAAAAATTAATTATAAAAAAAATATTTTAAAAAATCCAGAGTTACTCCCCTTTATCTTATAATAAATATATCAAGTTAATAAGTTAATTCGTTAATCTAATTTGACGAAACTCACAATTAGTAATTAATAACACTTCTTTAATAGATGATAATCGAAATCGATAAGTAGATAGATCTAGAATATTTAAAATATGAGACTAATTACTTTAATTTATATTAAAATTCTTAAATTACGATAGAAAGATAAACAAAATAAAAATACGAAGATAAAACAAAGTAAATATTCAAATATAAAAAAAAAAATAAAAAAAATGATACAATATATATTATCAAAAATAACAGTTTATCGAACACCATACACCTAACCAACATTACACTAATATTCTAAACACCAATCATATATTTAACATAATATTAAAATAAAACTTAACTTAATTTATATTCCCTGTGAAACTGTTTTTTTGCTGCGGTCTATATCTGGCAGCCATTTTGTTTTGTATTATTCTCTACACAGTCGGAGAAGAATAAAATATTCTTCTTCTTCTGGTCTAATTATTTTTGAAAAAGGGATGTCTTTTCCCGAAATATCAAATAGTGATTTTTAATCACCCGGACAGCTAAAACACTCTTGCTGTTATGTAAGAAAAAAAAAAAAAAAGGAAAAAAAAGGAAAAATAAATAGTAAGTCTTATATCGTATTCGATTTATTTTTATTGTTTTTGTTCCTTTCCTTTCAACTTGCATCTTACCCGGAATTGCATTGCCCACAGCCTTTCAAAAACTTACTAATATATATATATATATAGTGTGTGTCAGGATATGTTGAAACATCAATAAGGTGCTCGATCGTAAAATACGAAAACTAAAATACAAATTATTTATTTAGAAATTATAAATTACAGTTTCCAGAGATGCAACATGGTATCATTGATACGGATAATCTTTTACTGTTGAAAAGGCCCTTTGAACCTGTTATACACCCTCAGTTCCTCACGGTAAGAAGAAGAAGATCTGAAAATAAAAAATGAAAAAATCGGTGGCGATGATCACCACATTTATCGTCCGATGTTATGTCTCTTCTGGAGAAAGTACCGTATTTACAGAGTGTGTCTATATACTTATTTAGGCCTTAATTACTACGTAGTATTATTTAATCAAACCTCAATATTCCTGATTACGAAGGTTGCATGTTTACGTGTTTTTATTGTGCATTCGTTTTTAGGAGTTATATTTTAAAGTGTTATTTATATATAGACTGGCGTGTGGTTTAAATTCGTATTAACTTAAGTCGGGTGTAGCTGACTGTTATTAATTTTCAAAAGTTGTGTATTAATTTTATTAAAGTATTTGTGTGTTATATAACAACTTTATTCATTGATTACTTAATTAATTAATGTAAATGCACTTTTAATTACATTTAACAGCCCATCATATAATTAAAACATGTAACTGATACAATACATTTATATCTAGTTTTCGTTTTTTACTTTACAAGGCAATCCAATTACTGGTAAAATCATAATAACTTCCCTTTGAACCATAGAGAGGAAAAATTAAACAGCTAATTGAATCATCCCCCTTGTGAGATTTTAATTTTTGTAAATACAATAAAAATAGTGACAAATGGCGATATCGCCGGAAACTGCAATAACACGGTAACATTAGGTACGTTTTATTGATTTTGTTATCATTTTTCATAGATATGGGTATTTATTTACTCCTCTCCAGGAGTTAGGCACAAGGCCAGGTTTTTATCTTACTCCCACAAGTAAGATGTGACCCAAGGTCGGGTCGGGAAAGTGGGGTTTAAAAATTGCCTGGGCAGCCTCGTCGGCATTCCCCAGTAGGGGCGCCTCAGGCAGTAAGCAATAAACTTACTCCTCCCCAAAGAGGGGAGGCGAAGCCTGGGATGGTGGACCTCCTAGAACTGCACAGGACAGACCCATTGACCGGCGTAAATCAAGCCCCGAAGGCCAAGACAATGCCAGTCTATGGGGTGCAGTATCCATCGGAACAGATACTACACTTTGATCTTAGCCAAAAGGCCAATTTATGGGTAGCACATGTGCTTGCTAGTATCAATATTTTTTATACATAACTGTTGAAGTTACATAAATAATGTTATAATTTTCAGTTTAAGATGCTATTTGGATACGGGATCAACAGATAAGCTGTCATGACACTTTTCGATAGACATCAATGGATTAAAAACCCTTTTGCCAAGATTATCTTGGCAAATGTAAGTATTGTTAAAAATAAAATATTACCTGAACGAAAAACATTATATGTTACTTGAAATCTGGCGCAATTACGGCCTTTAGATCTGAAGCGTATAAGTGTTCATTATTATTATTAGCAACAATAAGCTCTCTGTGATCGCATAGTGTTGCTAGCCTGTGAAGATAGTATCATGACAACAAAACATATACTACACTGCCTCCAAAGGAGGAAATAATCGCTTGGAGGATAATACATTGAAAACATATTCCCTAAATAACTAAATGTTAAATAAGTTTATATATATATATATATATATATATATATATATATATATATATATATATATATATATATATATATATATAAGACCGGGGTTGTTCCAATAAAAACAAGCTCGATGATACTCGATTACAGAGTACAGAGCATTTATATGTGATTTTATGAAGGCTTACCAAAGCATTCCTTTCAGGACACCAATGATAACCATTAAATTATTTGTTCAAATTAATTTTTTTTCCTACACGTGTTTCACTACCAAGCAAGTACTTGCTTGGCAGATCATCAGGGAAATTAAATGTCTGGAATAAGGGTTTCAACTGCCGACAATACACAATGTGGCGTTGCAATAGTTAAAGTCACTTAAGAAGAGAAGAGGAAAAAAAATAAAAATAAAAGTTAAAATTAAAAAACAAGAAAGAACAACGATAAAAAACAACGATAATATATATATATATATATATATATATATATATATATATATATATATATATATATACTTTCATCCTGTCGCGCTAAAAAGAGAGAGGTATTCTTTTCTAATTCAGGCAAAGTGCGGATCTTAACCTTGGCGGTAGAAAGAAAGAAGCTTGGTTTTAAACGTGTTAACATTAACCATCCACTTTTTCCGCATTGCACTACGTGCACCAAGCCGGAAGAGAGAGAATCAGAAAGATCTTGATCATTAATTCTCTTCGACCTATTGCCATAGATGTTTGCGTCATCTGCATAAATGCCGACAGAATGATCTTAGAATGTATTTTAGATGTATCATTGATAATAATCAGAAAGAAGTTTGGGCCTTGACTGCATCTCTGAGGCACACCGACGTTTATGCTATGTGCTTCCGACTTCTGCCCATCAACGACTATTTTTATAAACTTCCTTGAGGCTTGGTGGTTGAGAGGACATTGCAAGATATTCTATAGCTAGCAATCTAGTTTAGTAGACCTTTATGCCAAACTTTATCAAAGACTTTAGATTTTTGACGAGTTATTGCTCTAGAAGGGTAGCCCATGTCAATAGATTAACTGATTCTCTGTGATATTACAGTAATCACATAAGCTGTCGATCTCATGTAATAGAACTCAATACATATACAGAGAAAGAATAAACATAAGAATGAAACAAATAATAAAACCAACGATATTCCCAATACAGTGTAAGCGTCTCACCTTTTCAGTATATGAGTGGAAAGCAAACCATGAAGTCCAATATTATCTACAAGCGTATAGATTTCTATCATTGCGGAATTATCAGTGTAGAGATTACTATTCAAACCAGTCGCACGATTCGAACCCAGGAACGTTTTTCGCATTGTCCCAGGAAGTCGTTGACGATTTAAATTCAGAAACGCTGGATGGCATCACAGAACGTTCTATGCGCGTTTCTCCGCCGTCTTTTTAAAATTCTCTTCTTTTTTCAGCTTTTTTGTTCATTTGCTTTTGATACCTGAGGATGATTCGACGAAGAATCGAAAACGTTCGTGAAACCTGTGAAACCTATGGGACATTATTTTTTTTTTGATTTTAATACAAAAAAAAAACCATCAGAAAAATTTAAAATATAAAAAAGGTATAATTAAACATAGGAATTCTGTTATTTTTGACAATGTTTGCATAAATGAGAAAATGCTGTCTAAATAAACTCTTCTCCCTCTCTCTCTCTCTTTCTCTCTCTCTCTCTCTCTCTCTCTCTCTCTCTCTCTCTCTATATATATATATATATATATATATATATATATATATATAGTGAGTTATAAAATATATTTATAGCAATTAAGCTACACAAGGCTCTCGTGTTTCATCCCCGGGGGACTTCTAAAATGCATTTTAGCCTGAAGATTCCCTCTCGGTGCTGAAACGCAGGTACCTCTGTGTAGCTTAAATGCCATAAATATATTTTCATAGCTTACTACCTAGCTCTACTTACGTATCGAGAACTGTTGAAGTAGATACTAAAAATTGATACATAAAAATTATATCTCCTTATAAACTTTATGTGGATACATGAAATAGTAATATATATATATATATATATATATATATATATATATATATATATATATATATATATATATGTGTGTATCGAGGCAGCATTTTTTCTTTAAGACACGTATTATTAAAAATAACCGACAATTTTTGTCTGGCTATTTTAGTGTTGATCCCTTCAATTTTCCGGATTAAAATCTTAATCTCGGAAAGAAATTGGCTGATGAAACTGCCATAGTGTACATGTTGGTCCAGAGTACTTTCTGACCCGTCTGGGTCCATCCTCAGTGGAATAATGACAAACAGGTAAAGACCTGGAGTGAGATTTATAATTAATTATGGCGGGAAAATTTAACTATGTTTATTAGGTATTATAAGCATTTAAATATATTAGTGCTAGAAGCTCTACTCATTAAAACTAAAAAACCTGCTATCAACAAGATTAATTTTAACACTAGCACTAATATACTTAAATGCTTATAATACCTAATAAACATAGTTAAATTTTCCCGCCATAATTAATTATAAATCTCACTCCAGGTCTTTACCTGTTTGTCATTATTCCACTGACGATGGACCCAGACGGGTCAGAAAGTACTCTGGACCAACATGTACACTATGGCAGTTTCATCAGCCAATTTTCTTCCGAGATTAAGATTTTAATCCGGATAATTGAAGGGATCAACACTAAAATAGCCAGACAAAAATTGTCGGTTATTTTTAATAATATATATATATATATACGGATGTGCATTGATCTTTCTTAAGAAAGTGACCACGAGGTGCGGTATAAATAGCATAACTCTACGACACTTGCAACCTAACAAAAGGGTATTGATTATTTTAAACGAAATGGCTGTTTTAGCAGTGTCAGTTCAAGGACATGTGATAAGTACAATTAAAGAAGAAAATTTCGATTACATTACATTCTTTTCTGTGTTTGAATAGATTGTATTGCTTAAATCTTATAAACTGACGCATGCATTTTATGGCAAAGACTTGAATGAACGAACACGTGCTTCGCTTTGTGAAAAAGAACCAGCAAAAGCAAAAACAATTTTATAAAATAAAAAAAACATGTAATTTTAGAAGAAAACCTGATGAAGGAATTTACAGAATTTTAATGAGAAAAATAGTTAAAGATTACATTTTTGATGAAAACTGCGCCGGAAGAAACGCCTAGAGTTAGCAGACATTTCTCGAACTAGTACGCGAACACAGACAACAACATGTTGACCTTTAAGCAAGAAGCGAAAATGAGAAGTGCGTAAATGACGCTGCGATATAATCAGGATTGTATAGAATATAATTAAACTTAATACTAACAAGAAAACGCTGACATTTCCTAATTGTTTTCAACAAATAGTTTTCAACAAATAGTTTTCAACAAATAGTTTTCTGAATGAATTTAAACATAAACATGCGTAAATAGTCTGCCTGTAGTTATCTTGATAACGCCCAGTCTAAGTCTCAGTGGACGTTCCTTAAACCTAACGTGGTCAGTTCAGGAAAAGAACACTCCAAAAACACTTTCAAAAAGAACATAAAAAGTTTACACGCGTGAGCGTAAACATTAAAACCATCTTTATCTTCTAATGTCCAATCAGGTAGAGCTGCCGATACGGACTAAAGGTAAACTGATTAAAATTTAGACCCAAACTGTTTATATGATATATGAAGGTTTCTTTTTCAATATTACTTCACCCGGAATTAAATATGAGTGTATTTCATATGGCCAATCTAATACAAAGTCTATCACACAAACGATGTTCCATCCGTATTAGACAAACAATGCATTTCGTGTCAAATTGTTATAACATACGATTGTTTGCCTTTTTTGAGTAACTCAGCGTCTTACGTGTTTAACTAAATTATAAATTAAGAAAGATCAATGCACATCCGTATATATATATATATATATATATATATATATATATATATATATATATATATATATATATATATATTACTATTTCATGTATCCACATAAAATTTTATAA
>OY744537.1:6936037-6991037 GCA_963556195.1 Sepiola atlantica | reverse complement strand
TTTCATTATCAGAAATGTTCATAATCTTTTTGAAGCGATATATAAGCATGCTCCATCTTATAACTCGCGGGTATTAGATCCTGATCTAACATAGAACTTCCCGTCTTTCACCCATTGACCCGCTTTATACATGTCCACATTAATATCATTCTTCCCCGAGCAACCCATGTAGATCTGTAAGCAAGTTTTGAGTAGCGACGAGGGCAATTTCCAAACAAGTTCTTCAAACTCCCCAGCAAAAAGATATCTATCCCTCTCGATATATATATATATATATATAGTGAATGCTTTTATTCAAACATGTACAAGGTCTGCTACACTGGCATGTCGATGTTATCGATCTACAGCTCTCAAGAGCTGAGGTCTCATCAGGCAGAAAATTGTTTTTGATTCAACTGGTTGCTGAATTCCAGGGAGAATGAAGTCAAGCAAAAAAGAAGAGGAGAAAGAAATAAAACAATATCTTACATAAAATATTCAACAAAAATACACTTAAACTAAGTTACAGTTGCAGCGAAAATTTAGAAATGATAATTAAAAAACACAATAACAAAATCCTAAACAGCAACCTAAACCCTGAATCAGATAACAATAAAACAACTAAAGTAAAGTCCTGTGACTGCATAAATAAAAATGAATGCCCCTTGCAACAAAATTGTTTAATAACAAAAACAATTTACCAAGCAACAATCTCAACTAAGGAAACTCCAGATATAAAAAAATACTACATAGGTATGGCAGGTAATACTTTCAAAAAAAGATACACCGGCCATAAATGTTCATTCAACAACCCAAGCTACCAAAACAGAACATCACTCTCAAATTACCACTGGGAACTCACTAATAAAAATAAATCACCAATTGTAATCTGGAACATTATCAGAAAAACTAGCACCTGTAGCTCATTAAACTCACCATGCTATTTATGCCTCGGCGAAAAACTTGAAATAATTAAATTTACTGACAGAGGAAAACTTTTAAACAAAAAACAGGAAACATCGATCAACTGTAGGCATAACAGATCACACCTCCTCAGTAATTTGTACAACCCCCCCTAAATAATACCACTAAAACAAAAAAAAACCAATACCCAACAAGCCCGCTAAAATTAACACTTATTAACACTTCCAAATCAAGTAACTTTAACCCTCAACTACAAACACAGTACAACCACCCCAATCTTTGAATAAATACTATAACATGTAAAAGTAAAATTCTTATATATATATATATATATAGGTGATTTTTGTGGACATATGAGTAGGCATATGTATGAAGATATAAAATTTACAACTATTTATGTGTGTATGTGTGCGCCTGTATGCGCGTATGTATACGTATACATATGTACACATACATGTGTATCTGTGTGTTCATGTATATGTGTATGGATTTGGGTGCATATATGAATGTTTGTGTATACATGTGCATATATGTATTTATATGTGTGCACGAGTGCGTGTGTGCGCTCAACATCCAGCTCACAAAACTACTTATTACCAAAACCAATTTTTAAATATTTAAATAATTATATACTGATCACTTTAATCAAAATTACTGGCCCCCACCATTTCTAATCCCCCCTCCTTCATAGACCATAACTTGCGTTAACAATTTTAACTAGAACACCTTACCACTAATACCATAACAGATGTTAACCCCACCATTAATAATAGGATCACAACGAATAATAAAATTTATTTATTTATACCACTGAAATTAATCGATATATAAATTCCATTAAAAATAAAAGCAATTACCAGTATGTTTTATTAATCCATCACTAACTATTATTTATAATCGAAATACATTTATTCATACTCCAAAATAATTAAAACTAAATATAATAGTATAATCCATCAATATCAATGTCATAAACTTATATACGATCCTTACCAAGAATAATTCCCAATATATTTTAACTCATTAGTACCTAGAACTAACCTACTAATATTACTGCCAATAATCCATATATGAATCTTACTAAAAATAAAGACAATTACCATTATGTTTTATTAATTAACTGATAAATATTATTTAAAATACATTTAACTATCCATCAAAATAATCAAAATTAAATGCCAATTGATCAAAATATAACAACATAATTTATTAACAATAAGGCCATAAATCCACCAATGAGTTTAAACTAAAATATCCCCGTAAGCTGGGTGTCAGGTAATTGTTATATGTCTGCATTGACAGGAAGCAGACACAACAAATTTGAACCCCCCCTTCTTCATCTTCTCTTTCGCTCTTGTTTAATCTCCCCCCGACCCCCCTCTTTATCCAGCCCAGCGCTGAATAAAAATAAATATGAATTTAACTCAGAACCATTCCCGCAACAAATCCTAAATGGCTATAGACATCCACCCCTAACACCCCTCAACCCCTTTCTCTTTCTTTTTCTTCCAACCCCCCCCCCACCCTTACTAAGCGTTGGATAAAAATACAAAATAAAAATATAAACAGCTGTAAATTAAACTTTTCTGACAGCAATTGTATCTCTTTCCCCTTCTTTTTTCTTTTTCTTTTCCTCGCCCCCCCTTTCTACCCCAGCTCAGCGTTGGATATATATATATAAAATATATAAAAGATGAAAATAAGAAAATAGTAATTTCTAACGGCAATCATATTTTAAAATCGGTCACATGACTTTTATTTCTTTCTCCTCTTTTTTTTTGCTTGACTTCATTCTCCCTGGAATTCAGCAACCAGTTGAATCAAAAAACAATTTTCTGCCTGATGAGACCTCAGCTCTTGAGAGCAGTAGATCGATAACATCGACATGCCAGTGTAGCAGACCTTGTACATGTTTGAATAAAAGCATTCACAATACAGCTCTATATTTTTATTGAGCACTCTTTTATAAACCCGGTTTGATTCCCTTTGGATTTCTACCCTGTGGATTTTTACCCTACCTGGATTACTATATATATATATATATATATATATATATATATATATATATATATATATATATATATATATATGGTACAGGTATTAGTTTCTATAGATGTTAATCCGTTGAAACTCGAGTTTTTATAAAAAGTGCTCAATATCAAATAGAGCTGTTCTTTAGTATAACATTTATATATATATATATATATATATAAAATATTTGTTGTTGTTTATTATCTATGTACGTATACGTTTCGTCCCTTTTCAATCAGGACTCATCAGCATAGAGATATGATTATTCACTACCGGTCGTACGATTCGAAACCCTGGATTACAAGTATTTTTCAACTTACATCCAACGTCGTTAACCGCGCGCCCAATATCTGAATAGCCGATAAACAATGATAATTTAACACATATAAAAGCGGCTTGATGTCCAGGCATTCTACTTCTATTAAAGAAGCAAGTGACGTCATGCTGTGTTTGTACTACCATTTAGAGTGCTCTACTTATTTTACAAGGAGCGACAATATATATATATATATATATATAAAATATACTTTAGAAAGATTTTCAATCTCATTTCAATTCCTCGTGTTTTGTCTGCAGATGTTGATTCTTGATGAAGAGTACAACCGAAACATGTATGCACATATGTAACCAATAAAGTTTGTATAAATAAAAAATGTTATACTATATATATAAATTAATTTTAGTCCTATATAATTTTATTGCAAGCTACCATATTGCAGAATGGTTCATGGGTGTAGTGTTTGAATAGTATTATTATTTTTATTATTGTTATAATTAATGTTATTTGATATGCAAATTACCATATTACAGGATAGTCTCAAGAGGATATTTATTATTATTATTATTATTATTATTATTATTATTATTATTATTATTATTATTATTATTATTATTATTATTATTATTATTTATGTGTATATTAGTGAAATTTAAGCTGAGTTATTTCTACACTTAGTTATTGGGGAAATGGTCGTTTGATCAGTACCATCAGAGAACCACGAATATTATAACTGTCCTGTTTTTAAATCTCCGAAACAGTTACATGGTAAACAGCTGATGATCCCCGTTTTAATATTTCACGCTTAAGTTAAGATCTCCTGTTCTTGGTTCGCTGTTAGATACTTACATCCTGTTTTATTTTATTTATTTATGAATTTTCCAACGAATGCTAAGTCTGCAATATCTTGGATTTAGTAAGTTTCTGTGGGAATTTAAACTGCATTTCCTTTTTTTATTCTTTTGTTTAAAATGACTCAAAGCTTCTTTAGACTCTCTCTCCTTCTCTCTCTCTCTCTCTCTCTCTATATATATATATATATATAGAAATACTTTGTTTTGTATCTACGTACTTACTAATCTGTGTTACACCGTAGTCTACTACGAAACAATATTCTGTTAAAATTAACTGAATATTATCGATTACATTTTTACAAATATAATCTAGATTTACTTGCAGTTTTATGAATTCAGCAAAATTATAGTAATCGATTACATTGGTTTGATTAGAAAAATTAAAGAGTAATATCTTACTTTCAGTTTTCAGAAAACAGATCTTGGCAAGAAGTAGAGATACTAAAAAAAAATAAAAATCGGTTGGGGAAACAGACTGAAATACACAGCGATAGATAGAAGCATATATCCAGAGAGGAATATACGACTGGAAGAAGCATACTTTTGCGAGTAAAAACTACTAATTATTAGTGTTATAATTATTATAATTATTTTTAGGAGTATTAGATTTATCTAGCGCTCCCGAACACTTACTCAATCTAATATCAAACCAGCAGTGCTTATGACAAATAAGTACACGCAATGTTTTAGACTATTTTTTTCACTCATTCCCTTTCGTAAATTGTTATCTAAATTTGCTCTACTGCCACCTTATCTCAATGCTCACTGTTCACAAACGCCTATAGCAGAGTCAGTTATTTAAATATATATTTTATATTCTACGTCTAAACTCTTATAGTCACTGCTGCGTGTATATAAGTGAACTGTGTAACGATAATTATAGACAACTGATCATGTGTAAGTGGTGATAAAAAACAATTAATATTATTAGTACTGACAAAAATATTTGTATTTGTATCTAATTGTTCGCCTTGTCATCGTTAACATGTGAAGGAAACGAAGTACGAAATAAATTACGGCTTAATAATTAATCATTTAGAAGCGATAATCATTGATTAGCTCTTCTGATTACTTCAATCGAAAGCTGAATAGCGAAATAGTAATTCGTCTAAGTTTACCGCACATAAAAGCAGTCAGGTTACAAGATTGATGCACATTTTCTCGCGGTAATGTTATCGGATTGAACTATTTTTGATGTAAGACCTTAGGCAGAGTAAAGATTAAAAACAAGGAAAATATGATATTTGATAAATACTGAATTTTTATTCCTTTAAGAATATCACGAATCTATTTCCTCCCTAAAGCTAAGAATATTAGAGCCTCTCGTATTGAAAAGAGTTTTTTTTTATTGACTACTTTATTAGCAATGAACGATGAGTTGCGCTCTCCAGCGTGCAAGGCCTGGGCAAGAACAAACTCTTGAAACTGAGAGGGTCGAGTTGTCTGTACTTCCCGAAACCAGTAGGGAAGGTGATGTCAGAGCCGGAAATAAGGTGATTTCCGCTTTCGTCTTGTACTCACTTTTCTGTTAGATTCCAGTGAAGACGGACGCGTTTTGTTACCGTCGCTGTCCATACCGTTTGGGCTGCACCCCTTCTCCCTGTTGTACTTTAAAACAACCACGCCCCACTGTTTTTGTTTTCCGGAAATCTATAATAAATAATGTAAACTGTAAGCAGACGTGTCCTTGTTTTTTTTCTCCAGATATTTCTGTTTCGATCGACGACCGCTTGCGCCCTGATCCAAGATAACGAACTGAAAGAATAAGATTACTAATAAAGCATCATCACACTTGTAATAAGACGAGATCCAAGTCAGAGTTTAGTGCGAATTTGTATTTGCCCTATCTTCAACTATGCAACACTGTTGCCCATACAGTAGACCATTGATGGCCACATACCTAGCATTATTCATTGGAAGGACAAGTGCTAATTCGCATGATTCCAGTGCAGAAGTAACACATACGTAAGTGTCGCCATCGCTGCAATTTCTTTGGGAACTCTAGATCATGGATTCTCCGCACTCTTTACTCCTAAAGCCATTCCTATCGGTGGTTATAGTTTTAAGACAAGTGAGGGTTTGGATGAGCGTTGCCTTCTCTTAGATTCGCTCTTTTCCGAGACCGATCAGCTACAGTTTTCTTCCAAAAGAATAATAAATCCGTAATTAGTAGTTTGATAACCAATAAGCTGAGAGGGAACCCTTTGATGCGGGAATCCTGTAATCCCAGTACAACATGAAACGTATTATTTTCGTCTAAAGTTTTGACATAAAAACGTATCCTGTTTTAATCAACTTATTTCGGACTATTCGGCTCGATGTACCCTTCGGTCATGTTTTTTCGTCGTATGACGTTAGTCTTATTGATTTTTATTAGATGCAACGCGAGATTAAGGAAAGTTTACTTTAACCGAACACTTGATGTTGTCAGCTAAATATCTTACCCACTGAGCTCTTTTAGATATATGTTAATACTTTTAACTTAACGCTTATAAAAAGATTAATTTAATTGTGTAACTTGTTAGAAAAGTGCCATGAGCTTCTTTTGAGGGACGGCTAGACACATAACTACTTCTATTAAGTTGAAATGCAAATTTTTCATGTAAATGACATCATATTAAGGTATATTCCCTTATATTTCTTCGTTTTAAAGAACAGACATGCAAACAGACAGAAAGGGTTTATCCTTTACTCTCTCTCTCTCTCTCTCTCTCTCTCTATATATATATATATATATATATATATATATAGAGAGAGAGAGAGAGAGAGAGAGAGAGAGTAGAGTATCGTGTTTACGTTTACTTCATGTTTTGATGTATATTTATACGTATATCTATGTAATCAGTCAACGGAAAATCATAAGCGCACAAAAGAAAGAAAAATAATGAATAAAAGCTGAGACTGAATAAAAAACACTCCGACATATAACCTTGACAGGCGACCCTTGGTGGCCGGTTTTGGAAATATTAATATTAATTTTAGTTTGCTGTTCTCAAGAACTCTGTTTAGACCTTATTGAAGGCTTGAAGAAAGGAAAGGTTCCCGAAAATCCCCTACGAACTATCCCAACACACAATGAAACACATAAACTGACATTGGGATTTACTTTGCTTCTAAAAAATATATATATATATATATATATATACATATATATATATATATATATATATATATATATATATATATATATATATATATATATATATATATATAGTCTCGGAAGTTTCTCAACCATTAAAACTATTTAGAAAATTAAAAAATATATAAAAAAAAAAATTTAAAAAAACTTATAGTCTCAAGTCTTCCAGTGGAACATCACTCATGTAAGTCAATTTATTTTTTACAGTTATTATATTAGTTAGTTTCTAACACTATTTTAAGGGATCATCAGTTGTTTACCATGAAAAACTGTTTCGGGAATTTAAAATTTATATATATATATATATAGGTGTAATCAGTCAACGGTAAATCCTAAGTGCATAAGTGGGAGAAAAATAATAAATAACAACTGAGAATTAATAGACAAATAAACGTGTAACTAACGATCTCGTGCCGATGTTATTATCGGCACGAGATCGTTAGTTACACGTTTATTTGTCTATTAATTCTCAGTTGTTATTTATTATTTTTCTCCCACTTATGCACTTAGGATTTACCGTTGACTGATTACACCTATATATATATATATATATATATATAAATTTTAAATTCCCGAAACAGTTTTTCATGGTAAACAACTGATGATCCCTTAAAATAGTGTTAGAAACTAACTAATATAATAACTGTAAAAAATAAATTGACTTACATGAGTGATGTTCCACTGGAAGACTTGAGACTATAAGTTTTTTTAAATTTTTTTTTTTATATATTTTTTAATTTTCTAAATAGTTTTAATGGTTGAGAAACTTCCGAGACTATATATATATATATATATATATATATATATATATATATATATATATATATATATATATATATATAAGGGAGATAGATAGATAGATACATACATAGATAGATCTTGGTATATAGAGAACGATAAAGAAAGAGACAGAGAGAAAGAAAAAGGAGACCATATAGATAGGCAGGAATGCGTTACATACGAAATATAGCAACATGCTTTACTTGCATTTCATTATATTAAAAATAGGGAAAAGATTTTCTTTGATTTCATATAATTCTATTTTTTAAATATCGGGGTATAGGATCGTAATGGCACACTCGTATTTTCAGTCTGATATTTTCCCAACTAAACAATTGAGAGATTTGTTAAGTCAATTTAAAAAATAACACTCATACTGAAAATTGGATATACTTACTTTAAGTTTTAATGGGGTTATGCCCACATGGATCACTTAGAGGTTTGAGAACGTAGATATTCGGCACATAGAGGTTAACGTAGATATTCGGGATTGCATACATTGTTTTGCCCGAATAACTTTATATATATCATGTAAATTTCATCGAAATAGGATATATTTTAAGTTTGAAAGGAGGTTCGGCCTCTATAGCTCACTTTGATTAAGGGAGCACTTAGAGATTTTGGACCACTTTCATTGTATTCACCAGAAAATGTTATACATTAGATTGAAATTTCATAAAAATAGGATATATTTGGAATTTTAAAAAGATGATGCTCCCATAGCAGCATTAAGTGCACACTAAGACATTCGATAACACGTCCATTGTCTTTCTTGGGAAATCCTACGTAAAAACACACATTTAGATGTTATGTAGATTCTCTAATTTTTCTTTCTATAGGGAACAGATTAACATCACACATACACATTGTTATATATATATATATATATATATATATATAGTAAGCTATGAACATATATTTATGGCAATTAAGCTACACAGAGGCTCCACGTGACATCCCCGGGAGGGAATCTTCAGTCCAAAATGCATGGAGTTAATTTTGCCGGGTGTTTTTATATATACGGCTAGCTAGTTAACCATCAGATTCTTTGTTGTTCTCTCAGCCAATCGTTGGGCTTCCAGCGAACAAAGGTCTTGTTGGTGTTACTTCCTATATCCTATTCTATTGTTCTGTTTTCTATAGATTTGCCTATATTCTGATTCCTTTGTTGTGTCAATATAATGGGTGAATTTATTTTAACAGGTGGTTCCTTGTATTTCTATTTTAGGTTATAATTTTTAAATTGTAAAGTTTTTTTTTAGTTTTTTATAACTTATTTGTTTATTTATTCATCGTTAGCCTAGGGTAAATTTATTTCTGTGTAAGCAGCTGTTTGCTATCTCACATCTACAGTTTAATAGATTTCGGGGATCTTTACAATTTAGGATTTCAAATTTTTAATTCAGGCATAATATACACGGGTCGTCTAAATTTCTACATGTACTGGCCTGTCGTATTATTTTCCATTCAATTATTGGTAAGCGTGAAATACTAATATATATATATATATATATATATATATATATATATATATATATATATATATATATGGCGTAAGCTTCAAACGTCGGCGTATGTAGGTATAAATAATTTAATATTTATTTGTTAATATTATTATAAAGCTACTTTAAGAAATTAAAGTTGAGCATTGTTCAGAAATATTAAAAACAGAAGGTCACTTAGCTATAAGCAAAGTTCGGATAACATTCGTCGAACCCTCTAGATTGCCTTCTGTTTACTAACTATTGTATTTCGGCATGAATAAAACTTTATTTTTCTAGTATCACGTGATAATTAGCGATGGCCGTGGGCATAGAGTGAAAGTGTGCGAAATCTTGGTATACTCTGTGAACCGAGTTCGCGCCCTATGATAGTCGTAAATTGTCATTTCCTATACTAATGAGGGCGTAAGCGTCAAATGCCGACCTATGGAGCTATTAATAATTTAATACTGTTTATATATATATATATATATATATATATATACAGTTACATGGTAAACAGCTGATGATCCCCGTGTTAATATTAGACGCTTAAGGTCTCCTGTTTTTGTTTCACTCTTAGATAATTAACCCCCCCTTTTTTTTTATTTATTAATTTTTAAAAAAAAATTTTTTTTTTATTTTACTTATATTTTTTCATTTATTAATTTTCCAACGAATGTTAAGTCTGCAATATCTTGGATTTAGTTAGTTTGTCTGGGAATTTAAACTGCATTTTACATTTTTTTTTTTTAATGACTCAAAGCTTCTTTAGACTATATATATATATATATATAACTATATATATATATATATATATATATATATATATATATATATATATATATAGAGAGAGAGAGAGAGAGAGAGAGAGAGAGAGAAAGAAAGAGAGAGAGAGAAACAAACCAAGAGGAGTTACGTGCGAAATTACATTTTATTATATTAAAAAAAGGGAAAAAATATTTTCCTATACTAATGAGAGCGTAAGCGTCAAACGCCGACCTATGGAGGTATTAATAATTTAATACTGTTTATATATATATATATATAAATATATATATATATATATATATATATATATATATATATATATATATATATAGATATATATATATATATAGATATATATATATATATATATATATATATATATATATATATATATATATAGATATATAGATATATATATATATATATATAGATATATATATATATATATATATATATATATATATATATATATATATATATATATATATATAGAGAGAGAGAGAGAGAGAGAGAGATAGAGAGAGAAACAAACCAACATTTTATTATATTAAAAAAAGGGAAAAAATATTTTTTCATTTCATATAATTTTATTGAACAAATCGGCGGGAGTAGAATCGAAACCGCACACTCGCTGATTTCAACTAGACAATTCACGCATTTGTTAAGTCAACTTAAAAAATAACACTTATAAGAAAAGTCGAATATACGTTTTAGGGTAGTTCTGTCCCCATAGGCCATTTCAATGCGTAGAGGGTACGCTAAAATTCGGGCTCACTTACATTGTCTTCACCGGAGAAATTTATACGTATGATATAAATTTAATCAAGATGGGATATATTTAACGTTTTAAAGGAAGTTCGGCCCCCATAGCTCACTTAAGTTAAGAGGGCACTTTTAGATTTAGGGACCACTTTCATTATCTTCGCAGAAAGTTTTATACAAATGATTTAAATTTCATAAAAATAAGATATATTTAAAGTATTAATGAGCTCAATTCTTCATAGCCCTCTTAGATTCACAAACACTTCCATTTATCCCCCGGGTAAATTTTACATAAGAATATACTTTTTGATTTTATGTAAATGTGCGTTTTATATATATAAGTTTGTGTATTTGATATTTTTAACTTAAATCCGATGAACAGAATAGTTTAAGATTTCTTTCTTTAAATAGCGTGTCATAAGTAAGCGCAGAGGGTGACATGCATGTTATTATAAACCATTGCATTTATTTTTGTTTAATAAAAACGAATGAAGCATTATTACTCAGGATCCAGAGCTTGCGGTCTATGCAATTAAGAGGCCGTGATGATCGCCACTGCACCTAAACGTTTAAATCTGATCAATACTAGAAATCAAATAGTTTCCAAATGTCGGCATAGAAGGAAATTCAAGTATGCACAGTGGAGACCACCACCAATCCCAGCGTAGCTGATTGAGTGAGTGTCGGGACTGAGAGTGTCGGGAACGGGGGTGTCCAGTTTTGGAGATGTGTTCGTTAAATCCTCCCTGCCTATAAAGTTTGAACTCTGAAAATGCCTAAATATCTCTTTAAATTTTTTAAGTTGTAAAAATCTAAATATTTAAATTTTTAAACGCTAAATATTTTTAACACTGCATAATTAGGAAAATTAAATCTTAAATTAAACTTCTTAATTTGATAAAATTAAATCTTAAATTAAACTATTAAATTATTAAATTCTCATTACTTCAATAACTTCGTAATTCTCAATTTCATAAATCTTCTAAATTATTTGATTGGGCTAGATTTGTGAATTTTGTTTTTATACTTAGGGAGGACTATTAAGTAGCTATTTGGAAGGGGAGGGCGATTAGAGGCTTTGACCTAAATTTACACACCCTTCTCCCGTTGACCTAGACTTATGATTTGACCCAGACAAGTAACATCCGGTATATTTAAAATTGATTTGACATATCTGTCAATATATGACGACGCCATTTCTTTGTTAACTTAGGCATAACATCCGTTCTGATAACGTCGTATGAATAAGTAGGCATGCATCGGTTTTAGTATTGCCTTCTAATCGGCGTGAAGAGGTTCTGTTTATTTGGCTTGCGGGGGAGTGATTACCTTTAAATTTGACTTTTTTCATTGGAATGATTTTTGTCGGACCTGGAAGAAGAAATGGCCGAATATGTCAACTCAATTTGATTTAATTTTATTCGAATCGGTTTTAGCGGATTTTCCATTTAACCAGCGAATTATGGTTTGCACTAATCCGATCAAATCATTGGAACCCTGAATTTTGTATATTATGATTTCAACACTAAGTGAGTTCAATGAACTTTTTATTTGATTTGGTTCCTTATCGTTTTATTAATTTAACATAAACATTGGATGCATTTTTAACTGCCATTTATTGCATCGATTGCGGACGCATTTCCCAACTGGATGAACTTTTTCAATTTAATCAGTTCTTTCATTTTTGGACTGGCACTTACTACCTGGATCAATCTTCAATCAACCTATTGGATATCTTTCCTGAATTTGTTTTAAATTGTATGACTTGGATTGTATAGCTTTAACAAAAGTATGTTTTGGGCTGATATATTTGATGTGTTATATACTTTTATGCATTTTTGCATATACAGGGTGTTTCAAAAGTCTTGGGAACATAACGATTTTTAATAACTCAAAAACTATTAAGAGTTGAAAAATGAAATTGGTACCGTTGGAAAGGTAAAAGTTTCAAGTTTTGTGGGGAATCTTCAAAGTTGCTCAATATGAGCACCATTCGTCACACGGCAGACATCTAGTCGATAGTCCATTTCCTGCCAAACGCGTTCCAGCATCTTGACGTCAATGGTTCCCACAACTGCCGTTACTCGAGCCTTTAGTTCGTCAATATCTCTTGGAAGGGGCGGCACATAGACTTGTTGCTTGACAAAGCCCCAAAGGAAAAAGTCACACGGGGTAAGATCTGGAGACCTAGGAGGCCAGGGCATGAGAACGTCATCACCTCGCCCAGATCTCCCAATCCATCTACCAGGCAGCCTTGTGTTAAGAAACTGCCTTACTCTAAGACTCCAGTGTGGTGGTGCACCATCTTGTTGAAAAATGAAGTCATCAGATTCTGCTTGTTCCAACTGAGCCATTAACCAGTCTTCCAGCATGTTGAGATAGGATTCACCAGTGATAGTTGCCTCTTCAAAGAAGAACGGTCCATAGACACCTTTCTTGGAAATTGCACAAAACACGTTCACTTTTGGTGAATCTCGCTCGTGCTCAAGAAGTTCATGAGGATTCTCAGTACCCCATATGCGAGTGTTATGCTTGTTAACTTTGCCCTTCAGATGGAAGGTCGCCTTATCGCTAAAAACAAGCCGGTCATCAAAGCCGTTATCTTCCAACTTCTCTTGCATTGCAATGCAAAAGTCACGGCGAAGTGGCTTATCAGTGTCCTTCAGCTTTTGGACCAACTTGAGCTTGTAAGGTACCATTTGCAGTCGTTTCCTTAAGACACGCCAGACAGTTGCTGGAGCAAGCTGACGTTCCCTGCTGGCTCTTCTCACTGATTTACGGGGGCTCCGCTGAAAGGCTGTCCGAACTTGCTCAACTGCATCTTCTGAAGTTGAAGAGCGACCTGTTCGCTTACTTGGGCACAAACATCCATCTTTCACAAATTTAGCATGCCATCTGACAATGGATTTTCTTTTCAGGGGCTTCTTTTTTAAATTTCCTGCGAAATGCACGCTGAACACATGTCCACGATTCAGTCTTTGCAAATTGGAGGACGCAAAATGCCTTGTCTTGTTTAGAGAACGCCATTACTGCACCTGGAAAGATAACACGAAAATCATTAGTATGACCAAAAACTTGATTAAGCAAGCTTTAAAATGCCACCAGTTTCATTTTTCTACCTGGAATAGTTCATGAGATATACGCATTTGTAATGTTCCCAAGACTTTTGAAACACCCTGTATTTTTATATATTTTCAGTGTAATTTTATCACCTGCAGTGATGTAACTGCGGTAATGGTCCTCTGAAGAGAAGAATTATCTTTGAAAACTGATCAGTTAAGGACTTTAAGATACTTTGCCGTAACATTGAATTTTAATAAAATTTGATTTGTACCTTATTTTATTATTTCATTTTATATTATGCTATATATATATATATATATATATATATATATATATATATATATATATATATATATATATATATATATATATATATATATATATTTCGGCAAATGTTATTATATAACACGGAGTGTTTTTGTTTGATGAGACTTTCTTTTCGAATAGTTTACTTAGTATTTGGGTCAAATTGGTGTATAAAAGTTCCGTGAGTTTCTTGTTCAATTTTTTTTTCGAGAGTACTTTCAATTTGATTCATCAAATCATCACCAGGCGGTGTTAGTCTTGGTGTGTTTACAACTATGTATTTTACTGTTGAGTTTTTTAACGGCTAGTAATTCACGATTTAAAAATGAGCGTCTGTAGTGATGGGATGTTGCATGCGAACGTGATAACTTGCAAAGCGCGGGTAAAATTTAAAGGATTGAAACAAATAGCCATCCTTTCCACTACTTAAACGGCTAAAAAAATGTTAATGTTCATTACTAAACGAGACATGTTAAAATTTTGTGGATAGCTTCGTAATCAATTTTATAAATTGTGGGATGTTTTATTTTAATGTGAATGGATTCAAGGATTTTTAATCTTTAGATGTTAGTATCGTGGTGTATTATTTTTGTATTATCAACTAAAATGTGTTTATATTAAAAAGGGACGAACTTTTTCTTTAGGTGTTTGAAAATTGAGCTAGTATCGGGTAAGTGCTGCAGTGATTAAACCAATGTAACAATTAATGCTTTTATTTTCATACATATACTGTTCCAAAGGGCATTGCCACTTATAAATGACATTGTTTATTTGGTCCCCCGATTTTATGTTTTGAGGCATGTCCGTCCGTCTGTCCGGATTTTTCTTCGTAACCATCCATCAAATTTCCATGAAATTTTGCATGAAGTTGTATCATTGGTTAGGTTAGAAAGTGACATTCTCCGATTTTTGAAAGAAAATCTGGTAAGCCCCCCCCCGAGAGTCTAAAGTCCCCGAAATGGAAAAAAAATGACATTTTTTGCCCCATAACTTTTCATCCATCAATTCAATTTCTCTGAAACTTGGGTAAAATGTGGAGGCAATTATTCCTAATAGAAAATAAGTATCGCTGACTTTGGAAATAATCTGGTTCGCGCCCCTAGGGTGTCAAAAGCCCCCAAAATTGTAAAAAATGATCTTTTTCTCCCATAACGTTTGATCCATCTATTCATTTTTTCTGAGACTTGGCCAAAATGTAGAGGCAAATGTTCTGGATATAAAATGAACATCCTTGACCTCAGAAACATTCTGGTCCGAGCCCCCAGGGGGTCAAAGGGGGATAAAAAATGCCCCAACTTGCCCAAATTTATTGCATTTTGCACTCGCTACATCGAGTCACATACAGAGGGGGACCACGCACGCGCGGCTTCTTCTACTCCGTTTTGATCCAGAAAAGAGTTATTTTTAACTACATTGTTTAATATTTTCAATTGTTATAATAGATAATGGATCGTGTTTAATTATTATAGTGTATGGATGTTTTATATCGATTTATTATATTCGGATGCATTTCGTTACAATAGAATACATTAATATAGTAAACATTATTCTGTTGCATAACTGTCCCAGAATGGGCCGTGTCAGTTCTCGCTTAAACAACTGGTCATTTTTAACACCAAAAATGTATATGTTGCCTACCTTTTAATTGCTCGTACCTTCTCTCTTTCCTCGTCGCGTGGAGGGGTGTCGTCTCGATTTCATCTAGTTTCTCATATCTTTTCTTTATCCTCGCGTGGAGGAATGTGTTTCGATGTTATATGCTGTGTCTGCAACAAAATCTTCATACCACAATTCACGAGACAAACAATCTTTTTAACTTTTGATTCTGTTTTAGCAGGCGTCAAATTTCTGTCGGCCATGGAGATGCTTCACTAACGTCGAGGGAGAGACCAAATTACTACTCTATCGTAGTTAATTCCTAGCTAAGTCCTTATCAATTCGAGGAGGAGGGAAGAAGAAATATCATGCCTGTATTCTCTTAGGGGATTTAATTCCCCTAATCACGTTGAAGACTACACATAGAAATCGTCCGTTCGGCCCGCTTCCAAAACCCAGACTCACAAAACTCTGTTTTCCATACAAAAACCCGTGACGTCACAGAACCCCCATGCGCAGGTGAACCTTGACTCTTGATCTGAGGTCTCGTAAACCCGGGGGCCCAATCAACCTCTGTGAGCTCTGACTGTGAGAATCAGTTTGTTTTGCACTCGACTGTACGGGTCAACCCGCACTAAATCGCGCAAGCCAATTCAAACGATCTCTCACACATGCGTCCACTTCAAAATGCGTCCGGCATCACAGGGCCATTATCCAACAATTTAGGTGATTATTATTAATATTGTCTAAGTTTCTAACCATTCATTTAATTTGCTTGTCTACAATAAAATTGGGACATTGATTGTTAATTAGAATTTGCTTACTGTTTTTTATTCGTTACAAAATATTTTTTTCTGGTTGAAATGATTAGTTATGCGCGGTTTAATAATTTTTTTATCATTAAGATTTCATATCTATTCGATCATTCGCTTCTATAATTTAGGATGCATGAGTTAATACTAGTAGTGTTTTTTATAAAGAGTTGTGAAAAGTGCATCATTTTTAGCGTCAATGAGTACATCTCAAATCAGAATTTTCTTATTAAACTTTAGCTCACAAATGAATTTAAGTACGGAGTTATTTCAAAAAATGTTTTGTCTTTTTTTATTTCATCGTTATCGTTTGCTAAAATAAGGATATCATCAACGTAACGTGCATGAATGGATATTTTAGTAATTATATTAAATATTTTATTTTCGCGGTTTGCCATGTAAAAATACTGAAGATCGGCCCAAGAACCTATCTCATGGAAACACCATCAATTTGGGTATAGATGTTGTCCTTATGGTCATAAAAAAGAACTTTGGTTGTGCAGGTTAATAATTAGCTTTTTTAAGCATTTTGGGATTTATTTAATATGGCTGAAGGGATGGGTTATTGTATACGTTACCAATAACGATATCGAAGGTTTCGTTTACTGTTACATCTGTAAATAACCTTTAACGTCTAGTAAAGCGGTGATCTTATTGTTCGTTTGTTTTTTGTTTAGGGTATCTGTCTGAGTTCATGGGTAGATTTTACCCTGTATTTACTTCATTAAATGTTTTGATCAAATGTTATCTAAAGGGGTGTAATTTGTAAAATATTGGGGCTGAGAAGAGAGTTTGGTTTATGGATTTTTACAGTATCGTATAGGTAACAAGGTTTATAATCACCAATTATTTTGGGGGGTATGATTATCATTTACGGCATTATTGGCTGTAATAATCTACTTATTGTGTCGTTAGTTGATTATAACTTTTTTGTTAATTGTTTTTTTTAAATTACCAGTGGTCGTCTGAAATGTTTTGTAACCTTCTGAAATACTCACATTTGTTAATTACTATATCTGTGTCCGTGTTATAAGCTATTTTAATGCTTCTATTTGGGTGGTTTCGCAGTTAATTTTGAATGTTTTTAAAGTGTGAGGTATAATTATAGTAGATCTTTGTTTTCACCAAATCTGCTTTTATGAATTCAGGTTAGAGTAGATCATTAATTCAGGGATGTGTACAAAGCTTTTGTTTTACAATGTTTTCACATATCTTGATTACCGTGTACACTTTATGTGATATCTCCTTTATTTATTCACCGATTGCCCTTATTTTACAGGACATGGCAGAATCAACGACCGTGAGTACACCAATACCTCTGTGGGAGCTGGGACAAAGAATACACTCTGTTAAAATTTACTACAAGATAGGCTCATTTAAGAAAACCCAGGACAGTTTCATGCGTCAGTTCGGATGTGAAAAGGCTCAACCCAAAACAGAATTCAGAACTGGGTGGACCACTTCGAGAAGTATGAGACCGTGGAGAACCTCAACGCTGCCAGTGAGAACCGTCCAAGCCACTCGGGACGTCTCAAGAAGCGGACAGCCGAGCTGGTCGAAAGTGTGAGAGAGTCTCTCCAGGAGAGTCCGAAACGCTCTGTGCGTAAGCGATGTCAGTCCCTCGGTATCTCCCGTGAGACTTGCAGAAGAGTGCTGGTGAACGATATCAGGGCTTACCCATACAGAATACAGACGCTGCAGACCCTTACAGCCTCAGACAAGAAGCAGAGGAGCGCTATGGCAGTTAAGATGCTCGATAAGATCGAGGAGACACCAGGTTTCCTTAACCTCCTTTGGACCTCAGATGAAGCCTACTTCCATCTTGACGGAAAGGCGAACTCCAAGACAAATGTCTTCTGGGGGTCCTCCAAACCCAATGAAGTAGCCACCAAGCCCCTGCACTCTCCTAATTGCACTGTGTGGGCTGCAATCTCGGTCAGAGGCATCATCGGACCAATCTTCATCGAAGAATCTGGCGCAGCAATGACAGTCACCAAGAAGCGGTATGTGGAGGTCCTCAAACCTTCAAACAAGGAAACATTAGATAAAAGGGAGAAGCGATATCATACAACTAACCGCACTGCTGAAAAATTGAGAAAATTCGTTGAGGACGTAAAGTACCGCGCATAAGTAACGATCGTCGACTAACCACAGGAAGTCAAAATAGAAATATAACAAAAAAACAACAGGATGAACATTATAAGAGTCCAATGGAACTGAAATTACCAAAAATCACACAATACGAACTTCAACACATAATCACACGCACGCATGGCGGAAGTCTCAGTTGGTACCAGAAAGAATCAAGGAGGGTGAAAATGCCGAGGATGTAGGACACCAATCAAATTTCTACTGGTTCTATGCAGAGAGTACTGGAACGTTGGGGAGAATTATTGTAAGTCTTTTCCAGCTGGAAATAAATTGTAGACGGCTGTTGCTATAACGTAAAATGATTTTCAACGTTATTCAGAAAAGGTGAAGATTGCTGGAAATCAGGGAAGACTTGTTGTCACTCAGATTCCAGAGTACAGCACTTGTTATTTCCAAGGAGCAAGCACTGATCATAGCTCATGTGAGAACTTGAAGTTTATAAATAACAACAATGAGCAGAAAATCGCAAAGAAAAAATGTATATATTTTATTTGATGTTCATTTTTCTAGTCGGTAAATGATTTATTTTAAAATTTGATGATTTCAGGATTGTCCGCATCTCACGATGTACGTTTCTTTAGTTGAATACATTATATATATATATATATATATATATATATATATATATATATATATATATATAGAGAGAGAGAGAGAGAGAGAGAGAGAGAGAGAGAGAGAGAGAAGGAGAGAGAGAATGAAGGAGCGAGAGAGAGAGAGTAGGGAGAGACAGACAAATTTAGATTGTTTTCCTATTGGCAATTATATATCTACCATCGATCGGGGGGGCTATTATCGAGCTTAGGCCTACTCAATAATAACATTTATAAAAAGAACAAAATACAGAAATGAGTATGGAGAAAAAAAGAAAGAATCCGTTAAGTAGGCGCCGTAAAAATCATAGTTTGATGCCAACATAATTAAGCAGACAACACACACAAACACACACACTCTCTCTCCCTCTCTCCCCCTCTCTCTCCCTCTCTCTCCGCCTTTCTCCATCTCTGTCTTACTCACTATCATATCTTTTACTCTCTTACTCGACTTTCTGTACTTATTCAACTGAATTCAGGTAAATGACTGCGTCTTATGCTGACATTGCGTCATCTTCGTTTTTTTTAGTGTATATATATATATATATATATATATGCATACGCATTTATATATATATATATATATATATATATATAATAAAATTATATATATATATATATATATAACATTTTATATACTATCAAATATATGCTCTATCCGGTCGCATATTTTTGCTAGGATGCCGCGTCACAAATGAACGCTCACCCGTAAACCGATGGAGTCCCAGTCATATTTCTTGCGTGGTTTAACATTGATTTTGTTTGTTTCCGTCCCAAAATATTTTTAGTTTAAAATAAAGAAAATAAAAATTTCCACCCAACCTCAATTTTTAGTTAAGAAAAAAATAAACACTTTTTTTTTAACCCCTCAAATTTTTTTATCTTCCCCTATACATGTAAAAAATTTTAATTAAATAGAAATTTTTTTTTGACACCCCCAATTCTTTCTTACCTTCCCCTATACATAGTAACATTTTAAGTTAAAAAAAGGAGAAAACAATTACCTCCCTCCCAATTTTTTTACCCTCCAGCATACATATTAATATTTCTAGTTAAAAAAATAAAAACATTTTTTTAACCCCCACAATTTTTTTTCTTTATCCTCCCCTATACATGAGAATATTTTTAGTTAAAATAATTTAAAAAAAAATTGAACCCCCCTAAAAAATGTGTTCCCTCCCCCATACGTAGTTAAGAAAAGGAAACAAATTTGAGGCGCCTCGGTCATATCAAAGAACTCATGTTTAAATATGCTAATGAAGGCGCCTACGTTATATCAAAGAACCAGTTTTGTTATTCTTCCAAAATGATTACCCATTTAGTAATGGCCGAGATATTTGTTGCTTAACTTCAATTTACAACAAAACACCTTGTCTTAACGTAATGAAAATAAAGTATAATAATAGGAAAAATCCTCTCACAATAACATCACTTCCGGAAGGATGAGTCAGCAATTGATTCGTTTAAAATGGTCAGCCATTTAGTAATGGCCGGGATATATATATATATATATATATATATATATATATATATATATATATTGCTTAACTTTAATTTACAACAAAACCTCTTGGCTTAACAACGTAATTAAAATAAAGAATGATAATGTGAAAAACATCCTCTCACAATGACATCACTTCCGGAAGGACCGGAAGGATTAGTCAGCAATTTATTTTTCCAAAATGGTGACCCATTTGCTTAACTTTTTTCTTTTTTTTAACATAGTTCACCCCAAATAAGGCAGGCCGCCACTGTAGACGTAAGGGGCTACTGAGAAAAAAGAAAAGGGGAGAAGATAGGGGCGGTCAACCTAGACTGGGATCTGCGCAGCGAGATGTCTGTTTACATTAGTTTTAAACTTCTGCATGTCTGTACTGTCGGGGAAACAGGGGGCAGGAAGTGAGTTCCAGAGGCCAGCAGTACGAGGAAAGACGCTATTTGAATAGAAGGCTCTCCGACATCTGGGGACCTCCACAGTGAACTAATGAGATTTAGTCGATTGTCGAGTTAGTCTAGCGAATTTTCGTCGAGGGGGCACCAGAGTAGCCAATTCATCGGAGCACAATCCATTGAAGTATTTGTAAAACAAGCACAAGGATGCCACATTGCGGCGATGGGATGGGACTTCAATTTACAACAAAACACATTCTCTTAACAACGTAATGAAAATAAAGAATGATAATGTGAAAAACTCCCCTCACAATGACGTCACTTCCGGAAGGACCGGAAGGATGAGTCAGCAATTTATATTTCTAAAATGGTCACCCATTTACTAATTGCTGGGATATGCCTTGCTTAACTTATATTTACAACAAAACACCTTGTCCTAACAACGTAATTAAAATAAAGAATTATAATGTGAAAAAAATCCTCTCAAAATTACGTCACTTCCGAAAGGATGACTTGGCAATTTTAACAGTACTTGCCAGTCAAAGTATGGTTTAAAAAACACGCCGGTTTTCTAATAATAATGTTTAATTAATTGTATGAATAATTTTTAGTAATATCACCTTATAGGAAACTATTGTAAATCCATATCTAAATTTGATAATAGCAGTGATAAGTGTATATTTGTAAATATGAATTCATTAGAAGTGTAAAAGAAATGAATTGTGTGACTTGTAAAACCCATCTGGTGTTTGAGCGTGTTTTTGTAACAGTATATAAGGAAATTGAAACAGTATTAGTTTAAGTAAGATTCATAACACGTTTTCGGTTCGAATCGCAGTGTCGTCTTGAAATTTCTTTCTATTTTATTTATATGTTTACGGCGGTTTTTGTAGTACTATATATAGAAGATGGCAGACTAAGTAAATAGTAATATTACTCTGATGAAATTTCTGCTTAAGACGGACAGACAGATACATAATCTCCATTATTAATAGATACATATCTATATACATATATATAAGCCAATGTCTGTATGTATGTGTGTTAGTGTATGTGCGTGCCGTATAGAAAAAAAGTTAAGGAATCTAGGTAAAATCTAAAAGTCTATTCTAATGTAAAATACACCGAGACAGTTAATTGGCGTATTGATGAATCTCTAAATTAACTCCTAAGGGGGCTATGGGGCAAATTTCGTCGGTGGGGGAATCGATTATTTCAGCTATTTTCAGCTTAATTTCAATTTAATTATGTATTAATTTAAATAGAAAACAATTATATCATGTAGTCTTTTTTAAGAACAAATTACAAGTCATTTCCTCAAATTCAACCGGAAATGACATCATAGGGAAAATGCGGCGTGAAGGGGGGAATTTAAAATTCTAATGATAATTCTAGGAAGAAAGAGGAGGGTGACTAACGCAGGATTTACTTAGCCAACTCATAATTGTCAGCCCTGTAAAGAAATAGCCAACTCATAATTAAAAACACGAAATGAGTCAACATTTTTAGATTTTAGATTTTAGTGGACATTGCCCGCCAGTGTCTGTTAGTGTCCGCCAGTGCCCGCCAGTGTTCGACACTGCCCTCCACTGTCCGCCATTGTCAGCCCTATAAAGAAATAGCACAATCATAATTCAAAACAGGAAATGAGTCAGTATTTCTTAGATTTTACATTATCGTAGACACTTCCTGCCACTGCCCGCCAGTGTCCGCCAATGTTCGCTATGTAAAGAAATCGTCAACTCATAATTAAAAACAGGAAATGAATCCGCATTTTTATAATTTTACATTATAGTAGACAATGCCAACCACGACCTGCTAATATCTACCACTTTCTGCCAATGCCCGCCACTATCTGCTAAGTAAAGAAATCGCCAACTCCTAATTGCGATGATTTTTTTATATATCGGTTACATAAATGAAGATGCTTTATGAGTTCTTTCATATGACAGGGGCGGTACATAGATGAACATGATTTTATATAATAAGGAAGCCACATAAACGAACATGCTTTACGAGTGTAAATTGAGGAGGAAAAGAAATTAAGAATTGACAGTGACGATTCGTACTTTTCGGCGTTGTCTGGGATCAATAATTGTATAGGTCATTGTATTAAAGTTCGATTTCTAAGTCTTTAAAAAATAAAATGAAAATTGATATTAAACTGTATGCAATCATTCTCACTGGTTGTGGCAAAATGAAAACTGTTTTTATACCGAGGATACCAATTATACCATCAAAGATACCCTTCCCCTTTAAGCGGTTGCAGTTTCCTGTACGACGTTGTTTCGCTATGTCCACCAATAAACGTAAAGGCCAAACACAAAAAGTTGCCGGATTGCAATTTAAAGAACCATGCTTTTCACATGGTCAGCTTTATGTATGAGCATCACGTGTCGGTGTAAAAACAAATCTTTTTGTGTATACACATCGAAATAAAACAAAAAAACAACATTTTCAATCTTAATGCCAGATAGTTTTCTGATTATTATTAAATGATTGCAGTTTGTATTTCTTTAAACTTTCTTTAAAGTTTTGAAACTTCCCATATCAGTTTCAAACTTTTACTCATAAAATATTTTTTTCATAAACAGCGTATGATAATTAAACATTTTATTCACTTGTATATTTGGTTTTGTTAACTGGAAGCATGTTTTAAAAATGTACACTAAAGAAAATTATCGGAACTATCCTCTGAAGGAGTAAAGCTGTTACACACCATGTAATAAAAAATAAAATAATAAAATCGACAATTATTTTTTGTGGTTTTACGTAAAGAAAAGGACATAAAAAAGGTGATTTACTACTGAAGTTATTTACCTGGTTTAATTCGTCTTGGGAAACCATGTATAAAAAATCCCCCCACCTGTACATAGAACAAGCTATACTAATCTTACTATTGAGCTATGAGATTGTAATCTACTTTTTCATGTGTGCACTACCTCCACTATTGCAAATATGAGGTGATAAGAGTTTTTAAGAGTATAAAAGCAAGTGATGTGAGAACAGTGATCAAAGTGATGACTTAATCTGCCAACCAATTGAGTATAAAAACATTGCTTTTTGATTCTGCACCCGGGCATCGCTTGGTAGCCCTACTAGTATATAATAAAATGAAAGTTCTTGAAAGCATCTTAAGAAATTTTGTTAATTGAAAATAGAAAACAACAAATGCCTTTGGAAGTCCAAGTGCAATATTCTATTCAAAAATCATATAAGTGGGTTTTTTTCTAGAAAATAGTAAAAACAATAAAAAGATTTTTAATGAAATATTGCATCTAAAAACGTGGTCTGAGGAGGCATTTATAAATATATGTAATTCTCAGAGCTTAATGTTTTCGATGGGATCCGAATAAAAGAGCTCAATGCACATTTTATATAAAGCATGAATACATTTTAAAGAAAATAAACTAAACGCACACTAGGGTTGTCAGCATTATTAATTATTCTGACCTAGATAGGTCTCACCAGACGCGTAAACAGCCACATTTAGGAACTTCCTGTCTGACTGCCAGTATTGTAGTGTAGTTCCAACCCCGAGAGGCATGTGATCCCGGTATTTATAGTGAAGCGAAATAGTTCGTATAGTCCGTAAGGTAGGTATCATAATAACCCTTTTCAAGAATTACCCCACAGGTGTCTCAGTATCGTTTTTCAGATTGGTAACGATAACATCCGGAGACTTCTGTTTACTGTTGGATCGTCGCTGTTCTGGGGTTGATTGGGGTATCTGTATGTCGGAAGTGTTGTATATGGTATCCATAACTTCGTCCGATTTAGATGTCTCTTATGAAAAAAACTGGATGCCTTGGATTATGTAAACCATACTTTCATTTTTAAGCCATAGCCCTGAATTTGTCAAACATTTAATGAACGTGTTCCTGGTGTTTGTTCTATATTTCTTCTATTTATTAAAATATCGTTTAGGTATGAAATCGTAAAAAAATCAACCTTAACCCCGAAAGCAAGCTTTTCAAACTTGTATAATCCGCGATGCGTGTTTATACATAATCATTTGAACTTTCTTCTTCAACTGGTATTTAGAGGTAAACATCGCTAAGATCGATATTTTGAAAAGAATTTGCCTCCATTTAATTCTGTAAAATGTTATGTGCTTGGAAGTGGATAATACTAGTCATTGAGTGCTGCATTTAGTTGTGTCGAAATATCGGCACACACGCGGTTTCTTTAGTTCTTTTTTTACATAGACAGGAGGTGTTGCCCATTGGCATCCACTTTAGATGAAATGCAGATTCTTTCTAATCTGTCTTATTTCTCATTTATTTTTCTAACAAGGCGAAAGGCACATTTCTATTTTTTCATACAAGTTAAATGTTCTCTTTCAGTTCAAACTTTGCTGAAATCTTTTTACATTGACAGAAAAGACTTCGGAAAACTTTTTTTTTCAATTCTTTCTTTAGTTGTTCTGACTCAGTCATCAGATTATATATTTCATGGAAATAGTGTCAATTGGTTAATCCCATAGACTGAACTGTTGCGTCCAGTCTGTGTCAAATAAATTGTTTGTGTTTTTTTAATACGAACATGTTCAATGTTAGGCAATTCTGTTTTAAGTAACGTTGGTAATAATTTCATCCCCGAATTTTATTTTTCACCCGTCACCGTTCTGGCGATTTTCTTATTTTTTTAGCATGGTTGGATCATCCACTTTTTTCTATGTATGCAGGTTGATTATCAGCACGTCTGAACGAAAGTCTAGTTGTCACTTGACATTTTTATTCAGGATTGTTTACCTCTACGTACTTTCTTATATTTATGCTGTCCTGTCTTATGTGAGCTATGGCCAGGTTTTAATATCTTTATTCTTCAGCGTATTTCTGGAATATTAAATTTGGCTTACTTTTTAACTTGTTTAGGACTCTACGTCTGATTACTACTTATTTGACTGATACACGTCCTTGGGAATCTGAACAGAATTTCGAATGGAACTCTTTATTTAATCCAAGGGAGTAGTATGATCTCGTTCCGTCAGCCATGACTGGCAGAAGTCTTCAGTAATTCGCAAATCTTCATATCGCCCGCACCGATGATTGAACCTTCAACCTTCAGCTGGCTACTACTTAGAACTGAATTTTACTTAGTACTATACCAACTGCGCAACAGGTATTTGCGGACAGTAGTCCGAAATTGAAGAAATCATCAATCCTCATCTAAAAAAAAAAATCAGAAACAAAATATCGAATAACGCTGTTCATCCCTGTTTAGTTTGTGAACATAAAATATTATTAGCAAATGTCAAGTATAAATGCCATTTTCCCTTATCTATTCTTTGTATTCTTTGTATTCTTTGTATAGTTCTGATGAAATCATTCCAATTTATCAATATCTTAAGTGGTAGAGCCTTGTTTTATAAGTTATTCATAGTTACGTTTCCTCTCTCTTTGTTGATTTTATATTGACATTGCCAATAGTTATTTTAGTTATCCTTAGGTATTATGTCATTACACTGTCAAAATGATAATGTCTGGAGGTTAAATAAAAAGCGGTTTTGGCTAAACCGTCCTTATATTTAAACGTGGTATTAAACACACACACACACAGACACACACACACACACACATAGATATATATATATATATATATATATATATATATATATATATATGATTGCTTTTATTTGAAAAGACATGTACAAAATCTGTGACACTAGCATGTCAATGTCTTCGATCATAATGCTTTATTATATATTGAGTATTTTTATAAGCCTTTTTAAAATTCTTTGGATTCATATTCCGTGGATATCTACTTTACCTTGATTACTATATATATATATATATATATATAAATATATATATATATATATAAGGTATACTTACATTTGACTTATCTATCTATCTATCTATCTATATACTAGTTATCCTTTACATTTGATTATGTATGTATGTATCTATCTATCTATCTATCTATCTACGTATCTATCTATCTATCTATCTTTGTCACTCTCTCTATATATGTACATAAATATATGTACATATATACATAAATATATATGTTCATATATACATAAATACATTTATATATATATATATATATATATATATATATATATATATATATATATATATATATATATATATATATATATATATATATACAATGTATCCCTAATACGAATTTTAACTTTCATTATTTTCATATGATTTTGTAAAGTTCAATGGACATTTTATTTATTGTCTATGAAGCAAAGATTGAAATAGCAAAGACTGAATAAACATGCAATGCATTCTGGTTTATTTAATTACGTAATATTTCATTCCATTTTACACTATTGAGTTTTAATTTTTAAAGTAATTATTAAAAAAGTACAAAGAAATAATGTTAAAGTGACGTAAGGAAATCTCTGAGTATATTTATTAAAATTGCTGACTGGTTTCTGAATAAAACGAAATTCACATTTGTGGGTTCTATAATTAAATAATGTTTTTAAATATAACTTTTCAAAAGCATTTTTCTTCGTTAATGCATGCAGCATCGTACAATTAATTTTATTTTCTCCTATTTACTTCAATAAGTATTCGATTAATTACAATAACATATACAGATCACGAAATATGGGATTGAACCATAAACCTTTAATTCATTTAGTATAAGGAGCAAATAACTTAGCTATTCAGTGTGGGCTTTGTAAAAAGGATTTTATATATGTGAGGTTTTTTTTTAGTGTGTTCATTGTTTTCAGTAAGCGGGTGTTAAAACTGTTACTCATATGATTTTCAAAAGTTAAGCACAACTGTTAGAATTTTTTCGCACGTTTCGCTTTGCATTTGTCGATATTTTTTATGAAATGAATCAAGGCTTTGGAACGATACTTTTAAGCCTTGCAATGAAATAGTAATTGACTTTTGATGTGATTTTTCTTTCTTGCGGTAACTTTATTGCAGACATGCTAATTTGTGACTTTAAAATCAAAGGTAAATTTAAAAAGGATGATAACCGATTTCAAAGAAAGTTTTCAAACATTAATTTCACTATTATTTAAGGCCAGTACATAATAACGGTACTACTTACCAATAGAATGCTGTAATACACACACATTATATATATATATATATATATATATATATATATATATATATATATATATATATATACAGGGTGAACCAAAAGTAGGGGGACAGTAAAAAACATTTTCCTTCTTGATTTACACAGCTTTGAAGTCTGCCTCTTACGCTTCGACAAAAATGTGTTTTACTGTCCACTTACTTTTGACTCATCCTTTACATATATATATATATATATATATATATATATATATATATATATATATATATATTTAGATATTGTTCGTTCTTTTTTTTAAGCATTGAATGAAAATGTAATAAAATGACGTAAGACGCCCTTTTAACAATGTGTGAAAGATTTCTTTCTTTTTTTTCTTTTTTTCCAATTAATTTCGAAGGATACAACCTTCATCATTAGAGATGTATTTTTTTTTTTATAAAATAAACAAACTTTACTTTTGTTTATAAGTAGAACATCGTGATGATGTGACGCTCTCCACCAAGATGGAATGGGCGGAAGGGAAAAATAATCAGAACGATGAGGCCAGGAGCACGCCGGGAGTTATAATTTTAGATATTGTTCGTTTATTTTTTTTTTAAGCATTGAATGAAAATGTAATAAAATGACGTAAGAAGCTCTTTTAACAATGCGTGTATATAAATTGAGCTGAGATCAACAAAATTAGAACATTATCTATATCAGTTCCAAGAATTCAAACATAACGATGTTTGGCGTACAATCGTTTCCAAGACATTCTGGGAAAATTTTATTTTGTATTATACTTTATATGACTTTAAACCGTCGTTTCATCAGCGCCCTTTTACAACATCACATACAGAAGTCATTTTAAAAAAACAATCAGATTTCAATATTATTTAAAAACAAACATATATTCAGACCATATTGAACACATAACCATCCTATTATCCAAACATATATTAACTCTATCAGTCAGTTCAAAAATAATAATCCCAATGGAAATACATTAGAAACTGAAAATTAAATATTTAAAATACAGAAGGAACCAGGAAAAAATATGGGTTCTCATGGTCTTCCAGAAAATGCTGGGTTTTCTTTCTATGGTGTTAAGGACTATAACTTTACTGAAATTTATTTTGATGAATGACATGTTTCTTTACACCTCACAACTATCCAATCAATGCTGAGTATAATAGATTGGACCCACATGGACCAACAATATTATAAAATGTAAAAATTAAGAATTAATAAAAAGTAATGAGCCTATTGCAAGAGAACATATAGTTTATTACTCAATATATTCGGTATAGTGACCGATAAGTTTACAATTGAAACTACCACCAGTTGCTCACTAATATTATTCTGAAATGTATAAATCCACAATCAGCCAACGTATTATTTACTCCTCTCCAGGAGTTAGGCACAAGGCCAGTTTTATCCTACTCCCACAAGTAAGATGTGACCCAAGGTCAGGTCGGGAAGTGGGGGTTGAAAAGCCAGCGCCCGAGAAGTGAGCAATCTGACCATCAAAAATTGCCTGGGCAGCCCCGTCGGCATTCCCCGGTAGGGGCGCCTCAAGCAGTAAGCAATTAACTTACTCCTCCCCAAAGAGGGGAGGCAAAGCCTGGGAGGGTGGACCTCCTAGAACTGCACAGGACAATCCCATAGACCGGCGTAAATCAAGCCCCGAAGGCCAATACAATACCAGTCTATGGGGTGTAGTATCCATCGGAACAGATACTACACTTTGATCATTCTCCTAAATTACTTCAATGAATCATTTGAATAGATGAGGATGTTCTACGTCAGCTGAGAATGATTGAGGGATCGTTAACCAAACGGACTAAACCTAAGTTACTAGCAGATGTTAATTAAACGGACTAAACCTAATTTATGTTGTTTAAAATAACTGTGTTATTTTGACATTAGAGCTTATAATTTTGCTATGTCACAAAACATGCGAACCAATGGTAAATCAGATAAATCATTTAAATCTGAAATGTTATCAATTTTCTGCCTGTGAAGCGATTTGTATTAAGCTGAGATATCCGATAGCCTTACTTAAAGTAATATAATTAATGCGGCGCAGATAATAGTAAGCACCCATTTATTATCACGGCGTCGATTCTGTAGTTTATTTAAAGTGCCTCATAGAAAATGGTGGGGTGAAAATATTACTATTAAAATTTGATTGAAAATCATGTATAAACAGAGGGAGGTAATAGTTTATATATTTTCTTTAGAAATTATAAATGATATGATTTTATTCTATGATCATCTTTAAAAATGGTACGCAGTTACTTTTATTTCAAAAATTAATGTAACGGAATATGTACATACGCTTATCTATCTATCTATCTATCTATCTATCTAGCTATCTATCTATCTAGCTATCTATCTATCTAGCTATCTAGCTATGTATGCATCGTTCCTTTCATTAAGTAAAACGCTCTCTTGACGTCAAAGCCGCCGAATAAGTGTTAAAATTATCACTGTTAGTTTTAGCTATTTAGTGGTTCTATATGTCGGGATTTGAGTTGAGCCCGTAGTTTCGAATCGCGCGACCGGTAGTGAATAGTTCTATCCCTATGCTGACGAGTCCCGATTAAAATGGACGAAACGTATAGTACATAGATAATAAACAAAACAAATACATATATACATGTATATATATATGTATATATATATATATATATATATATATATATATATATATATATATATATATATATATATATATATATATATATATATATACATAATATATATATATATATATATATATATATACATAATATATATATATATATATATATATATATACATAATATATATATATATATATATATATACATAATATATATATATATATATAATATATATATATATATATATATATATATATAATATATATATATATATATATATATATATATATATATATATATATATATATATATATATATATATATATATATATATATATATATATATATATATATATATAATATATATATATATATATATATATATATATATATATATATATATATTATATATATATATATATATATACCCTGAAGAGCTGCGAAACAGTCTGTATGTTGATGACTATATATATATATATATATATATATATATATATATATATATATATATATATATATATATATATATATATATATATATATATATATATATATATATATATATATATATATATATATATATATATATATATATATATATATATATATATATATATATATATATATATATATATTTTGTTGATGATTTTATTATTCCATTAATTGCGACAAAATATATGCTGTTTCATTAGCGCCCACAATGAACGCCAACTTTTCAAGCGACAATGGAATCCAAATGTCTAAGATTTTAAATTCAACCCCAACCGGAAATATAAATTTAAAATCTTAGACATTTGGATTCCATTGTCGCTTGAAAAGTTGGCGTTCATCGTGGGTGCTAATGGAACAGCATATATTTTGTTGCAATTAATGGAATAATAAAATCACCAACAAAAAAAATATATTTTGCTCTGAATTTTCATTGAGCACTCTCATAAACCCGGTTTCAACTTCCTTCGGATTTATACCCCCTGGATATTTGTAACAAGTTAATTATATATATATATATATATATATATATATATATATATATATATAGGTCGATATATCATTTACAATTTGCTTATACACTGAAACGTTTCAGTTTCATTTCACCTAAGGAAATCGTGAGACTGACTGCGAAATTCGAAATTGTTCTATCTCTTTTATGCGCTAATCTATGTTCATATATTTCTATTGCTACGAATGCTTAAAGGGTTTTTACAGGGAAATGTTTATCGATTTCTAAATCTCATCAATAAACATTTTCCTGTAAAAAGTTCTCTACATCAAATATCTTATGAAACTAAGTAAATACACATTATCAAGTTGTGGGAGAATTTTAAAATAATTGATAAGCCTCATAATAATACAATATTATATGATAGTAAAATAAAATAGGAAGTAAAAAATACTACTAATAATAATACTACAAGACATAAATCATTTTTTTGATAGAAATAATAAAAATCAGAAAAACGTGTAACTATAAAATAAAGTGAATTGCCCTATAAAAATAATTTCGTAGCGAGAAGAACAATCTACTAAACTACAGTATATACTACCAAACACCCGAATAAAAAAAAATATTACACGGGGAAACCGGACCGGATTAAAAATATTGTTATCACAAAAGTAACTTTAATTACAAAAACACGGATATAGTACATCATTTTTTCGAAATTTTTTAGATGAGGTTTGATAATTTTTATTACCTGGATTTGTGGACTATAAAACTGACAATGTCATTTAGAAAAAAGATAATTCTGTTCAGCATCACCACCAGTTTTATATACGTGGGCCTGTATATACGACAAATCTGTACGTAATTTACATTGTAACATAATTCTCTTAAATTCTATATAAGAATAATAAAGATTGTTAATACTGCTTCATACTACTAATACTACTATTTCTACTGCTACTAATAATCATAATAACACTAATAATAAAATATAATATATAAGTAAAGAGTCTTATCAGTTTAGTAATACAACTTAAATTTTTCTCAAAGATATGTAAGAATTAATGGCTTTTTGAAGGGAGATATACATATAATTAATATTGACAATGGTTGTGACCCAACGGGTCACGGGTATGAGAGAGAGATGAAGAAAGAGTGAACAAGAGGAGGTAACTCACACCAATTTCATTAAATTTAGAAAGAAACTAACTGGTCTGGGTTAAGTTCTATGGTTTATAACAGAAAACAACTTTTTATTGTCTTACTTTCAGTTATTTAGTATACACTTTAGAATATTTAATTTTTGATGCAAAAATACTTTCACAAATTAAGTGAATGCAGATTTGAAGATTGAAAGAACTGAAATCATTTATTTACACTTAGAATAGTTGACATTAGAAAACTTTTTCTAAGCTAATCTTTTGATATAATACGTATAATTAACTTTTATCTTGATAGAATTAATGGATATGATGTGAATTAATTAGAATTAACGACTAACTAGGTAATATTTACTCTCAGAGAGAAAAGAGTTGAGAGAAAGACAGTGTCAAATCGAGAGAGATAGAGAGTACTATAGAGATATATAGAGAGAAAGACAGTGTCGAATAGAGAGAGATAAAGAGTACTATAGAGATACAGAGAGAGAGGGAAAGTTAAGGAAAGAGATATACTGAAAAGGAGAGGGACAGTTAAAGAAAGAGAGTCAAATAAAACTAGAAATAGTGAGTAGAGGGAGAATCGAGAAAAGAGAGTGTAAGAAAAGAGTTAACTGAAAAGAGAGAAATATAGAGTAAGAGAAAGAGAGCGATAGTCAACGAAATATAGAAAGAGAGTAAGAGAACCACACATTCATATACATATATATATATAGAGAGAGAGAGGAGTAGAAGTGGGAGAGAGGCAAACAAAATGAGAGAAAAGAAACGAAGAGAAACTCAAAACAAGAGTCAAATAAAGAGAGATAGTTATAGAAAGAGCGCGCACGAAAGTGATAGAGAGTGAAACAGAGAGAGAGAGAGAGAGAGAGAGAGAGAGAATCAAAGGGAGAGAGAGAGAGATAGTAAAAGAGAGTTGGACAACGAAACAGAGATAGAGAAATAACAAGAGAGACTACAGAGCTTTGCTCTGAACCCGTGAAGACGGTTAGATTTATAAACATATGTATTTAATTGGACCTTGTGACTCCTTACATCGATCCAACCATGAGTCCCAAGAGAGTTCCATTTTCCAAGAATGGCACTAATTCCTGTACGATCCATCTTTTTTTATGTTGATAACATCTAAACACACTCAAGATTTTGCCAGTTTGCTGACGCTGACTGTAACACGATTCTCTCCAGAACTCTAAAAACTAACACGTGTGTACAGCAAATAAATGACAATAATTATACTGTCGGAAAAATGGTTTTAAACTAAGGCGTGGTTGTTCCGTCAGAACACAAAGAGAAAGCAGATTGCAACACAAATAAACGGTTAAGAATAAACAAATGTTTTTGGAAATTGTCAGTACAATTCGTAAAACTCTCCAAAACGTATCTAAGAATTTTGTCAAGTAGTGTTTAATCGATTATTTCTCTCACTAATGGAAAATATGCAATCCGTAACTATGACTTTTCATATATAATCCATAACTATGACTTTACATATATAATCCGTAACTATGACTTTACATATATAATCTGTAACTATGACTTTACATATATAATCCGTAACTATGACTTTTCATATATAATCCGTAACTATGACTTTTCATATATAATCCATAACTATGACTTTTCATATATAATCCGTAACTATGACTTTACATAAATAATCCGTAACTACGACTTTTCATATATAATCCGTAACTATGACTTTTCATATATAATCCGTAACTATGACTTTTCATATATAATCCGTAACTATGACTTTTCATATATAATCCATAACTATGACTTTACATATATAATCCGTAACTATGACGTTACATATATAATCCGTAACTATGACTTTTCATATATAATCCGTAACTATGACTTTTAATATATAATCCGTAAATATGACTTTTCATATATAATCCGTAACTATGACTTTTCATATTGTTGTGAAGTTGTTCCACAGTAAATAATAAATAAAGGCAGTCAAGTCGAGGGTTGGTTTAACAAGTGTATTAACAAAGTAAGAAAGTTACTAGCTCTTGGCTAGACAGTTACAAGACTGTGCTTTGTCTTCTGGTGTCTCGCACTATTTATAGTGACAACCGGTGTTGTTTCTCCTGTGTAAGAACGGCCGGTGTAACACATACATAATCCGTAACTATGACTTTTCATATATAATCCATAACTAACTTTACATAGATAATCCGTAGCTATGACTTTTCATATATAATCCGTGACTATGACTTTTCATATATAATCCATAACTATGACTTTTCACATATAATCCATAACTATGACTTTACATATATAATCCGTAACTATGACTTTTCATATATAATCCGTAACTATGACTTTTCATATATAATCCATAACTATGACTTTTCATATATAATCCATAACTATGACTTTTTATGTATAATCCGTAACTATGACTTTTCATATATAATCCGTAACTATGACTTTACATAAATAATCCGTAACTATGACTTTTCATATATAATCCGTAACTATGACTTTTCATATATAATCCGTAACTATGACTTTTCATATATAATCCATAACTATGACTTTTCATATATAATCCATAACTATGACTTTTCATATATAATCCGTAACTATGACTTTTCATATATAATCCGTAACTATGACTTTTCATATATAATCCGTAACTATGACTTTTCATATATACTCCATAAATATGACTTTTCATATATAATCCGTAACTATGACTTTACATATATAATCCGTAACTATGACCTAACATATATAATCCATAACTATGACCATACATATATAATCCGTAACTATGACCTGATTACATATATAATCCGTAACTATAACCTCATTACATATGTGATCTGTAACTATGACCTTATTATATATATGATCTGTAACTATGACCTTATTACATATATGATCTGTAACTATGACCTTATTACATATATGATCTGTAACTATGACCTTATTACATATATGATCTGTAACTATGACCTTATTACATATATGATCTGTAACTATGACCTTATTACATATATAATCCGTAACTATGACCTTATTACATATATGATCTGTAACTATGACCTTATTACATATATGATCTGTAACTATGACCTTATTACATATATGATCTGTAACTATGACCTTATTACATATATGATCTGTAACTATGACCTTATTACATATATAATCCGTAACTATGACCTTATTACATATATGATCTGTAACTATGACCTTATTACATATATGATCTGTAACTATGACCTTATTACATATATAATCCGTAACTATGACCTTATTACATATATGATCTTTGACTATGACCGTACGTGAATATATATTTGTTGACACAGTTGTGTTTCCTTTTCTCTAACTAAGTTGGAATTCGTTTTTAATTAAATAATTACATTAATTAAACATGACTCGTAGTCTGATACGTAAGAATACAGTTCATTCAGAAAACAGAAGAGCTTTGCATCATTTTTATGTCTCTCCACGTAGATTAAAATCAGATTATATATGCTACTATAGCTCATGAATAAAATCAATATTCATATTCTGATAAATATCTATTTAATGATTTTTACTCTAGAAAACATGTCTGATATTTTGAGCCGAGGTTTAAGAGATCTTAAAGAGCCAAACAAAATTGAAGAAATCAAATTCAATGCAAATCTGAAATATTTTAATTTTCAAATGGGAGGTTGTACCCAGATTGTGTCATCGGATAGCCTTTTAAAATACCCCAAATAAACTGATCATAAATTTTTTTTGAATTTTCCGCAAGGACTTCCAACACCTATCTGTTCTTTTTGCATATAATTAAATAGAACGAAATATAGGCTATTTTACAAACCCTTAAGGCTAGCAGCTATCCTCCAAAATTTATAATAATAAATTAATTATGTTTTACGTTATCCCTAGGCAAACATATATAAAATTTATACACATACATTACATACATTACATACATTACATACATTATATACATTATATACATTATATACGTTATATACATTATATACGTTATATACCTTATATACATTATATACATTATATACCTTATATACATTATATACAGTATATACATTATATACGTTATATACATTATATACATTATATACATTATATACGTTATATACCTTATATACATTATATACATTATATACCTTATATACATTATATACAGTATATACATTATATACGTTATATACATTATATACATTATATACATTATATACATTATATACGTTATATACCTTATATACATTATATACATTATATACCTTATATACATTATATACAGTATATACATTATATACGTTATATACATTATATACATTATATACATTATATACATTATATACATTATATACGTGATATACATTATATACGTTATATACATTATATACATTATATACGTAAGGATGAATATTTATTTCTTTAGACGAACTCGCACCCTTTAGCTCTAAATGACGCAATTCGTATTTTATAAATGATACATCGCATCTGACGAACGTCATTTTATCTCTGAAGAATAATGCCTTCGGGACACCTGGTGACTTGACCATAAAACAATTGATTACAAACACACGTGTAATTAATGCGATTTTTCTCCCAAACAGTGAATTGTTCAAATGTTCTTTGAGACTCACATTTAAAAAAAGTAAACATAACATAATACCAAAGTAAAACAACATAATATAAGGATGTCTGTTAACCATAATCACTCATACGCATACATACATTGATATTTTTCTGTGGCACGATGATCATAGTTCTACTAAGAAATGCCCAACTGCAATATATACTCTTTTCAAGTATTTTATGACAGGGCTATACTATTTTCTCAATACATCTTCAATTATGGACGCTATATTTGCTTTCAAGTTGGTTACTTGGCCATTATTATTTTATTTGATTTTTTCGTTTCATTCATCTCTTTATCTTTTCGGTTTTGACATTTGATTTAGCACGTTTCATACACGATACATAATGAGAGTGCAAGTGCTATCACAGACGAGAAATGTTTCGGACAAATATATGACTAATAGAAATAGCCCAAAATATTTGACTAATAGCAATAGCCCAAAATATATGACTAATAGCAATAGCCCAAAATATATGACTAATAGCAATAGCCCAAAATATATGACTAATAGCAATAGCCCAAAATATATAACTAATAGAAATAGCCCAAAATATATGACTAATAGCAATAGCCCAAAATATATGACTAATAGCAATACCCCAAAATATATGACTAATAGCAATAGCCCAAAATATATGACTAATAGCAATAGCCAAAAATATATGACTAATAGCAATAGCCCAAAATATATGACTAATAGAAATAGCCCAAAATATATGACTAATAGCAATAGCCCAAAATATATGACTAATAGCAATAGCCCAAAATATATGACTAATAGAAATAGCCCAAAATATATGACTAATAGCAATAGCCCAAAATATATGACTAATAGCAATAGCCCAAAATATATGACTAATAGCAATAGCCCAAAATATATGACTAATAGCAATAGCCCAAAATATATGACTAATAGCAATAGCCCAAAATATATGACTAATAGCAATAGCCCAAAATATATGACTAATAGCAATAGCCCAAAATATATGACTAATAGAAATAGCCCAAAATATATGACTAATAGCAATAGCCCAAAATATATGACTAATAGCAATACCCCAAAATATATGACTAATAGCAATAGCCCAAAATATATGACTAATAGCAATAGCCAAAAATATATGACTAATAGCAATAGCCCAAAATATATGACTAATAGAAATAGCCCAAAATATATGACTAATAGCAATAGCCCAAAATATATGACTAATAGCAATAGCCCAAAATATATGACTAATAGAAATAGCCCAAAATATATGACTAATAGCAATAGCCCAAAATATATGACTAATAGCAATAGCCCAAAATATATGACTTATAGCAATAGCCCAAAATATATGACTAATAGCAATAGCCCAAAATATATGACTAATAGCAATAGCCCAAAATATATGACTAATAGCAATAGCCCAAAATATATGACTAATAGCAATAGCCCAAAATATATGACTAATAGAAATAGCCCAAAATATATGACTAATAGCAATAGCCCAAAATATATGACTAATAACAATAGCCCAAAATATATGACTAATAGAAATAGCCCAAAATATATGACTAATAGCAATAGCCCAAAATATATGACTAATAGCAATAGCCCAAAATATATGACTAATAGAAATAGCCCAAAATATATGACTAATAGCAATAGCCCAAAATATATGACTAATAGCAATAGCCCAAAATATATGACTAATAGCAATAGCCCAAAATATATGACTAATAGCAATAGCCCAAAATATATGACTAATAGCAATAGCCCAAAATATATGACTAATAGAAATAGCCCAAAATATATGACTAATAGCAATAGCCCAAAATATATGACTAATAGCAATAGCCCAAAATATATGACTAATAGCAATAGCCCAAAATATATGACTAATAGCAATAGCCCAAAATATATGACTAATAGCAATAGCCCAAAATATATGACTAATAGAAATAACCCAAAATAAGATTCCATTCGACATTTTAAATTATTCAAAATTACTTAAAAACATTATGACCCATATTCATTCTTTTGTGCAGCTATAAAGAAACATGTGTATGGCTGTCTTTTTTACGGATAAAAACAAAATAAATTATGCTACATCTATTCCGTAATTAAATTATTTAAATACGATTTAAAAAAGTTGATTTTATAATTTAGCCTATGACATTTTTTTTATTTGGATAAATAAGCGATGAATGAAAAAATAAATAATAATATATGCAAGTCACATATATGTGACAAACATAATTACAGTCACACAAGAAGCGGTCCCAAAATGTTATTAATATACAGGTTATTAATATACAGGTTATTAATATACAGGTGGTTAATATACATGTTAATTCAAACTAATCGTTAATATTATATTGGATAGTTCGTGTCTGTATGTTTGTGAGGAAAAGTCGAAAAATCATTTAATAGTGACATGCTGTTAAATAAAACAGGTTAGTATATGTAGTTCCATCGGTAGATAAATATGCTATGAGAAAATTGTACTATTGTATCACTGTATCACAGCACAAATTCATTGTTTTACCTAATCTGGAACCTAGATAATTATCTTGCGTTCAATTAAGATACATTTCCATAATCAAAATGTAAGTGTGAAATGTTTCTTTTTCGTTTACGTTTAATGTATTAATTTAAAGTCATTAATTTTGAGTCACGTTTTTTCATTCGAAATACATGATGAGTAAAATATCAACACACATTAAGTAAATGGTATGCAACGAACCGTACAAAATGTGAGATCTGAATGTCAGTATTAAATCACAGAAAAAGAACTGATATGCCATAAAAGACAATCAGGTCAACTCCGTTTATTAGGAACTAATTTTATAGAAGGGTCCCACGAAGATACCTGTATAAATGTACCCCGTAACCAAACGGTGCCTTCGAAACTATAATTTCGTAAGGCAGGTATGCATAATTCTTTCATATATAATCCATAACTATGACTTTTCAAATATAATCCATAACTATGACTGTACATATATAATCCGTAACTATGAGATATAATTTATGTTTTAAAAATACTCAATCTTACGAGAAAATATTCAAGAGAAATGACTCACATTTTATGATGCATTACTTTGCATTAGTTCGAAGTAGAAAAACGTCAAATACTTTATATTTTACTTTTTATTCAAACGTTCTTGCTAGTTTCGTTTTAATCTGAAAGAAATAACATCAAAATGCGACTAACTACATTGGCAAAATGAAACTCACATCTGGTTGCAATAATGATAGGCAGTACACCTGCCTATTAGAATTACATGTAGAAGTAACTCTTCTGTTAATGTTATTCATTTTATACGAAAATTTATACAATAATATCGGGAAATTTGTGTACGCGTCGGTCATCGGTAAATGTTAGTTTACTTCATTTTACTTTATTTATAAACTTAAAATTATAAAAAGTAAGACATAATAATATAAATAATAATATGGGATTTGGAGCTTGGAGCAGAAGTACTCTAAGGTCTTAATTAATTCTTGGGTCACTCCCGATGAGTCTGCTGGTAGAAACATACATTTCAAATCGCAGTTTTGATACATTTGTATGTTTAACGGCAAATCAACTCTTTTGAAAATGGTTTAACGCCCAAGCAATGTACAATGGTAATTATTCGACGTAAGCCATCTATTGCATAATTATTAAAATATTGAACGACTTTTGCACGACTAGACTCGTCTGGATATCAAATATTTGATGCGAAGTCAAAATGTTAGCTCTGTGGGTAAAACGAACAGCTGATTTACGAATAAGTAATTGTCGTCAGTTATGATTAATGAATACAGTTCCAGATAATCTTAAAAGAAAGAGAAGCAGAAAGGTTAAAGGAATTAGTTACTACAGGCGTGTGTATTGAAGACTTTAATCAAATCCATGGATTGGTTGAGAGATGCGCTCATCCACCGAATCTCTCGCTCTATTTCCGGTTACATAATTAACAAGGAATCAATCACTCAGATTGGGAAGTTTTATCGGATACTCCCGATTCATTCCCTCCAAACATTACTGTCAGACTACGCTGTCAGAAGGCCCGTCAGATGGCATCTGTATAGATTTAAGTTTTTACAAACTGCCATTCTAACCTTTTGCTGGTTAATGCTATCAATGTGTGACACTACTGTAGATGCGCTACGGTGTTCCACTAACGAGAGGAATGCACTTCCCGGTTACTATGCAGTGCGATCTTCCCACAAGCTGCACCGTTCACTCTGCCGAATCCTCCTTCTGTTCCTGATCGCCATAAAAAGTACAAGTACACAAAAATAATAAAGGGAGATTTTATCGAGGTTAAACTCTTCTAAATCGGGCGTGCTTGTCTATGCCTATACACATGAACAGGTTTAGATCGCGAAAAGCATGACACGTCGCGACGCACGGAGAGTCGTTCACTAGAGAGAGGCTAACTACATAACGTAGCTGCCCAAATGTGCTCTGGGTTGCATCGAACGATAGAGAGAGCATAGGTACCAGTCTGTGATGCAACGGAATACCATCTCAGAAAGGTACAACCCCTCCGCACAAATTAATGTACATGCATATAAAATCAAAACATAAACTATAAATATTTCAAATAAAAATATTGTTTCACTTGACCAACGTAAGAGACAAGAGCGAATCAACATCGAAAAATCACCCATATTTATCCTTTAGACTAAACGCGTAAGGTTGAAAATGACGATTCTATACGAGTTACAAGACTATTTTTATACTAATCAATCACAAATATCTAGGTTAAAAGTCACACATGGATAACTATTAATGAGATTGTTAGTTGAATAATCATTAAAAAGATTGAAAAACCGATTAATAAAATGGAAAAGAATGCTTAGGTAAGAGGACGGCTCGACAGATATTTGTTGAAATTGGACTTGAAGACGACCATGTTGTAGTCTGCAGAGTATCAACCTTGTTACAATCCGCTTATATGATGTTAAGTTATTGGTAAATAAACCCTGTACATGGAAATTCCGTTTGATTTCAGCGGCAATTCCTTGTCTGAGAGTTGAACATTAAAACTACTCGGCCTAACATTCACATGTAACATAAATCGTAACAAATACACTAAAGACATTGCCAAGGCTGCTGCAAAGAAGGTGGGCTCCGTCTACGGTGCTAGTAAACTCCTTACACCTGACATTATCCTGTATCTCTACAAAGCCACCATCTGCCCATGTATAGAGTATTGTTGCCACATCTGGGCTGGTGCATCATCCACTAGTCTCTCCCTCTTAGACAAGGTCCAAAAAAGAGTCGCCACTATCCACCAAGCTCCAGTCCCTGTCCCATCGCTGCGATGTTGCATCTTTGTGCTTGTTTTACAAAAACTTCAATGGATTGTGCTCCGATGAACTAGCTGCTCTAGTTCCCCCTCGACGATAATGCACTAGAACAACCCGACACTCAGCTAGGCCCCATTCATTCACTATGGAGGCCCCAGATGCCGGAGAACCTTCTACTCCAGCAGTTTTTTTCCTCGTGCTGCCGGCCTCTGGAACTCCCTTCCTGCTCCCTTTTCCCCGACGTTACTGACATGCAGAGGTTTAAAACTAATATAAACAGACATCTCGCTGCACAGCTCCAACTTAGGATGACACCCTAAACCTACTCCCTAATTCTCAGTAGCCCCTTATGCCTACAGTGGCGCCCTGCCTTGTTTTGGGTGAAATATATTAAAATAAAAAAAATATATTGCTGTGAATGATTTACTCGTGAAACCAGAGATTTGAGCTCGATCGAGCACCTTCCGTGAAATAACGATAGATTAAAAAGAAATACTAAAAACGTCTCTTTTGTGAGAAAGGGGCTGTAAGGGAGAAAAAATATTATCACCTACTAGCTTGAGTCAATTTTGTACTCTGTACAAGACCATAATTTGCACTCTGTGCAGCACTTCCCCGGATGTGGCAGACGTACTCCATTTTACTCTTATATAGATTGCGGTTTGTATCCTGAATTAGATAGTTTCTGGAGTGCTAAAATGCATTCCTTAAATGATAAAAATAAAAATGGGAATAAATATATGTTTATGTATTTGTATGTACAGGATTCACGCTTGAACTAATTAAGTTACCATTATGAATTTTGTTACACAGCTGCTGGACGTAAGGGAGCGTAATGCGTGCTATATTTATTTTAATTAATTTTTATGCAAAGGAGGTAAACATGGGTTGTATCGTGAACATTCAGATACCTTTGTATATAAAAAATAGGTATTATACATCGTTAATAAATATTCGCTAAATTTCAGTTTCTTTGGGGGATTTAAAAGGGATTTTAGGGGACACAATATTGGGAAACGCCTCCTATTAAAAAATTAAATTATCTAGGTTTAGTATTGATTTTTATCCATAGTCAATGGAGTCGAATTAAGTAATATTCCAATAATTTCAATTCCTTCTTTAAGCTAAGTTTTAAATTTGAAAATATTGTAACGGGGTTTGATTCAAATTGGCAAACCGATTGTAGACATAGGATTTCGTATTTTTATGTATTAATGAAACACCGCTTATCAACGCCCAAATGCTACTCGAGGATAAGGGTTAATGAGTTACTCAGGTGGACAGTGAGACAACACCTTGAGGATTCGTATCGAAGATTGCTACTGTGCAGAACATTGAACTTGATAACTACAATGTTGTAGTTAGCATGGAAGCAGCCCGGGGTATTATGTTCCACTGACGGGTAGTTATTGGAGATAAACTTTGCTAATGGAAGTTCTATTTAGAACTAGGGACACAGATGAAGAAAGGACAATTATTTATGGTGTTCGACACTATTGTTCCACCTGTGAAACGTTCACAAAACTCGTCTAGCGTTGTAACAAGACGAGCTTTGGAACAATAGATTTGAGCTCAGTAGCGCATCTGGCATGAAAATAACAATAGAGTAAAAAAAGACTATCAATCGTTATTATGTGGGAAAGTAGCTGCAGAGAAGATGACAGCCCCGACTAAATTTCGAAGTCAGTTTTGTACACTGTCAAGGCAGGAAATGCCGCTCTGAGCAGAAAGCTCCCCAGATATGGCAACAGTATTCCATCTTAGCACGTATTTTACTCTAGTATAATTATATCTAAATATTAATAGTCGTAACGGGATATAAGAGTGGTGAAACACTGTTCTGTTTGTGTAATGAATTTTACCGGTCTCGGGACAAGCATTTTTCTGGTTATTTAATAAAACAAATAATCCTTCTTTTTTACATATCATCTTAAGGCTATACTATTTTTCTGGTTATTTAATAAAACAAATAATCCTTCTTTGTTACATATCATCTTAAGGCTATACTATTTCAAATAAAAGCAACATTTTTCTTAAAAGAAGATATTTTAATTATTTCAATGTTTTTTTTTGTTAATGGTACCAGTTTTTCCTTATGTTCGAATGATTAGAAAAACTATTAACCGTTCCCACATATCTAATAATCAGATAATTAAGGATAAATTATATGAATCATTATTTATTTATCACTTATTTATTTAAATAAATATATGCCACATGCACTATATTAAAAGGTTTTAAATTCAGAATTAAAACCGATCGAATATTTTTGTCTGCATTAAAATTTGAGATGCTGAGATGATATTGTAGCATTATTTTATTGGTCCCCCGATTTATAAAATCAGGAGACCTATGTTTTGAGGCATTTCCGTCCGTCCGTCCGTCCGGATTTTTCTCCGCAACCATCCATTGAATTTCTCTGAAATTTTGCATGAAGTTGTAACTTTGGTCAGGTTAGAAAGCGACATTCTCCGAGTTTTTGAAAAAAAGTATGGTTAGCCCCATAGGGGGTCAAAAGGCCCCTAAATGGCAAAAAATGACATTTTTTGCCCCATAACTTTTCATCCATCTATTCAATTTCTCTGAAACTTGACCAAAATGTAGAGACAATTGTTCTTGATATAAAATGAGCATTTTTGACCTCAGAAAACTTCTGGTTCGCGCCCCCAGGGGGTACAATGGGGGTCAAAAATGTCCCAAATTGCCCAAATTTATTGCATTTTACACTCGCCACATCGAGTTACATACAGAGGGGGACCACGCATGCGCGGCTTGTTTATTTCGAAATCTCCATTGAGTATTCAAAGAAAAATGTATTTTTACCGTTCTTTCTTCCTCCAAGTACCTAGTGTCATGCCAAATCTCCATGAACAGAGTTTCCTTCCAATAATTTCCCACTTGTGAAACACATTAATACAAACTGCTATCCTGCAGACTAAAACATGGTCGTCTTCGAATCTAATGTCAACAGATACTTGTAATAAACCGCCCTATAAGTAATCGAACGTTGTTCATTCCCTTAATAATGTTCAATCCTCTCATAATATACTTTATCATTAAACTGACAATCCATATAAGTAACACTTATCCTCGAGTGGCTTTTTCTTTAATAAATAGTACTCATTAGTAATATATATACTATGTATATATATATATATATATATATACTTACTATATATATATATATATATATATATATATATATATATATATATATATATATATATATACGAAACGTATACGTACATAGATAATAAACAAAACAAATATTTATTATTTGTAGCCCCTAGAAAACACCTAAATGAGCACTGTAAGTGTAGTATATACACAGCATGACGTCGCAAGCTTTAAATGCATCGTTCCTTTCATTAAGTCGAACGCTCTCTCCTGATGTCAAACTGCCAATTAAGTGTAAAAATTATCACTGATTATCTGGTTATTCAGCGGTCGCCATGGAAGTTTAAATGTCGGGATATGAATTGTAACATAGTCGAAGCCCGGGTTTTCGAATCACGCGACCAGTAGTGAATAGTTAAATCTGTATGCTGACGAGTCGCGATTAAAAAACAAAACGTATACGTACATAGATAATAAACAAAAAAAAATATTTATATTCATTTGTAAAGTTTATAATATAATGTTTTTAATAAAAGCATACTACGAAGATTCTCAACCAATATATATATATATATATATATATATATATATATATATATATATATATATATATATATATATATATGATTATACTTATTTAAACAGACATGTACAAAATCTGCGACACTGGCATGCCGATGTTATCGATCAACAGCTATTATAAACTGAAATCTCATCAGGCAGAGTTAGACTCCGATCTTAACCTTAGATCATATTTCTTTCCAAATATGATCTAAGGTTAAGATCGGATTCTAACTCTGCCTGATGAGATCTCAGTTTATATTAGCTGTTGATCGATAACATCGACATGCAAGTGTTGCAGATTTTGTACATGTCTGTTTAAATGAAAATAATCATATATAAAAGCTCTATTTGATATTGAGCACTTTTTTATAAACTCGGTTGAAATTCTTTGGATTACTACCCTGTGGATGTTTTACCTGGATTATTATATATATATATATATATATATATATATATATATATATATATATATATATATATATATATATATATGTGTGTGTTTTTGAAGGTTTTCCAAAACATTTCGTTCAAGAAAGCATTCATCACAACTCGTTCTATGTTTATCCCGAGTGGTAGCAGGTCAGCCCTGGAAAAAGGTTCGTACGACCACATACATTCCTAATGGACGTTAATACTGACTTTTTTGATCGAATAGATGTGGAATGACTACACTATTAGTGGCTTTGAACGCTAACTTGTTGAACGTTTTGTTTTTGTTGGGGGGGGATACTTTCATCGTTGTGCCGCTCGATGAGGATGTGTATTCTCGCACATTGTTCCCGAGTCCTTTGGACTGCATTGGGATCAATTTCTTGTGGGTATGCATAGTAGCAACCATACTGTGAAAAATTCTTGAACTACTTTCTTAAGAGTTTTTTTTTTCTTTTTTCTTCTTAAATGGCCTCAATTAGGGCAACACCACATCGGGTATTGTCAGTTGTTGGGGTCCTTATTCCAGGTATATAATTCCCCTGATGAACTGCCAAGCAAGAACCTGCTTGAGTAGAGAAACACGTGTAGGGAAAAATTCTTTAACTTTGAAAAATCTGAAAAATAAATAAACTATGAAAGGAAAAAGTATTTTGTTGTGATGAATGATTTCTTGAACGAAATGTTTTGGTAAACCTTCAAATAAACACATATAAATGCTCTGTACCCTGTAATCGAGTATCATCGAGCTTATTTTCATGGGACTAATTCCGGTCATTACTGAATAAACTATCTTTTAAGTGAAAAATCTAAATCTATAAATATATATATATATATATATATATATATATATATATATATGTACTTGGTCAGAATCTGTTGTCTGAAATTAAAAGATACAAAAGGACATTATTGTCCCCAAAACAGTTAACGCAACCGATGTGATTACCTAGGAAGATTGCATAGAGTTCAGTAAATCCCCACCGGTAGTGGCACATTTTCTCGCGTATAAGTTAATTTTTATCATATTTACAGCTGAGTTCGAAGTGGATTTTAATAGTGGTGACGCGATATAGTGTTATTCTCTTCTCTTGAGAGAAACTAGAATAGGCTCTGCAGACATTCTATTGGTCAGTAGGATAACTTCAATATTGCGTATCGAAAAGTATGCAAAGTGTTTGTGTGAGTGTATGTGTGTGAGAGAGAGAGAGAGAGAGGGAGAGAGAGAAAGAAGGAGATAAATTGATTAAAATTTGAGGAAAATGTTGGTCACGAAAAACCGTGTTTTGCTCATGAATCGTAGAAAGGCAGTAGGTTGCGTGTTTGAAACACCTGGACTAAATATTCGAGTTTCGGATTTTCAGCCGAAAACACATGCCAGATTAATATGTAGATTACCCGGCATGAAAACAGTACTCCCAATGGAACCAGTACAACAATCATAACTTCTTTTTCTCAAATTTTTACTACTACTACTACTACTACTACTACTGATAATACTACTACTACTACTACTAAAAGTATTTCCCACCATAGGACTGATAAACATAAGAGATTTTCCTTGGAGTTTGAGTCACAGCAGTTCTCTTGGACTCCTAGTTCTCTCCGTGTTTTTTTCTATCATCATTGTAATTCATTTTGTGTTATGGGGTCATCCATTACCTTTAAGTTAACGCTGATAACACTCCGACTATTCATTGTAATTTGAATGACAATAAGATCCAAATATTGTTCACCTCGTTAACTGAAAGGTGTTCTTTTTCAGTCTTTCCATCTTCTTAGACACTCCACGACCATTTTTGTGGGTGTCTTTGTATATTATATTTTTCTTATATACCTACCCTGCCAGTCTCAGTTCCCCTGAGTCCATCTTAGCATGTTCGATATCTCAACGCACCCATTATTGGCCAGTCGGGTTAGGGTTAGTTAGGGTTAGGGTTATTGGCCAGTTCACTGATCATTTGCGTCAGATTATCAGTGGTGTACGTATCTTTCGCTCACCATTGTTTTATCTGGAATTCGAGTCGTGTTCATGAAGCGTTATTCTATTTCAGTTTATTGGTCAGTGCCACCTGTTTATGTGGGTTGGGTTCCGCACTCGAGGATTTTTCTTAATCTTCCTTACGTGTTCATTTGTACAGTAATATATACGATGTCAATCCTCCTTTGTATTAAAATTTTTCTCAGTCTCTTTACAAATATGTTTTTCACAATTGTAATGCTTCGAAATTCCTTCAAAATATTTAAGTGTCACGAAGTAATTCATTCTTGTATTTTCAACTACTCTTTTAGTAGTTGAAAATGGCTGACTTTTTTACGAAGAAACGAAAATGCCTTCAGATGAATTTAATTTTGTAATTAAATTATTAAATAAAAAGGATTCTTAAAAATTAAGTTTCTTTTTACGCTATTCTATTGTTTTAAAGTAATAAATGATTAAATAAAAAAAGTTTCCTATATCTGTGCTTGAAAAAGATCAGAAAAACCGGATTCTATAGACAATCTAAATGTGGGTTTAGCAGACATAAAAATACATTATTTAAAATTCAAAGTTTCCATTGATCATGAAGATAACTGTTTAATTATTAATTACAATCTAAAGAGGCACTACACTAATAGATTATAATTAATACAGACAACACATGCGTTAACAGCCACACACTCCCACACACACATACACACATACACTAACCAGTCTATATTTACAAATGTGCGGTTATATGAATACTTTTTGGGTGAGAAATCTAAATAGATAAAAGATATATAAAAAACTTCCTAATTGAAAATAAAAACGACACCCGAAAAAGAATTAAAAGCGTAAAATTATCCCTTTACTAAATACTATTTTCCATAGACTCCATTGTGTTTGCTATGATCAATAATAAATATAATATATAAATTATTAAATGTTATTAAAATATAATACTTATTAAAAAAATTAATACCCGTACATTTTTAGAGGAGGTTGCGAGTTAAATCAGACAGCACAACGTTTTTATTTTATTTTTTACATTTAATTCATTTTGTTTTATTACCATTATACTAATTATATTTGTATTTTATATTTATAGATTTAGTAAACATATTTCATGTTTTACATGTATTGCCTACGTAAAACTAAATATATTTATACATATTAGTAGGGGTGGGACGTAATGAGTGACAATTTCAGATTCATGCAAGTAGTATTTTTTGTGTTCATTTATACATAAATAACACTAAACAATCAAACATTTTAAAAATTTTGCAAAATTCAGAAGGTGCAGGCCAAAAATAGCCGTTAGGGCGACACGGGACTCAAAATCCATCATTTTTCGGTGAAAAAGGTGTTTCATGCGACATTGTAGGTCCTAAAACATCCTCAACAGCTTTGAATGGATATAGATGGTTAAATCTGATATAGTACTGTAATTTAAGACCATTTTCAGGCTGTAAAAGGGTTTTCCTGAATGTAGAATTAGTGTTATTTATGTATAAATGAACACAAAAATACTACTCGCATGAATCTTAAATTTCCACCCATTACGTCTCATCCCTAATATTAGGAGAGTTCGATTCAATATGAAACCTTACAATCATCTATATATAATAACCCTTCATTATAGTCTATCAACTAAGGGATTTTTAACGTGAATCTCTATGATTGCATTTACTAATAAATTCATTTATTTGATTTCAAATAATGCTTTTTATATAAATTTAATGATTTCAAATTTTTCTTGAAGACAATAGCAACATATGTCTTTAAGATTGTTCGTTTAAATTTTCCAGAATGTAGGTTCGCATATTTTTTTGTCATATAAATCATTTGTGTACCAACTATTTTTAACTATATAACCTTCATATATACTACACTATAACGTTTGTTTTTATTGTTTTATTTTGATGATCAATATAGTTACTAGTAAGTTTTATAAATAAATTAGGAGTTACTTTTGTGCGTCACAGATGAATAAAGCTTTATTTCTGATAAGAATTATGGAAATAATATTTCAACGTGTTCGAACATGTAAATAAAAAAATAAAGATAACTTAAATATTCATCATTTCTTTCTTTCACGATTTTATCAAAATAATTGACTTGAAGAAATAACATATAAACGCACCACATATTTTAAAATATTGTACTTGTATGTTATTTCTTCAAATCAATCATCTTGAGAAAATCTTGAAATAAAGACTAAACGTTAATGAATTTATAAATAATTTTGGTTTTTATTTTTTATTTTCTAAATATATATGAAATAACATGGATTACAATATATATATATATATATATATATATATATATATATATATATATATATATATATATATATATATAGTGAATGCTTTTATTCAAACATGTACATGGTCTGCTACACTGGCATGTCGATGTTATAGACCTTGTACATGTTTGAATAAAATCATTCACAATACAGCTCTATATTTTTATTGAGAACTCTTTTATAAGCCCGGTTTGATTCCCTTTGGATTTCTACCCTGTGGATTTTACCCTACCTGGATTACTATATATATATATATATATATATATATATATATATATATATATATATATATATATATATACTATCCAAATTGTGAAACTCTTTATAAAATTATGAATACATATGCACACACACATATAAACACACATAGTCATTGATATATTATCCCATATTGTATATATGTCCTTTGGTAGTCTTATTATTTACGAGCACTGATGATATTCTCTTAAAGAAAAAATGAATGCTTTATACATTTATAACTTTATATATATCTTTGTGGAAGGCTGATACAATTGTATGTGATGTAGATACAAACTTATATTTTGGTGAATTTGTGAGAATTACTTCCATACATTTACACCCACACACAGTTGTCTTCTCGACTTGAGCCAGTTGCTTGTCTAGCAATACCGAGAGCTGTGATAGCTCGAGACAGTTTGTCTGTAGATGACTAAAATATGCCCCTTTCCGAAGGTTGAGATCTCTGGTAAGTGAATCGCCAATTGCCACGAGATTATAATGCATTGCTTTTTATGTGAAAAAAATGTGTATGTCTGTTTATGACTAAATACAGCCCCTTTCTTAGGTTGCGTGAAATCACCAACTGACATTATTAAGCACAAACACACATACACACACATTATATATATATATATATATATATATATATATATATATATATTTACTAGTATGTAGATATGTATATATTAGTAGTATCAGGACGAAAATATATACACACACACACACATATATATATATATATATATATATATATATATATATATAAGAGGTCTATGTAGTTTGCTTGAAGCATTGTTTATTAGTATATAGAAATGTGATATTTAGAAGGCAATACAATGCAGAGGTGTGACGGATAGACACAAGTTGGAGCAAATAAGACATATAATGGTGTAACAAATGCATTAGTTTCAACCCTAATACAATGTGTACATACACATATATATATATATTTATTATTATTTTTGTTTCCCTTTCAAAACACATATATATCTGTCTATCTACACAATGTTACAATGTTATGTAATACCTGTATCAAGATGGTCTGGTAGAAAATTCCGTATGATATAATATTTTTTTTAATTTTCGGGAACTCTTCACTTCTTCAGAACCGTGTTCAACTCAAGTTCAAGCGTGCATATGAAGGTGGCTGTAAGATTTAGTCTCGCAGAAAATACCGGTTAAATTTAAATACCAAACTTGATTCAAAAATAAAATATTCTCTCTCTCTATATACATATATATCAATATCTATCTATCTATCTATCTATCTATCTATCTATCTATCGATCTCTCTCTCTCTCTCTCTCTCTCTATATATATATATATATATATATATACATATATATATATATATATATATATGTACAGTGTGATTCATAAGTCACTTAGCTATTCATTTTTGAAATTCTAAAGTTAAAAAATACGGTAATACAAAACAGAAAGTTTATTCAATGAAATTCATTTATGGGAGTTTAAAATTACAGCAAATTCTCAAAATTTCCACCTTCGTTCTGCATGCATAGCTCCATTCTTTTTGCAAGGAATTTACGACTCTTTGTAGCATATTTGATTGATTATGAAATAAATATATATAGAAACAAATATATAAATGAACAAATTCAAAATAACAAATAGCAGTAATTAGAGAGTAAGATAACAATTATTAAAAGTTCATAGTATGTTTGTGCTTCATATGGTAATCATTCTAAATAGCTAAGTGAAGTGACTTATGAATCACCCTGTATATATATTAACATCCTTACACTGGAGATTGCGTAAGAATGAAACATCGATGTTTGTAGGTAGTAATAATTAATATTTACTTTAATAATATTATTATAGCCCGCTTTACAAGGATTGGTGCACTTTGAGATAATTTAATAACGAGCAGTAACACTCCGGCTTAAATGCGAGATTCCAACCCTGTTTGTTGTTTTTGAATCATTGCCACTCTGTTCGTTGTACCACCCGTTGATTTGGCGTTTATAAATTTAAATCTCTTAGAATTTCAATGCTGCAAATCACTGGCGATTTGTAAACCGGGTTCGAGCCTTCCGACCGACGTGAATTCCTACACTGAACATTACGTAAGCATAGAAACATCGATGTATGTAGGTAATAATAATTATTATTTTCTTTTAAAATATTATATATATATATAAATATATATTTATGTCGAGGACTTCAAATACTTCAAATACTCCACCAATATCTAGCAATCTCTCCTTGGATGCAGAACCCTACAAACGTATCGGCAAGGCATGGCTCGATTGACGAAGAGAGTCTGGAATAACAAGATGCTGACCACCAATACCAAGATGAAGGTGTACCAGGCCTGCGTGCTCAGCACTCTGCTCTACAGTAGTGAATCTTGGGCCCTCTACTCCCACCAAGATAACAGACTCAACACCTTGCCCATGCGCAACCTCAGGAAAATCCTAATAATCATCTCAAACAAAACCGTACTTGATCAGGCGGACATCCCGAGCATGTTCGCTCTACTCACTCAACGACGACTCCGGTGGCTTGGCCCTGTCAGGCGAATGGACGATGGGAGGATACAAAAAAGATATTCTTTATGGCGAGCTCTCAACCGGCTCCAGATCAGCATTTCATCTGTTGCTTACAGAAAAAAAAAGGACAAAAGCTTCATGAACTTTAAATTGCTTCCGTTTAGAAACTGATTTTTGAAGTCTAACTCCGCCCTCGTGGGGAGGGAAAACGAAAGATTACAAGTCAGCCGATTTTCAAAAAAGCGTATATATTTCGTTTATTTATTAAAATAACTTGCGTAATCTTCCGTTTTGCCTCCTCGGGATAGGAGCAAAGTGTAGTATGGAAAAATCCTTCTAAACTGAGGTAAGATCCAGAGTGCCCCTTTTTGGGAAGCTCATTTTTCCCTACAAAACGGAAGATTACTTAAGTACGGCGATAAATATTGCATACCCCCCATTCTGCCCTCGTGGGGAGGCAAGTAAATAGTGACACAAAAACATGTTTTAAAAGAAAACGTTAAATTTTATTTGTTTTATTTATGAACCCTCTGCCTTAAAATAAATATTAACATGTTAAAAGAACAAAAAAATCCGAAATATACTGCATTTATTAAAATAAATAAAAAGTTTATTTACAAGTGTTTTGTAAATAGCGACCACGTGTATTGCGAGATCAACCGGAAGACGCCGGTGATTTCCGGAATATGTTCCGCGTCTTGTGTTAATGAACTGGGGTCCTTATTGTAGTCTTGATCCGAATTTTTCATAATTAAAAGATTTAGGGGATTTAGGGTATGAGAAAAAAAAA
>OY744537.1:6926037-6931037 GCA_963556195.1 Sepiola atlantica | reverse complement strand
ATATATACATTTATATATATATATATGTATATATATAGAGAGAGAGAGCGAGAGAGACCGAGAGAGAGAGAGTGACCGAGAGAGAGAGAGAGATAGAGAGAGAGAGAGAGAGACAGACAGACAGACAGAGAGACAGAGAAAGATAGAGCGATAGAGAGAGAGAATAACAAATGGATTGTTTCAATGTATTATGGTTCGTCAGTGTTGCTCGACAATATAACACTCATGTTAGGATCAAAATTCGAGAGTTTTTTTGACAATCGGCGATTCTACATGTACGCCCCTTATGCACAGGCCAATAGTAAGCGAAATCTCAATTTTTATATAGACACTATCAAACACCACAGAGTGTTCCATTCGCCTTCATGTAAAACTTTGCAATATTGTTAGTAGTCGGTGGGGATTTCAATTAACACGGTGCTTAACCCAGAAATTATTGTATATATATATTTATATAAATATATATATATATATATATATATATATATATATATATATATATATATATATATATATATATATATATATATAGGTGCAGATTAGTCGTCCGAGGCTATAGCAATGCGATGTAGTTGCCGTAAGATGGAAAAGTGAAAAGAAATAAACGAAGAGAGAAAGTTAAACTCAAAACGACTTATTAATAATTTCACGAAAAACTGATTAAATACCAAAATAGTAAATACTGTCTGGTAAGTAACAGTTCGGCAAAGGGTAATCTTAAATTTTCGAAAGAAAAACTTTCATTTTGAGAAGACAACAATAAAAGACCGAGTGGGTCGAAAACACGAGAAAAACCGGTGTCAAAACATCGAAATACGGCAGCAGACAATTGGAAGTACGGCAACTACATCGCATTGCTATAGCCTAGGACGACTAGTCTGCACTTATTTTTACCAGCAATGCTTCAAGCAAACTACAATCTCCTTTATATATATATATATATATATATATATATATATATATATATATATATATATATATATATATATATCCTGGAAGAAATCCGGGTAAGAGAGCTCAATGTAATAAATCGAGCAAGAATAAAATAAAATATAGTAACACGAAATAATATATATATATATATATATATATATATATATATATATATATATATATATATATATGTGTGTGTGTGTGTGTGTGTGTGTGTGCGTTTGTCCTCGATCAATGAAGGAAAAATCCATCTAGACTGGAACGTATAATTTTTGTTCTTGTATTCGTATTCTCATAGAGCGCTTTTATATATATATATATATATATATATATATATATATATATATATATATATATATATATATATATATATATATATATATATATATATATATATATATATATTATAGTATGTCTAGTGGTAAATGATGCTTTCTAATTAACATGTTGTTTGACCCGGGCACTCTTGTATATATATATATATATATATATATACGATTGATCAGTGCGATGCCAGTTATTAAAGTGTTTAATTTATAGTAATTTGCTACATGTTTCATTATATTTATCAAATGCCTTTAATGCCGCACATAAGTTTTTGACGTCCGACGCAGTCACTGTTTACACTGTCACCGTTGACAACCAGGAAAGCCAACCGATCTCTCTTCATTATTATTGCTATTCTATTAAGTATAACAATTAAGAAAATATAATCGTAAACATTATTATATTTAAAAAATATAACTTACAGAAATCAAAACGTATTATTGAATATTAAAAAAAACAACTTTACTGATGACAATATATTCAATTATTTGCGATTTACTGCATGTTGTTTATTTTAACATTTTTTTTTATTGCTTAATATTAATTAACTTTGCTGTTGAAATCGATACGGGTGTGATATTAAAAATATACTCGAACATTTTTTTTGTTCAATTTTGAATGTGAAAGTTATCCAATACTGTAAAAATTCCTTTCAAAACCCAAGCGCAAAACTCTCGCATTTACGGAGCGTAGTTGTTCGTTTTCTTTTATAAACATTCCTTAAAATGTTAGAACATTAGAATACCCTTTCTAATACTTAAATACAATTCATTTTGCCATAAACATTCCTTAAAATGTTCAGTTTAATGCACATTTAAATAGAACATTATTTCTAATACTTACATACAATTCATGTTGCGACTATCATGCAGTATAGTTAACAGCCGAGAAATCGAAAACAAACAAAATATACAACAGATAACTCCTACCAAACGAAATAACATTTTTTCTAACAACCTGTATAATATTGAATTGTAAAAACTGATTGTGAGATGTATTATCTCTTAGTATGTTATCGTCTCTTTGACTTAGCCAAACACGTGTCAGCAAAACATATAACCTTCAGAAAGCTGTCGATTTTGTTTGTAGATGGTCACTAATTTCAGGCTTAAACATATTACAATCCTAACTCTTCCACTCTGTTCTGAGGGAGTGACAGTTTGACTTGAGCAAAGGGGGAAAGTAAGTCAATTTTAAAAACTATTTTTAAGAAAGGTGAACCTACAGACGACACAGATATATCAGCCATATTGGATTTTTACTGTATCCGAATTGAAGTTATCGACGAAGTCTTAGGTTGAAATACCAAAAGTTTAAAACAGTTCCAAAGCTTAAAAACTATTCAGGTCGGTAGAAAATTAAATGTCATCGCGTTTGGTAAAAGTTATGTGTATGTTTTTCTTATTTCTCTGTTGTTAACTATACTGCATGATTACCCATTTTTGTAAAAAAAAAGTTTTAATGGTTTGACTAGTGTGAATCCGTAATAAAAAAAAATTATGCTGGCCTAAATACTAACAACCAAAAATCATTTTTTTATAAAATTAAGTTGTATTTACAATATGATCAAAATAATGGAATACATATTTCTAGATTATTTTATACGGATACATTTTTGTAATTTTTGTAATTTTTAATTTTTTAATTCAAAATTATTTTTTTTTTTAATTTTTAATTTTTTTAATTTTTAATTTTTTAATTAAAACATTTTATTTTAATTTTAAAATTTTAAAATTTTTTAAATTTTAAATTTAAAATTTTTTTTAACATATTCAATCATGAGGGTATTTTTACAATTTAAATTAAATACGTATTTTTTTCTCATTTAAGTAAATAAACAATAAATTGATGCATGAATTTATTGTCATTACAAATATAACATTAATGAAATATTTCTAGGATTACATATTTTACATATTAAAAAGATAAGCCAGCTTCCTTTCAGAATAAGGTTATATTTTAAATGCTATTTTAGTAGATTCACTTAGATTCACAATATTAAAAACAATATACTTTTACAAAACGAAACAGAAAATAAGTAAAAGATATGTGAGTATGTGAGTAAACCCCAAAGCAGAAAAGACAAAAATCAAATAACAGACATTCACTTATTTTTTAGTTGTTTGTTGTAGTTTATATTCGGATTAGTTTTAGTATTAATTTTTTAACGTGAAGTAGAGTTTTTACTGAGTTCTGTTAGTATTTCTTATGAGCATAACATATTTTGATGATTATCGCAATTAGTTTTACAAGCCAAATGTTGGTATTACATTAAATAAAAATAATAACACACAAATTAATTTCGCTTAGCTGATAATAAATAGTATGTTGTGATGGGATACCTGAATCCCCTCATGGTTGATAAGTGTGCTAGTCTGTAGTATATATATATATATATATTTAAATTCCCGAAACAGTTTTTCATAGTAAACAACTTGTGATCCCTTAAATAATGTTAGAAGCAAACTAATATAATAACTGAAATAGTTAAATTTACTTACATGAGTGATTTTCCACTGAACGACTTGGAACTTAAGTTTTTTTGTTTTGTTTTTACATATAGTTTTAATGGTTGAGAAACTTCCAAGACTATATATATATATATATATATATATATATATATATATATATATATGTATATATATATATATATATATATATATATATATATATATATATATATATATATATATATATACGAACAGTAGTATGTATGGTGGACTGTATTCGACGGTATTTGAGTGTATTAATTTTATCCTATTCAATTACCGGTAGTGCTATTGTTTTGTACAAGATATACGTTGTAATAAACCATCCTCTTTTAAAGACCTTACACTCTGGTTATTTTTGTTATTATAACTTCTAACCAAGTTATATCATATTATATAATTTATCAAAAGTCTTCTATTTCTTACATAGTATTTATTTACTTCCTCTCCAGGAGGTTAGGCACAAGGCCAGTTTTATCTTACTCCCACAAGCTAAGATGTGACCCAAGGTCGGGTCGGGAAAGTGGGACTTGAAAAGCCAGCGCTCGAGAAGGTGAGCACTCTGCCCATTAAAAATTGCCTTGGCAGCTCGTCGACATTTCGCTGTAGGGGCGCCTCAGGCAGTAAGCAATAAACTTACTCCTCCCCAAAGAGGGGGGCGAAGCCTGGGAGGGTGGACCTCCTAGAACTGCACAGGACAGACCCATAGACCGGCGGAAATCAAGACCCGAAGGCCAAGACAATACCGATCTATGAAGTGCAGTATCCATCGGAACAGATACTACACTTTGATCTTAGCCAAAAGGCGTTATTTAACCCCTACCCACAATAGGAATATGTGACACAAGGTCGGAAAGTGGGATTTGAAAAGCCAGCGCTCGAGAAGGTGAGCACTCTGGCCATTAAAAATCGCCTGGGCAGCCCCGTCGGCATTCCCCGGTAGGGGCGCCTCAGACAGTAAGCAATTATCTTACTCCTCCCCAAAGAGGGGAGGTACAGCCTGGGAGGGTGGACCCCCTAGAACTGCACAGGACAGATCAGACCAATAGACCGGCGGAAATCAAGACCCGAAGCCCAAGACAATACCGATCTATGAAGTGCAGTATCCATCGGAACAGATACTACACTTTGATCTCAGCCAAAAGGCCAAGCCAACATAGTAATAAACTATTACTTAACCATTTCCCTTCCACGATGTCGTTAAACGATGACGACTAAATGGACAGAGATTCACAGTAAGAAAATAAGATA
>OY744537.1:6911037-6921037 GCA_963556195.1 Sepiola atlantica | reverse complement strand
TCCAAGAAGCTAGAAACACCGAATGGGGAAATCACTAACGAGCCCCTCACTAGAAAGGCGAGGAGAATGCTGAGAACCAAGGAAGGCTAAAACCAAGAGAAGATCGATGATCGTTGCACATGAGAAATCTGTGGTCAAAATGATTTGCAACAGTTATCGAAAGAAGAACAACTTGGGGAGACTTGTTGTCACTCGGACTCCAGGGAACACTTGTTATCGTCAGTGTGCAATCACTGATATTGGCTTGTGTAAAATCTCCAAGTGAGTAAATAATAATAATCACAATAAACGTATGCATTTAATATTAAAAATCAATATTAAACTATTACGTATTTAGACACATACATACACTATCTAATGTTTGTGTAGTTTGAGGGCTCTAAAATTGATAAAATATATCGAACTCCATGCGTTTACTAACGTATAGTTAATACGTAAACTTATGTTCTTGTGAATATATGAAGTGCCATTTAAACGTTCTATTTGCTGAGCTATGTTGTTGGAATAAATGCAACTCTAATATTGTTAACAAGAAACGATATCAATTCGAATCGCACTGTGAAGTTCCTGCGTCTCTACATTAATTATTTTATTAAACATTTTTTTAAGCAATATCAATATAAAGTTCCAGAATATTTAAGAATAGCTTAGGTCAGCTTTAAACATTCTACCTGCATACTAAGTTTGTTTGAAATCTACAAAATACTTTCTGAGCATATCGCGAAGAACTTTTTTGAACATCCGTTATCTGGCGTAATGGATACAATTGCTATCCATGGAATCGACAAGACCGAGTTCAAAACCTATCTGGTATATTATGTAAACCTAGGAACTAATGCCGCGTAGAAAGCAGATTACGCACTGGAAATAACTTATGGGAAAAAAAAATATATATATATTCAATTAACGTCTCAAATGAATCTTTTACAAAATGTATTGTATTGCAGAACTAATGGACCCGAACAGGTCAATATACTGTAATAACAAAAACATTTATATCTGTATACTTATATATAATTGCTTATCTCTATCGATATCTATGTTTATCTATTTCTCTCTCTCTCTCTCTCTCTCTTTCTCTCTCTCTCTCTCTTTACATTTCAAATATCCATGTGTATTTGTATCTCATGTTGTCTTTGGTACTAAATTTATTTAGAAATCTATACATGTGAAATCAAGCATCTCATTAATTTAAAGGTATTTAAAAACAACTCAGACAAATGATTGACGACAACTAGAAGAACACTGGTAAACAAACAGTTTTACCAGCTTATATTATGCGAATGTCGTAGTGATTGGGAAGCGAAAATACTCATCTGCATAGCGACAACACGGATTAATCGACTGTCCTTACTACTTGTATACAACTAAGTATTGTCAAGTTCGTGACTGCCTCACTCAGTTGGGAAGGCACCATCTCCTTCCATTGCAGGCATAGATTACAAGGGACGGCACTTTGCCCAATGACGATGACCATCACCACTTGAGGCACTGAGCAATTAATTTTTGACATAAATTCCACTATAGAAACGGACAAGATTATAGATTATTAGGACAATTCGTAACTAAAAACGTAAGATTTGTATGAATAAATGCTATTTCGGAAGTAATCCCTTCACTGTACTTTGGTTATATGGCATGGAAAAAGAGCACATATTTGTGGAAGATCATACGCCAGATGGCAGGCTTGAGCACATCAGTCACTGTAATCATTTTATTTTTCGTTTTATTCCCTCTTTTATATCTGTTGTGAAGTTGTTCCACAGTAAATAATAAACAAAGGAGGTCAAGTCGAGGGTTGGTTTAACAAGTGTATTAACAAAGTAAGAAAGTGACTAGCACTTGGCTAGACAGTTATAAGACTGTGCTTTGTCTTCTCTGTGTCTCTGGTGACTCGCACTATTTATAGTGACAACCGGTGTTGTTTCTCCTGTGTAAGAACGGTCGGTGTAACAATAACATATCTACGTTTTTGGTGTATTTACTACCTAAACACAATATCTACAGGAAATGATTAATTGTACGCTAGTAACTGTTTTATCCTTAGCTGGGGAGGGGTGCGTTTATTTTATTCTTATTGAGTTGCTGAATAACAAGCGATTAGTAACATTTAGTTGGTGTTCCATCTCAAATGATCGCCGGAGTATCTATCGGAAAGTTCCACGTATTTTCGTGTAGTTATCTCGGATTTCATTCTTTGTGGTGATTGTGTTGCATTAGTGAATCGATGTGAGCGGCCTAGAGCATTTGTATTAATTACCGACTTCAACACCCATCAAAATCAGTCATTTTGTCGATTGCTTCATACGACTGTGTGTCCGTCTCCCCTATATTTTGCTTATCCTGGTGGCAGTGAACGGATAAGCCTGACATGGCCAACTGTCTGCTTCGTCTCTCACACCAACTGTCTTAACTATTTCAAAATCTCCTTTCCCTTTCGTTGTCGACTAACCACAGTTCATCCACTGAAGATTCACATTTGATTTGTCTGCTGTACCGTATAAAACTTCTTTTGTAAACGAGTCATGTGAGAAATGACAACTGATTTGCTGAGTGGAAATTATAACAATAAATAAACACAAAGTGAGATTTTCATAACTAATCAACTAGAAAATGAAACTGTACACTACAGTGCCTTATAGCAATAAATACACACAAGAGATGTATTCATCAACTTTTACATAGAACTCTAGATGTTAAACCATAACTTTATAATTAGTTGATACTTCAGCTTTTCCTTTATTAGTTAACTGCTGCGCATGAGATTTTCATAACTAATCAACTAGAAAATGAAACTGTACACTACAGTGCCTTTATTTAAAGAAATGATATATTTGTTTAGTTCGTCTCCTTGCATAGTCTCTTAAAATGCCTATCGCTTTTTCAATCTGATTTGACTATTACGTCCGCTCTTATTTATGAAAATGATTTGATATATTGCTGTTCATATTCGTTAACCTTATCGTATTATTGATATTATTTGGACTCGTCATGTACTATGGATCCTGTCCCCATCATGTAGTATATATTCGTAGCTGCTACATACATTGCAATCAAATAATAACTTAATTCAACAAACAATCGCCGCTCGTCTCATTGTTTTATGCGTCCTCTTTCGTTAATTTTCCCTGTGATCGTGAGTAACGGATATAAAACACGTTATATGTGGCCATCTAATTAAAGTGGGATGTGACGCTGGTTAAGTTACTGTAACCTGGGTGTGCCGTGTTCGAACCCAGTCGGTTCCATAGTACAACTTTCACTTATGGATGTTGGCAACCATTACGTGGTTCTTTCTGAAATTAATCACGACTTCAGAAAAAAGTCGGTTAACACAGCTATTCCATGCTGACTAATGAGAATTTACTGCACTTTATCTGATTAAATATTTTACTGTATAAAAATCTACTTTTAGTTTTGCGTGTGTTGATTAGCAAAGTAATTGGTGGTTCGTAAAATGAAGTTTTGTCTACTTTCAGTTGTAATTTATGTTATCATTTAAGATATGAGTTGCTGGTTTGATTTTTCTTCCATGAATGTATATACTAGGAAATATATCGAAACGAAATTACTAGCCTTGCGCTTGAGATTTTGATAATTAAAACATTATAGCGGTTCTCAAACATTACGACATTGCGACGTTGCTTTATGGGAGATGGAACGGCTAATAAAATTGACTTATAACCTACTCAAATGTAAAAGAAACGCTTATAACAACTGAAGAACACTTGGTAAAATAAAAGAGCCATTTTTTTTTATTTCTCTGCTGTACAGAATATTCACCCATTTTATAAACATGCCATGTGAGAAATATCAAACAAATGCTTACCGTACGCACATACTTTTTATGAATACGTAAATAAAGACAACGATATATTAATTTACTCCTACGTGCCCTAGATGTTAAATCATAACTTTCTAATTAACAAGCTTATTTATTCATCCTGAACATTATTTTTCACTATATACGAAGTTTGTAGTCTAACCGCGATCTGGGAATTTCATCAAAGCTAATCTGTTTTTATTGAGTGGCTTTTTAAAAATATTTCCTCCTGTCTGAACTGCTTAAAATTAAAATATCAATTTGTCGGTGTGTGACGCTTAAGTTTGAAAGTTTCTTAGTCTGTCACACGTAAGTTTAAAATAGCCTTTATTTGATCATAGGTATGTTAAGCTTGCGTAGGAAAGGACTTTTTCACGTAAAGTACATTAGTCTAAACCGAGAAATTCCACTAAACTCCTCAAATTTGGAATTTCAGCTGATGAGTTCGTGAAATGTCGTCATGACAAGACGTGACTTAGCACAAGTACCTTGTCTTGTCATGTAAGATGTGTAATTTTTTTTTTGACTGGCAGTTTACAGGAATTAAGACGTGTTTTTTTATTTGAAGCTTTCCTGCCGTCCCTCACTCCGGGAATCGGGCGACGAGAAAAATACTTATGTAGGTAATACGTATGTCATATTACAGTATGCCATATGAAATAGAACAAGAGAAATCGATGCCATAGCGCAAGGAATGTGGTTGCTGTTGCTGTTAAGCTAGTCGGACTTCTGAATATCGCTCACGAAAATCGTGCCTATATTATCTGGCCTGCATGAAGGCTTCCTCGTTTGGTGCAGCTATTTGTTAACGGTAAACTAGCCGGTTTATACTTCCGACATCGAACAACTCAAAGCTCAGTGATTGCACACGGAGAAGGTTTGGACTTGTGTGACAAGGCGATCGAGGCCGACGGGCATCGGGTACCCTGGTGGCGCACTAGTATGCATCTTGGTGATGATTCTAGGCCCTACGTAGAAACGAAGTTGAAATATAAGACTAGTACATATATTCAACCTAGATCGACTATCCAAACATCGGCCAGAGCCGGCGACGATATGTCTGGATTGACTAAGAAAAGTCATGTAAAATTGTCAATTGCATTTAAACACACACAAAAGTCGACGGTAAACATATGTTGCCAATAATTTGGGCAAGATCTCTTAATCACAAGAGTGCTACGACTAGCCGGGCGGGCTAAGCTGATGGTCGGAGATAGCCATCTAAGCGGTCGTCATTTATTAGGGCAGAGGTCTGCTCCACAGCGAGAAAGAGAATAATTGTTTTATGATGACAATAAAATCTAAAAAGGGAAATGCCATTTTATCTGAATCGTTAAAAGATGCACTCGTCCCCACTCCAAACTTCTGAGAGAGGAAGAGAGACAGAGAAAGGGATGAGTAAAGGAAATGGTGTAGTAATGAACCTTTTCAATAAGTGTGGGCGCGTGAAAACGCCGGGAGAACGAGCTGGGCACCGACCCGAACGGTCACAACTCTCGCGGCTCGTGTTGGTTCGGTCATGAGATGCACAAACGTGGCCAAGTAACCCCCCCATTGTTTCCTTTAGATAAGTTACTTACACTTGTGAAAATAATCGTAAATGGATCCACATACACGCATAGAGAGACAACGAATAGTTTAGTACAACAGCCACTTCTTGTACGGTAGACAGTAATCCAACGTTAAAAACAATTCTTTTATCTTTGTTAATAATTATTTCATGCAAAAAGAATTCGTCAAGTTGTTTGCATTATTATTGTTGACTTGTTCTGCTTAAATAACCCTTGCCTTCACATAGACGAGATCGACAAAGCCATCACTATCATCGTCATCATCCCGACTGGAAGGAATTTCGCCCGAGATATTTTTTATTGCCACTACGACGATCGGTCAGAAAGTGTTCACGGTCTGGCAAGATCTCTAGGTAGAGAACCAGATGCGTGAGCACAGATATAGAAGACACGAGTGGAGTACCATGTTATAAGTGGTTCCGTGACACCGGAACAGAGTGGGGTATCTGTTATACTTGGCACCGCGACCAGGATATCAGACACCTGTGCGTGAGTGGCCGACAAGATACCCACGGGGTCAAAGAGACGTGTGGAGTCGTATGTTATATCTGACGCAGGAAAGAATGGGGTACCTGTTACACTTGCACACACAAATGACTGACGCAGAAGCAACGTTACATTCCGCGCCTGACACGTCTTTACTTGTCACACGCAGTGGCATAAACTAGACAACATCCTCGAGTGTCTCCGGTTTCTCTGTAAAAGGGTTTGTCAGGAAAACCTAACATGATGATATTTCACGCTACAATTAAACCCTGACCAAATATTCAAAATAATATAGTATTCGAAGCCCAAATAAGATCCACTTAACACAGCTATACACTGGCTAATATGAGGAATGGTGCACGTTCTCTTAGTAATGTTACGTCAAGTAACAACACTAAGCTGGATACTCCACTAGACTAGATGAATCCTTGTCCTGGAATCCGGGAAGACCAAAAGCCCACGAGAAAAATATACTGTAACATAACTGGTTAATTGGGGAGAGGAAAATTACTGTTCTTTACTTCTTTACTAAATCAACGTTTGGGGGGGGGGGGGGTAAAGAGAACTGTAATGGAATATTCGAATATCTATGTATATGGAGATCAAGTATTAGCCACATGAAGGGACACCTTGATTTCTGAGAAATTCAATTGAAGTAAAATGAAACAAAAAACAGTTGATCCTGATGCCGACTCTTCCTTCACAAGGACCGTGGTAGCTGGGAAGCTCCGATACTACCATGTTACCATCGCATATACGAGGACAAGCAGAGGTTAAACATTAGACGGGTGTTGTTGATGTGGTTACTCTTTTTCAGCCAGGGGTATTTTTACCCCACCTAATAGACCGGTATCGTCCGGGCCTTTGGGTCTGGATTTACGCCGGTCTATTGGGGGTTGTCTGGCCCTGTGCAGTTCTAGGAGGTGCACCATCCCAGGCTTTGTCTCCCCTCTTTGGGGAGGAGTAAGTTTATTGCTTACTGTCTGAGGCGCCCCTACCGGGGAATGCCGACGGGGCTGCCCAGGCAATTTTTAAATGGTCAGATGGCTCACCTCTCGAGCGCTGGCTTACCTAATCCCACTTTCCCGACCTTGTGTCACATCTTACCGCCGTGGGAGGTAGATAAATAACGGTTACTCTTTTTCAGCCACTATTACAGGTTTTCAGCCACTATTACAGGTTTTCAGCCACTATTACAGATTTAATGAAAATAGAAAGAAAGAGAACATAACGGCTTCTATTAACACAACAAGAGAAAGGGAGAGCGAACAACTTTGCTTCTGCTGCTGTAAACTCGAGAAAATACAACCGCTGTTTACTGTTACTAGCTGACAAACTGACGTAGCTGTTTACGCGCGTAACAATATAATTGATGCGAGAAGAACCAACGTTAACGATAGTGGTAGGCTTACGTTTTAAATAGAAAATTCGTCGGCCTATAGCGCTAACGTTTAAAAAAGGATTTTCATTGGTACGTCACGCTTATTTGAAATATAATTGTGTTTCTCTTTGATGCTTCGGTTGGAATTTTCATTTAATTACTAAACGCGCAGATTAAATGAACCCGCTTCATGAATATCTATTTTTTTTTGGCGTAGAAGACGTCGTGCTAAACAGTGACGAGCCTTTAAAAACGTTCTGCTCATTTCTCCCTCGAAAAAGCCTTCGTATACATGTGTCTTTTGTTATTCGTCTGCACTCCAGTAAACCAGTCTCAGTGGTTTATACGTTGCACCATTACTCATAATCTTTGGCGGATTTATTGTCAGCGTCGCCCACCCGGTGACAATTTAGTAACGGTTCTGCGTGTCGTCTTCGCGGACGCTGCTGCTAAGACTGAACATAAATTTCCATTTGCAAAGCAATACATTATCTTTTTTTTAAAAGCACAACACCTGCTTGGCAAACAACGATGCTTGTTCTCATAACTTGTCAAGCAGTGAAACATTCATCAATGTCGACAATTCTCTAAACATTCGATCTGCAAAACCATTTTCTTTTTCAGCTCCATCGGTGTGTTTTAATCACGACTTGGGTGTAAGTGTTTGATTTGGTTTGGTTTGGTTGGTTGGTTTAACGCCATATCAACCCTTTTCGGATTATTTAATGCTGCATCCGGCCATTTTGGTAAAAGTTTTTAGGCTTCAAGTTCTTTACATCTTCAAATATTTATTCATGGGGGTTGGTTTCGTTATTTTGTTTTACGCCATATCAATCCTTTTCGGGATATTTTATGTCGAATCCAGTCATTTTGATCAACAATTGTAGGCTTCAAGTATTTATTCATAGGGTACTGCTATCGATCCTGACCCAATCTCCACGAACCTCGCGTTGGCAACGTTCGAGCATGCTACTTTAACACCCGAGAGATGACGAGCCGAATGGTGGCAGCCGATAACATGGATACGTTGCGGCGTCGTATTTTCTGCCAGTTTTAGTTTAAAAAAAGATTGCGGCAAAACAACAACAAAAAAACGAACAAAACATACCGAAATTTATTTATTTCTGTAAAAACACAAAGCATTTTTGTTAATACATATGACTGTACGGAGCGTTTTATCAACACATCACATGAACAACTAATTGAGTATTTTATACATTCAACTTTTCAGAAGCTCAAGGATCGTCTCCAAAATCAGTAGAAAACAGCAAAAAAGTACTCATTGATATAGGATACATAAAATGCAGTTCCAAATATGAGCGTAGGTTTTTCTAATAATTGTTTGACGCCATCTTTTATACGAAAAGTTATTGAAAAAATAGCCGTAAGTGCATAAAAAGAAATAAGAAAATGAAATAAGAAAAATTATTAAAGTAAATAAATTAATAAAGCAATATATAAACAAGAACTATACATTTACATATATATATATATATATATATATATATATACATATATAATATATATATACATATATATATAATATATATAATATATAATATATATATATATATATATATATATATATTTAGATTTTTCACTTATAAAATAGATCATCCAGTGAAGACCGATGATACTCGATTACAGAGTAGAGAGCATTTATATGCGATTTTATGAAGGCTTACCAAAGCATTCCTTTCAGGACACCAATGATCACCATTAAAGATAGTTTTTTTTACAAATATTATTTATTCAAATTAAATGTTTTTTTTCCTACACGTGTTTCACTACCAAGCAGGTACTTACTTGGCAGATTATCAGGGAAATTACATGTCTGGAATAAGGGTTTCAACTGCCGACAATACACAATGTGGCGTTGCAATAGTTGAGGTAACCAAAAGACGTCTTCAATTCATACGCTCGGGACTTTAAATGTTTATCGCCATATATATATACATATATATATATATATGTATATATACTGCTATTTCTATTACTTCCATTACTACTACTACTAATAATAATAGATATACAGATTGCCAACTTCATGGAAAACACAATGAAACATTGTGACTTGAACTGAAACCTTGACGACAAGCCTTGGCAACAATAAGAATATAAAGAGAAATTTTTCAGGGTGACCCTAAATCGCTCCGTTATTTTATAGCCGAAATTCTACTACCAACCTACTAAGAAATTGCAATCCCAGATACACATGTACAGACAAAAGAGAAAATTAAACCACGTTATATATATTGACGACCTGAAACAAAAAAAAATCTAGACTATCTTATGAATACAACCACATATTTTAGCGTAGACATTCAAATTGAGTTTTACATTTGGAATAGTTTTTAGGGGTCATAATATAAGTACAACCTCTCGTTTGTAAAATTGAAATATATCAGATAGGCATTGAAGTTTATTTATAGTCATTAAACACCAATAAGGCTAAGTACATTGTTTGATTTTGTTGTGAAGTTGTCCAACAGTAAATAATAAATAAAGGAAGTCAAGTCGAGGGTTGGTTTAACAAGTGTATTAACAAAGTAAGAAAGTGACTAGCACTTGGCTAGACAGTTACAAGACTGTGCTTTGTCTTCTCCGTGTCTCTGGTGACTTGCACTATTTATAGTGACAACCGGTGTAGTTTCTCCTGTGTAAGAACGGCCGGTGTAACAGATTTCAAATTATTCTTAAGACCCTTAAGCTTAGGCCTTTCATTTTAGACATTTTCTA
>OY744537.1:6871037-6908537 GCA_963556195.1 Sepiola atlantica | reverse complement strand
CCTTAGTCATCATTGACTGTCCAGATCCAAACACTCCAACCAATGCAAAAACCGTAAAAATCATATAAAATGCGAAATAAATTTCATACATACTAAACTTCGCATTATCGTTTCATGTGGCAATTCTAATTTTTGTCTTTGTATATTTGTCCACGAATTACCCCGATTATTTAGAAAGATCCTCATAACTACAAATGTGTACTTGAATAAGTTTAATATCACTTTAATCGAAGGAAAAATCCAGAAAAAGAAATACAACGATTTACTTTATTTCATATTGAAAATTTTAAAAGTAAGAATATAAGTATAGAAATTGTAATTTGAGATTTGAGGCTTGGAGCAGGAGTATGTATTCATTTATTCCAGAGAAACGCAAGTGTAACTTGGGGAGTTTAACATCATGAATAATAATTTAAAAAAATAGAATAAATATTACTGGATTACGTCCCCCGTCTCACATTCAATTATTGAGCATGTTATTGTGTCACACCATGAAAATTGAATATTCTAAAGTGTCGAAAATAGGAATTAAAAGACAATATGATGTTATGGACTGTGCAGAAAAACGTGTAGGTTTTGTAATTGTTTAATAAGGATTTTTAATTTGTATTTATTTGATGATTCAAACTACTATTCTCATTATAAACATGTAGTATGCTGCAGGTTTTAGTGTTGGGGCATGCGAATGAAAGACGTTACAGGTGTTAGATGTTCGGTCAAATGAAAAAGGGAGGGCACCGAAGAATTTGAAAATGTATTTGGTTTCATATCAGGCCACCCAGAATTTTATTACACTTTGAAATTAATCATGCTAACTCCAGAAATGAATGTTCTAAGATTGTCTCTATCATAAGCCCCGTTGATTAGACTGTCTGGTATTTATCTATAATGGATACAGCGGTCAGTCTCTGGGTAGTTGAATGATGGTCAGTGAAAACGACTTGAACCCAAGATTTCCGGGCAAGGACTAAAGACCCCAAAAGATTGGAGGGGGGGGGGACCCGACCCTCTGGGCATGACATAAAGTTTGATTCTCAGAGAACTGGCGACCAGTTAGAGCTGTATACCTGTCCAGACATGATGGGCCTACAAGGGCACTTAACTAAATGATTGTGCTGATTAGACGGGAGAAATCGTATTTTTCAAGTCTGCCACTCAACCTGGAAACACGAGTTTCATTTTAAATCTCCAAATAATAAAATTGTTACTTGTTTATAAACTGGACTCATGGTTTTACTTGGGAGTAGAATTCTTTGTTGCAGAACGTACTGAGATCGTACAACATATTTGAACTGGTACAACGAGTGGGGACGATCACGGCAAGTGCAGTGAATCCACGCATACAGGTTTACATCATCTTCGATGTTATTCTCACGGCGTTTGTACTATTACTCGGAGATCCACCATGGGACGAGGGTAATATACCTCTCTTTATTAAATAAAGAGTTTATTACGCAATTCTGTATTGATTCCAGAGTTTGACATACAAATTTCCGAGTTCGAAAATATGAACCCGAACAAATACAGAGGTTACATTGACCGACACATTGTGAGAATAACATCGAAGATTAGAGCAGCAGTCTGAATAATCCAAATAATACAAAAGGCACAGTGTTCCACATTTACTCCAGGCCTACGCCGAATCGTCTTGCTAGTCTTTAGATAAAACGCTGTTTTCCTCTGGTGAAACAATCGATATTATACAGTTTCTCAGCTTGCAAGCCACGGGTAACGGAATCGTTTGGGAGAAACTTGTAACTATATATCAACTCAGGTGATAAGAAAGCTTTCTGTAACATACGATTCCTGATTCTCTCAATTGAAAAGAACCGAATTTCTGTTTCCCCTAACAGCCAGAGTAAAAAAGAGGAAATCTCATTTAATTCAGCTGCGAGGTTTTCCCAGAAATATTTCGTTTTTTTTCATTTACCTAAAAGCAACAACACACCTGTATTATTGTTTTCGTTGCGATATGCATGCGCCGTTCCATACCGCTATAATAAAGACTTTCTTGCTGTGCTATCATGTTCTTTACTATCAATTCTCCAAAGAGAAATAATTTAAACTGCAAATCTGCTGACTCACCGCCATCGGCCATCGTTCATAACTGCAGTGTTGAAATATATAATCCTATGTTGGGAGACATCTATATATCTATTTGGAGGAATTTTTAGATTGTACAATATAAGGAGAGTAAAGGAGATTATATGTTAATAATAATAATTGTTTTCGTTGTACATATGTGTTTATATTTTGTCAGATATCCTACACGATAATTATTCAGGTAGCAAGTATCCACATATATTTTAAATAGACGTCACTTCATATATATGCAAACAGCGGGGCGACTCTATAAAGCTCCCCTCCCTATGAATCTTCCAAATGCTCAAACGTTCTTTGTCGCTTTAAAGGTGATATCTTTCTCCTCCTGGGAACTGTGACTAATCTAATAAGAGTGACTTCTTACTCCCCAAAGTTGTTCCAAGCGAGGAATTAACTCTTTTTGGTGGTCGCTTGTATCAAGCTTGAATTTGATACAATAATAAAGCGCCGAATAGCCTGATATTTTCTCCTCCCTAAGTGTTTCAATCGGTTGCTATTTTAAAAAAATAACAATTATAAGTTATGAATTATAATTTTATCTAGCCGTCATAACTTTTCAAAAGCGATTTTATGGTATCTGATTTTTTCTATGTATTTTGTCCTGCTGTATGTTTGTTTTTTTCAAGACACTTTAATCCAAGTACCTTTTACTCTTTATGATTTTTTTCTGATGATTTTGTAATGTTGCAGAGACGATATTAACATAAAAATGTTGTTTGGCACAGAACAAATGAAACGGACCGTAAAAATATATCTCACAGAAATGTTATCTTTTTTGAAAATGTGAAAAAATAAAAATAATAAAATTATTAATTGATGAAGACTTAATTCAATTAAGATTAATTAAAGAAGACTAAATTAAATTAAGATTAATTGGAGAAGACTTAATTCAATTAACGTTAATTGGAGAAGACTTAATTCAATTTAAATTAATTGGAGAAGACTTTATTCAATTCAGATTAATTGAAGAAGACTTAATTCAATTCAGATTAATCGTAGAAGACTTAATTCAATTCAGATTAATCGAAGAAGACTTAATTCAATTAAGATTAATTGATAAAGACTTAATTCAATTAAGATTAATTGAAGAAGACTTAATTCAATTAAGATTAATTGGAGAAGACTTAATTCAATTAAGATTAATTGAAGAAGACTAAATTCAATTAAGATTAATTGAAGAAGAAAAAATTCAATTAAGATTAATTGGAGAAGACTTAATTCAATTAAGATTAATTGAAGAAGACTAAATTCAATTAAGATTAATTGAAGAAGACAAAATTCAATTAAGATTAATTGGAGAAGACTTAATTCAATTAAGATTAATTGAAGAAGACTAAATTCAATTAAGATTAATTGAAGAAGACTAAATTCAATTAAGATTAATTGAAGAAGACTAAATTCAATTAAGATTAATTGAAGAAGACTAAATTCAATTAAGATTAATTGAAGAAAACTTAATTCAATTAAGATTAATTGAAGAAGACTAAATTCAATTAAGATTAATTGAAGAAAACTTAATTTAATTAAGATTAATTGATGAAGACTTAATTAAATTAAGATTAATTGAAGAAGACTTAATACAATTAAAATTAATTGAAGAAGACTTAATTCAATTAAGATTAATTGAAGAAAACTTAATTCAATTAAGATTAATTGATAAAGACTTAATTCAATTAAGATTAATGTAAGAAGACTAAATTCAATTAAAATTAATTGATAAAGACTTAATTCAATTAAGATTAATTGAAGAAGACTAAATTCAATTAAAATTAATTGAAGAAGACTAAATACAATTAAGATTAATTGAAGAAAACTTAATTCAATTAAGATTAATTGATAAAATTTAATACAATTAAGATTAATTGAAGAAGACAAAATTCAATTAAGATTAATTGATAAAGACTTAATTCCATTAAGATTAATTGAAGAAGACTAAATTCAATTAAAATTAATTGAAGAAGACTAAATACAATTAAGATTAATTGAAGAAAACTTAATTCAATTAAGATTAATTGATAAAGACTTAATTCAATTAAGATTAATTGAAGAAGACTTAATACAATTAAAATTAATTGAAGAAGACTTAATTCAATTAAGATTAATTGAAGAAAACTTAATTCAATTAAGATTAATTGAAGAAGACTAAATTCAATTAAAATTAATTGAAGAAGACTAAATACAATTAAGATTAATTGAAGAAAACTTAATTCAATTAAGATTAATTGATAAAGACTTAATTCAATTAAGATTAATTGAAGAAGACTAAATTCAATTAAGATTAATTGAAGAAAACTTAATTCAATTAAGATTAATTGAAGAAGACTAAATTCAATTAAAATTAATTGAAGAAGACTAAATACAATTAAGATTAATTGAAGAAAACTTAATTCAATTAAGATTAATTGAAGAAGACTTAATACAATTAAAATTAATTGAAGAAAACTTAATTCAATTAAGATTAATTGATAAAGACTTAATTCAATTAAGATTAATTGAAGAAGACTAAATACAATTTAGATTAATTGAAGAAAACTTAATTCAATTAAGATTAATTGAAGAAGACTAAATTCAATTAAAATTAATTGAAGAAGACTAAATACAATTAAGATTAATCGAAGAAAACTTAATTCAATTAAGATTAATTGAAGAAGACTTAATACAATTAAAATTAAGTGAAGAAAACTTAATTCAATTAAGATTAATTGATAAAGACTTAATTCAATTAAGATTAATTGAAGAAGACTAAATACAATTTAGATTCATTGAAGAAAACTTAATTCAATTAAGATTAATTGAAGAAGACTAAATTCAATTAAAATTAATTGAAGAAGACTAAATACAATTAAGATTAATTGAAGAAAACTTAATTCAATTAAGATTAATTGATAAAGACTTAATTCAATTAAGATTAATTGAAGAAGACTAAATTCAATTAAGATTAATTGAAGAAGACTTCATTCAATTAAAATTAATTGATGAAGACTTAATTCAATTAAAATTAATTGAAGAAGACTTAATTCAATTAAAATTAATTGAAGAAGACTAAATTCAATTAAGATTTATTGAAGGTGAGTGCACTGGACCACACCGACATAAAATAATAGAACAACTACAAATAGAAAATCTCTTTTAATTGATGCCTTGACTTGGGGTACACAACTAAATAATAACGATATATAAAAAATGCATATCGAATAGTTGGTAATAATAAATTTCAAATGATGTCATTGCTTCCTTAATCAACATTAGTATCGTTCACGCTTAACATAATTTTTATATGATAAAAAAAATCACTCAAGATAAAAGATAAACACGTTCAAATGCATTTTATTAATAAAAGCATGTCTGAAATAAATGCGAAGAACATCCTAAAAATTGAGTATAAATACGAAGTTCTAGATTTGATATTTAAAACATTTTTGCATTTTTCTGTACATTAAATTCATGTGTTAATACAATAATACTTCCCATGTGAATCTATTCCTTGCCTGGTGATACCAGATCAGGCTGCCCTGTGGCTCCCTGAGACGAAATTCTCCTACATTGACGTTTTTTTTTTTTTTTTTTTTTTTTTTGTAAAACTTAATTATGTTCTACAAAACAAAACCAAAAACAAAAACAACAGCCCCTCTCCCTTTCTCCCTCCCCTTTTTTATTTTTATTTTTCCTACCCTACTCCCGGTCCTGGATATGACCTTAAACTACATCCGATGGTGAGATCCGGCTTACGGACTTTGGGGAATGTGGAGCCTCCTCTTAATTACCATTGCTCCCAGGTCCACCCTGACCCGAAGTGGTAGTACCTGTTAGGGTCCCAACTATGGGTTAAATAGAAACAGATATTAAAAGGGGAAGGAGACAAAAAAGAGAAGAAAACAAGACCAGATTCGGCATTAAATAACCCAAAAAGGGTTGATATGCCGTAAAACAAAACTACCAAACTACCTATTCCTTGCCAGACTTGCTGTTACGCTTTAAGAGTGAATAAACACCACCATCTAGACATCTCTTATTTGTGTTATGGTAATTGTGTTTTATTTCAAATATCTTATCAATGGTTATTAAAATGATGGTTAAAAAAGCATCCATGATATCTCACCATGATATAAGAATTGAGGTGCTTCGTCCACATTATCAAACATCATACAGCAACTTGTAATCTGACAATCCTAAAAAAATCATGACATACAACCGACTAAATATACATTTTCCATACCTACGCATTGGTAAATCTTTTAATGTAGACAGCGTAAGTTTTGTTTCGTGTCAAACTCTATACTTAAGTCATGACGATATTTGAAATATGACGTTTGGAATTATTCATTCGGATGAAAATTTGTTCACGTTGAAGTGCAATTAGGTTGAGTTTACAAATGTGTAAGTTTTATTAGAACAAAACATGTTTTAAATTACATTACAACCAAGTTTAGTTGTGGAGAGGAATGCTTCACCAATGACAATTTAAAAGAATGCAATAATACAGGTCGCTATTATAGACATAATTGTTGAAATTCCTTTTCAATAAATATCAGTCACCATCATTTAATATATCGCGGTAAATTTCATTAAGCTAATACAAACAACAGGTATTAATTTTATATATATATATATATATATATATATATATATATATATATATATATATATATATATATATATATATATATATATATATATAAGTAATCCAATTGAGTGTACACCTATAGGCTGACATCTCAGTTGAATCAATCTTAATGTGTTTATATAAAAGGGATTAATACGAAATAGAGCCGTGTATTATTTGGTATAATATTTGTATTTATATAAAAAACGCATAATTTGTTTTTTACTAAAACATGTCTGCAAATGTGTAGGTTAATAATGTTTGCTTAAATAAAAAAATACCATCTATATATATATATATATATATATATATATATATATATATATATATAGAGAGAGAGAGAGAGAGAGAGAGAGAGAGAGAAAGAATGATAGTTTTCTTGAAGCATTGCTGAGAATAGTAGTAATATGTTAAGAAGGCTGAAAGCAATGCAGAGTGTCGAATAGGTTGTAAGCTGGAAGGAACAAAAATAATAAATCGAAGTAGGACTTAATATTTATTTTTCTTTAAAATCTAACATAACAGAAAGTGTGGTGTAAGCTGTGTGTGCATTGCTCGGATAATGATTAAAAATAAATAAAAATAAAAATGAAGATTTTTAATCATCATCCGAACTTTTTAATTCTTTTTAAAAGGTTTTAAGTCAATTTTCTACTGACTTTTAAATATATAAGAATAATTTTTTCTCTCTTTTTTTCTTCATGTGATATTGTCCGCGACTCGCCTTAATCTATTTAAAAGCTTATTACTATTCTGTAGCACAAAGAATCTGTATATATATATATATATATATATATATATATATATATATATATATATATATATATATATATATATATATATATATAGAGAGAGAGAGAGAGAGAGAGAGAGAGAGAACAGTTTTTTTAAAATTATATTCCAATAACCATGGTTTGTTTTATTACTTTTATTTTTATTTTTATTTTTATTTTTTTCACATTTCCAAAAATTCCAAATTTCTGTGAGATATATTTAACGGTTCGTTTCATTTGTTTTGTGCCAAACAACATTTGTATGTCAATATCGTCTCTGCAACACTACAAAATCATCAGAAAAAGTTCACAAATAATAAGAGTTCTTAGATTAGAGTGTCTTGAAAAACACCCACATCATACATCAGTTTCATTTTAAGGTGAAAATAAACAAAAGAACAAACAACATTTTTAGAGCAAACACTCACATGTGTACGATCAAACTAATCAGCCATTTTGATGATATATATATATATATATATATATATATATATATATATATATATATATATATATATGATATATATATATATATATATATATATATATATAATATGTTAAGTAAGTGCCTTTTATTATCATACAAGTACTGTCCAATGGATGACCCGTGGACTTGCCTTTTCTGTTAATCTTTCAAGAATTAGGTTTTCCCCGTTTTTGCAAATGATGGCGATATTTAATCGTTCTTTTTTCTCTCTACGTTACTCTTTTCCCCGTTTGTAAACAATATTCGCCGACATTTCCCTGGCGTGCCTCAAGGATCAATACTTAGGCCAACCCTCTTCATGATCTTCAACAATTATCTCCCAAATCACATTCTAAGATCATTCGTCGACATTTATGCAGATGACACGACCAACTATTGCAAGACTTCGAAGAGAATTAATTATTTCGATTTCGGATTCTCTCTGTTCCGGTCTGGAGCACGTAGTGCAAGTGGGAAAGGGTGGCTGGTAACATTTAGTGCGTCTAAAATCAGGCTTCACGCCTTTCACCACCAACCCACGGATCTAAACTTTGCGTCACTTGAGATAACTGGCTTGGATAAGCTTATGGGAATAACCATCACTTTGGACTTGAAATGGAAGACTTACAATAAATACGTTGCTAAGGTCGCTGAAAAAATGGTTGGATAATTCTAGCGCTTCAGAAGGTATCTCGCGCCTGACGCAATCATCTATCTGTATAAGAGTCAAATGGTTCTTAAGATAGAGTAATGTTGTCACATCAAGAGATGTGCGGCTCAAAGCACCTTCCCCGCCTTGACAGTGTACAACACAGATTTCGAAATCTAGTGTGATGGATGTTCTCTTTAGTTCTATACAGTCATTTTCTCACAAAGAAATGTTGCTAGTCTCTCTCTGCTCTATCCTTATTCTAATGGTAGGTGCTTCAATCCATAGTTCCTTCTGTTCAATAGTCACAACAAAAATCTCGTCTAATTACAACCACTGTCAATAATTTCTTTTCTCCGCCTGTGTACTTAACACTAAATGAACTTCTATGAGCAAAATGTTTTTCCTAGAACTACCAGATTGTGGAAAACACTATCAAGGGTTTGCTTCTTAGATGCCTATAACATAGCCGTTTTTAAGTCCAATATAAGCAAATTCTTGTTCAGCTGTCCTCTTAAATAATCAAATTCTGACTACGGTGTTGTTTCAACGGCAAGCGGACCAACTGAATTATCCTAATCACCGAGTGGTCTTTGGAACTTGATAAGCAGTGACATTAGTAATAAAAAATGAGTATATATGGTTATTTTATCTCCTCTTTCTTTCATAATAACTTTCTGATCAACAAATTGACCACTAAATGGTCAGCAGAAATCAGATTTCCTTACTTTCTACCTCTGCTTTCGTTTTATGTTATACAACCTTTTTTCTTTTCTCTTTTTCTGTTCTTTGTCCATCATACATTCTTATTGAAATTGATGTATATATGATGGGAAATGTTTTCTATTGTTTTCTTCATAACTAGACAAAGTATACCACATACCGAAACGCAAAAGGTTAGCTTGGTATTTGATACAAGGAGAGTGAGAGAAAAGGAGAGAGAGAGAGAGAGGGGAGGGAGAGAGAGAGAGAGAGAGAGAGAGAGAGGGGGGTAGTTGGACGAGTTCTAGACGTAGCGTGTGTATTCACGCCAAGATTCGATATATACAGGGTGATTCATAAGTCACTTCACTTAGCTATTTAGAATTATTACCATATGAAGCACAAACATACTATGAACTTTTGATGATTGTTATCTTACTCTCTAATTACTGCTATTTGTTATTTTAAATTTGTTCGTTTATATATTTGTTTCTATATAGATTTATTTCATAATCAATCAAATATGCTACAAAGAGTCGTAAATTCTTAGCAAAAATAATGGAGCTATGCATGCAGAACGAAGGTGGAAATTTTGAATATTTGCTGTAATTTTAAACTCCCATAAATAAATTTGTTGAATAAACTTTTTGTCTTGTATTATCGTATTCTTTAACTTCAGAATTTTAAAAATAAATAGCTAAGTGACTGATGAATCACCCTGTATATATAAGCTCTCTCTCTCTCTCTCTCTCTCTCTCTCTCTCTATATATATATATATATATATATATATATATATATATATATATATATATATATATATGCGATGAAAGATATAATGATAGTTAGCAGTTATTTCGTATATTCACACTAGAGACGTATTTAAATTTAAGATTTTTCGTAATGCCGTGGTTTGCTCTTTTATGTCCGGTCATAACATAATGAGCCATCATTAAATTGTCTTTTTTCAATGGCTTCCGTCTCAAATGTGTTTGCCAGTTTTCGTGTTAATTTGAATCGTTGCCTTGCAAACAGGATACCGGATGAACGGAACGATTGAAGATACGAGACAAGAAGTAAAGAACAAAAACTCAATTGGATAATAAATATATAAAGAGAGTTGAATTTTGGGTAAAGAATCATGATTAATTGTAGCGTCGCTGTTGGTAACATTGAACTGTGCAAGTCTTCCGCATTTTCGATCATTCTACATTTTAGTCATATTTTATGAGTCGCTTTTCGCAATCTTCATTGTGTATACATCGTTAATCAGGCAAGATAATATATCAAAGTTGTATTTGTTACGGTGTCCCGGGCCGCTGTATCAGCATCATTTTAATTTATTCCGAAAAAAATCATTATTATAACAAATCGACAAACAAAAGTTAGTATTAAATTTAGTTAAGACAGGCTAAGTTTAATACAATTTATTAAATATAATAAAATATGTGTGTACATCTTTCGCACAAATTCCGTTATATATTGAAAATTCTGCATCTGTGTGTCTGAAGCCGAAACTATACTATTACATTGACTAATGCACTATCATTACATGCTGAAATGAGAGGGTTGTGTAGTATCTGTTTTGATGTCATCAGTCCAGGCATTACATCTTCCTGTTTGAGGGAGTACGTAGTGTAGTATTTGTTATATTGTCATGCAGCCATCCTCCCAAGAATTACCTCCTTCTGTAACAGTATGTATTATTGTTTCGTCATAATGATTCCATCCTGTACAGACTTACACCTTATTTGTTTGAGGGTAGTTTGTTATCTGTTGTGTTTTCATGCGACAATCTTCCACAGGATTACCCTCCCCCCTTTTGACGGCAGTGTAGTATAGGTTAGTTTTTCATTATATCTTCTTTTCAGTATTAAAAAAATATGCGAGCAAAGACAGCATATATATATATATATATATATATATATATATATATATATATATATATATATATATATATATATATATATATGTACATATCTATATATATTAATATATATATAGATATATATATATATATATATATATTGATATATATATATATATATTAATATACATATATTAAGATACACATATATATTCATGTATATATATATTAATATATATATATATTCATTAATATATATATATATCAATATATATATATATTAATATATATATATACATATATATATATATATATCAATATGTAATTTAATAAGAAAAAATATATAATTTATTACTAGACGTCTTTTGGTCGACCCTTTATCAAAGCAGTTCTTGATGATATAATAGGGGTGAAAGTAAGGATAAATGTGTGGTCAAAATAAACATATATTATTAAAAAAAACTTTTATTCGTCAATTCCTTTCATTGTTCTTTCTATAATGCTATCATCTGTAATATATATATATATATATATATATATATATATATATATATATATATATATATGTATACACATATATATATGCATATATATACACATATATATACATACATATATATACATATATATAAGTGCAGATTAGTCGTCCGAGGCTGTAGCAATGCGATGTAGTTGCCGTAAGATGGAAAAAGTGAAAATAAATAAACGAAGAGACAAAGTGAACCTCAAAACGATTTATTAATAATTTCACGAAAAACCGATTAAATACCAGAATATTAAATACTGTCTGGTAAATAAAAGTTCTGCAAAGGGTAATCTTAAATTTTCGAAAAAAAAACTTTCATTTTCAAAAGACAACAATAAAAGACCGAGTGGGTCGAAAAAACGGGAAAAACCGGTGTCAAACCAATGAAATACCGCAGCAGAAAGTAGGAATGCAGAAAATGTCCAAATTTAATTAATTAAACAATTATTCAACTAAAGTTAAAATATTATACACATTTGTTTATTTATATGCTTATTATTATAATTTTATTATATGTTATTTAATATGATTTATTCATTATTTTATTTTATTTTTTTCCTCTTTTTATTATTCAATTCTAAATTTAAATTTAAGTGTGGGCCGTTGTTATTATAATATGTGCCATCAAATTTAAATTCAGAATTTAGAATCTGCACTTATATTCACCGGCAATGCTTCAAGCAAACTACAATCTCCTTTTATATATATATATATATATATATATATATATATATATATATATATATATATATACATAGTTATCAAATAACATTTAATTTCTTTCCAAAAAATATCTTTAAATTCATTAAAATTAATAGTTAATTAAATTCATTTACGAAGAAATGTTTGCTTCTTTAAAATGAAAATAAACATTAATTAATGAATTATTCATTTATAAAGTCTATTTTTTTATCCTAAAAGATATTTTTCATAATATGGGTGAAACAATTCAATAAATTGTTTGTCAATAAAAAACTTATTCGGTGCTAGATATCTAATTAATGTTCTTAAAGTTCATAGAAATAATATGTACGACGTTACATAGCATCTCTCCTACATCAGCGCAATACATCGCCACACCAGTTCACACAACTAAACAACACAGTCAGCTGAGATAAGAAAAATTCTAACAACTAAAACTATAATCATACGTAAAAATAATAATATACATCGGCTAAAAATATTCGAAGCAATATTTATAACACCGAAACAGCCCAATATAAAAAATATATGCTTTTTATATCGATACTAATATATTTAACATATTTCAAAATTAAAAATAATAAATAAATAAATATACAAAAATAAGTAAATATATAATATAATATAACTAAATAAAATTTATAAAAACGATGAATACATAAATACATAAATAAACAATAGACTCGTCCTCATCCACGTTTTTTCTTTTCCTTTCCCCCTTCTCCCGACAAAACTTAAAGGGAAATAATAAAAATCACAAAAGAAAAAAATACGACAATAGTCTCTTTAAAAAGCGACCCAACTCCTGCCGCCTTAAACCAGACTTGCTTACATAATGGGTTGCTGCTTATATATATATATATATATATATATATATATATATATATAGAGAGAGAGAGAGAGAGAGAGAGGCAAAAATGCCTTCAAAAACCACGTATTAGATGCGAGTAATTAAATCAAAAGAAAAATAAAAATATTTCGAAACATTTAATAAAATATTTCAAAATACCTTCCGTTTTTTTTTTCTTCATCTTGATTTTTTTTTTAGCTAATATTTCGCTTGACAAAAACAAGCTTCGACAGAGCCAAGACAAATAAAGGTATAACCTTTTTTTTTTTCCATAATTTACTTCCTGGTGTTGGTGAAGTGTCACGTCCGGTGTTGTGGACTATTGTTGAAAATGTCTGTTTTAAATAGAATAGAACTTGATTGCGCATGGTCGCTGCGAGTTATAAATTAGGAAAGTTCATTTTATAAAGCATAAAAAAGGTTATACCTTTATTTGTCTTGGCTCTGTCGAAGCTTGTTTTTGTCAAGCGAAATATTAGCTAAAAAGAAAAATCAAGATGAAGAAAAAAAAAACGGAAGGTATTTTGAAATATTTCATTAAATGTTTCGAAATATTTTTATTTTTCTTTTGATTTAAGTACTCGCATCTAATACATGGTTTTTGAAGGCATTTTTGCCTCTATATTTATATTAACTTACACAAGATGCTTTATAAAATGAACTTTCCTAATTTATATATATATATATATATATATATGTATATATATATATATAGGGAGATTAGAATGTAACGTACTATACTTGTAAGTTATTACTGAAATATAATACTTACAAGAAATGAATGGGGGAGAAACAGTTGCGAATTATGCGTTATTTTTTCCTTTAGTCCTCAAATTCCACGAGTGATGTTTTTGACGATGGGGGAAAAATGCTGTTTACTGGGTTGGCTACTGTTTTCAATAATCTCATAGTATTCATCACCATTCATCTGGTAATCTTTCCATCTTGTTGACCCTAATCTTCGAGTGGGTTTTTTAGCCTTGATAAGTGTTGACTTAGTAGTAAAAATAAAATATTAAAAAAGTCTCTTGTGAAATCAGTTGATGTGGTTTCCAGGCAGCTTTAGAAGTGGTGGCGATGCAAGGACCCATACTGAATTTGGAATATAACCCCATGTTATACACTGTCTTATCATATTCATTTCTTGTATAAATTATAAATTATATTTCAGTAATGAATTACGAGCACTTAGGGAGTTAATCCCCATTTACCCTGCATATATATATATATATATATATATATGGTAAATTCTCTCGATTAAATAAAGGATGCAGTTCAAAATTCCGTATAGATTCCCGTGTTTGATAAGATGCGCCTGCAGAAAATAGAAGGTTATATCGACCGTGAATCACATTCAAGATGAGGTTAGTTTTCCGCATAATCTTAATAATAGATATTTTCATAGATATTAAACTATATACTTTAAGTTTCTAGAAAGACACCGTTTCGTCCTAGTTCGTTTTAGGAACATAGTCGTGTAATCGACTTCCATCAGAATATTTGTTCGGTGCGTGGGGTGATTATATACAAAATTAAAGCGACACCCACATGCTACGCCTGTTTTCTACGATGCATGAATAACTGATTTTGATGTTTTTCATCATACTTAACTGATATTTTAATTGCAAGAATTTAGTGTAAAATAATTACGATTCGTATGTTTGTCACGATATGAACACACACAGAAATAAATTAACACGTGTATCAACATAAAAAGAAACCGCTATTGCCTAGTATACATCAAGTGGATACATATCAACGACTTTAGCATATATGTCTATAAAAGATAAAACGCATATTTACGAAAAATTACTTCTTTTGACAATGTTCTCTATGATTATACTTCATATGGATTCTTAAAACCTTATTTCATATTCATTACATTAAGCATATTTTATCAGAGTTCGAACTGTATTTCTGTTTTTCTAGTCAGTTGTTCGTGACTTCATTCTCTTTTTACAATTATTCGACTGTCTTCTACTTGTAAACAAATAAGGAGACGGTTTATTTTGAGGATAACAAATTTAGATTGTTATTTTCGCAACGTTTTCTATCATTTTAAATCTTGTTATTTAAAAGATTCCGCCGTTTTCTCCTCCAACTCTATTCAAGTATCTTGTGTAAAACTTGGGAACAGTTATGAATGTTTTGAACCTAACCGTCTATTAGTGTCATAAGTACATGCTGTTCGACGTCTGGACGCTAGGCGTTCAATCAGGAACGAAATCAGCCAGACACTTTAAAGTTTAAACATTAAGTAAGCTATAACATGCTATAACATGCTATAACAAGCTATAACAAGCTATAACATGCTATAAAGCATGGAATTCAACCAGTGTACTTCCATTTATGCAATAAAGTGTTTGGTGTAAAATTACATTTCGAAATTCGACTACAGAAATCATAATAAGTTTCGAGGGCAAAATAACCAAAATCAGCCATGAAATGGTAAAAAAACAAATAAATAAATATAACAAGAAGTAGCCACATTAACATGAAAAAGACACGCTTATATAAGAGTTTCAATCTGTTCTTCCCTCCCTTTGATTTGGCCTAAATAGCTTTAAAATATTTTCTACCATAACTCTAGTCTAACACTATTCAGCTATTAGATTTTAATAACTTTCAGAGGAAACATTTTTAATCAATGAAAAGGGCAGATGAAAAAAAGCAACATTACCAACATTTTCCTTCAGGCCTTATTGTCTGACCCTCTAAGAAGAAACGTCAGAATAGTGAATTAAAAACTAAGAACATCGAATAAATGAGTAAATGAGGGGAAAATTGTTTTAGTTGTAGAAAACAATTGAGAAAGAAAAAAGAATAAAAAAGAGTAAATATGTCTTATATATTTATATATATATATATATATATATATATATATATATATATATATATATATATATATATATATATATATATCTGTGTGTGTGTACATTGAACTTTGGCCTATTTTTTAACAAAGATTATTGCTTGCCCCTACGATGTATTAGACATTTATTTTTTAAATATATATCTTTATTTTGTTGTAACTTAACTGTATTTAAACACACACAACCATATATATATATATATATATATATATATATATATATATATATATATATATATGTCTGTGTGTGTGTGTGTGTGTATACATATTATATCGCTTAGTTCTCTCTTTACTTCATTCCATCTTTGCATTCCAAAGATAGTTTCCTTTTGCTTATTTTCTTCCCATCTTTTATTTCGTTTCATTTTTCCTAGCGTTTCATTCAAAACATACTCACGTATTTCCTTTGTAGTTGAACGAATTTTTTTCAACATATTTTATTCGATAATTCTCTACTTATTCGTTAGCTCTCTGTTCCTTCATCTTCTTTTTCGGATTTTCATAAACATGTCTTTCACTAAGTAGAGTGACGTTAGGAGACCGAAGGAGTAAATATTGGTTATGAAAAATCAAAATTATATAAAGAAATTGTACGAAACATAAAATCAAAATTATATAAAGAAATTGTATGAAACATAAAATCAAAATTATAAAACAAAAATATATGAAAACTAAAATGTGAATTATAAAACAAAAATATATGAAAACTAAAATGTGAATTATAAAACAAAAATATATTATATAAAAGATTTAAGCCAAAAAAAAACAAAAAAAAACAAATATGAACAAAAAACGATAAATCAAAGGAACGAATTAATATTTGCGGTTCGTTAATCTTTATGCTTCTTAGAACAACCTGCCCCGGGCAAAACGATCGATCTTTATCGAATCTTTTTTTATCAATCCATTTACGCGAGTACAATCTGATTTTCAATTTCTTTTTTGGCGAATTTCATATTCACATGAATCTATGAACATATATTACAATGCCTAGTTAATCTTCCTCATACGCTCATATACAAAGACATGTACAGTTTAATACTGACACATCCACGCACACACATATATATATACATATACGTGCGATGTATGTATATATAAGAACTATATATATAATGCCATGTGTGTATGTATGTATGTAATAAATACATATATAGACATATATATGTGTGTGAATGTTTATTTCTCTTCTCTGCAGAGGTTAGAGATAAGGTCATCTGGGGTTTAGGAAAGCCAGCACACACATTCCCCGGTAAGGCCGCCTCAAACGATTAGCAATTAACAAACCCCTTCTCAGAGACAAGTTAAAGCCTGGGAAGGTGGCCATCCTAGGAATAAACGGATATTTATATATTACTAGAGGAAGATCTGGGTAAAATTAATGCACTGAAACAAGACTGATGTGAACCACATTTATGTCCTTTAACTAAGATTAAAATCAAGATATAATGACACTAAACATTATGTCTAGAATCCTTATTTCAATTTTGATCAAAATCTATTATATGATTTTGATTTTCGAAACTGTGAAAACAAAATTAAGGCTTAAGTAATGTGTGTCTAAAAAGGGTATTGAAATTCAGGTAACTTTGCTTAATTGGTGTGGAAAATCTATGGATAAAATTCGATGCAATTCTGAAATATTTGAATTTAAAAATACCTAAGATATATGTGGAATATTTATTAATTGATACACAAGACTCGTAGGTATCTGAATTTATCGAAGAGGTTCCACCCCCTTTTTATCAACTTTGCATGAAATTAATTCAACTAAATATAGTCTACATTTTGACCCCTTACACCTAGCATAGTGTGTTCTAAAATTAATATCGATCGGCTAATTTGTTTAGGAGTGAATTTTGTACATAAAAACATATCAAAATATACTCATACGTAACTTCATTTAAATAAATATATGTATGTTTTTTTACGCAACTATTATTGAAGGACGTGTGACAAACACTTATGCTGGTGATACCAGATCAGGCTGCCCTGTGGCTCCCTGAGACGAAATTCACCTACATTGACGTTTTTTTTTTTTTTTTTTTTTTGTAAAACTTAATTATGTTCTACAAAACCAAAAACAAAAACAACAGCCCCTCTCCCTTTCTCCCTCCCCTATTTTATTTTTATTTTTCCTACCCTACTCCCGGTCCTGGATATGACCTTAAACTACATCCGATGGTGAGATCCGGCTTACGGACTTTGGGGAATGTGGAGCCTCCTCTTAATTACCATTGCTCCCAGGTACACCCTGACCCGGAGTGGTAGTACCTGTTAGGGTCCCAACTATGGGTTAAATAGAAACAGATATTAAAAGGGGAAAGAAACAAAAAAGAGAAGAAAACAAGACCAGATTCGGCATTTAATAACCCAAAAAGGGTTGATATGCCGTAAAACAAAACTACCAAACCAAAACTACCAAACACTTATGAATCCATATATTTACGTAAACTAAATTCGTAGAGAAATTAAATAAAGCGACCACATATAGATGTTTTCATTCACATACGATGAATTTGGAATTAGGTGTTGAGAGCCTTCCTTTTTTACAGCAGACTTGGCAGTGTCTTATGTATTTATTCAAATTCATATTGCCTGATGATGTTAGTCGCAGAGGTTTGAAAGTTGATATATATATATATGACCTGGATGGATTGTATAAATTTAATCTTTCCTGATTATGTTTTTCAAATTGTATGACCTGGATGGATTGTATAGATTCAACAAAAAAGTATGTTTTTGGGTTGATATATTTGATGTTATATATTTTATGTATTTTTGTATATATTTTTATATATTTTCAAAGTTTAATTTTATTACCTATAGTGGTATAACTACGGAAATGGTCCTCTGAGGAGAAGAATTATCTTTGAAAACTCATGACCTAAGGACTTTAAATTACTTTGCTTGAACTTTGAATTCTAATACAATTTGATTGACACCTTATTTTATTACTTCATTCTATATTATAATATTAATTCTCTATCCAGTATATTGAGCTTCAGTTTTTATCCGGATGTTTCACTAATTAAAAGATATTAGTTGACGCTTATATCTTTTGTTGGATTGCTTCATATATATATATATATATATATATATATATATATATATATATATATATATATATATATATATATATATATATATTAGTGTTATAGTGAAATTAATTCTACAAGGAAATCTGGGTATGAGAGCTCAATGTAATAAACAGATGAAGAATGAAATAAAATACAGCAATGCGGAATCACATAATCACCGGTGCAATAATTTATTTCGACCCTATTCGTGGTGACTACATTTTTAAAAATGAAAAAAAAAGAGTAACTCACACTCATAATTTCAATACACATATACAGAGAGCGACACGATATTTAATACATATCTTAAGAGAGGAAGAAATGAACTATTTTAGACGTACATTATTATTATTATGATTATTATTATAATTTTTATTATTATTATTATCATCATTATTATTTTTATTATTATCATATAATCAAATAATTTATTTAAAATGGTATGGACTTGCGATTACTTTCCTCCGAACACGCTTTGACGTTAAGGTAAATTGAATTGCTATATTTAAAATTGATATAGACTAGATTGATATATATATATATATATATATATATATATATATATATATATATATATATATATATATATATATATATATATGCATGCGTATGACATGGTCTCTAAACTTCATTGTCTGATAATCTGTTTTCAGTTTTGTCCATCCTTCCTCCCACTTTGAAGCTAAATTATCAGTCCCAGACGAACAATTTGAATTTCCGGCTTCCAAAGACGATTTGAGGGAGCTTAAAGTAGGGCGGTTGGGAGGTGGTCCTAGACAAGCTGACCTAGACAAGCTGACCCCGGGTTGGGACACCTCAACTTTCTTATCCACTCTGTGGTAAATCATACAATTTCCTCCTCTCTATATTAATGTATTGCTCTCTTTCTCATACGCTGCACTGGCTTCCGTTATAAATCGTACAATCCCCCCCCCTCTCTCTCTTTCTCTCTCTCTCTCTCTCTCTCTCTCTCTCTCTATATATATATATATATATATATATATATATATATATTAAATATGTTGCCATTTTCCTCAGCCTCAATATACGTCTTAAATAGACATTTCCCTCTCTCTCAAGATATGTATTAACTATTTTGTCGCACTCTCTCTATATGTGTGTATTGATATGGTGTGAGTTTCTCTTTTTTCATTTTCAAAAATGTAATTACCTCGCTTGATAAAGATATAATGACACAAAACCCTATGCCAAGTATCTTTATCCATATTTTTATTACAATCCATTAGATGTTTTTGATTCTATAACATGTCTAAGATTTCAAGCTTAAACTTCATGAGTCTTAAGAAGAAAGCGAAATTCAAGGAATCTTACTTAATTGGTGTGTAATAGCTATAGATCAAATTCAATGCACATCTGAAATATTCGAACTTTTACATAGGAGAGTGTGTCTATAGTAAGCCACTAATACTCGCTTTAAAATACTCTAAATAAGCTGACATTTGGGTAACATTTATTCATTAATGCCTAATACCTATTGCAAAAATGTCAAAGAAATCAAAAATATCTGAATTTTCACGATGTAGTCCCACCCCTATTTGCCCCCTTTGAATGAAACTAAATTAAACTCAAATAGCACACATCACACACCCTTACGTCTAGAAGCGTTGTACTAAAATTCTTAATGATCGCTTACTTAGTTAAGGAGTGAATTATATACATAGCCATATGTAAACATATACACATACCTAACTTTATATACATTCACTCCTAGATGTTAAGATTTACAAAGTAGGAATGTGCTCATGTTTCTCACCGTGTTGTCGAGAATATATATTCTGCCCATTTGTTTAGGAGATTACCCTATACATAGAAATATATAGATAGATACATATACCTAAGTTTTATATATTGATATACAGGGTGGGCCAAAATAAGGGTCCTATCTTTAAATTTGAATAACTTGAATTTGAATAACTTCCACAAAATAAAAGTTAAACTCACCAAACTTTATGTGTGTGTAGACTGACCCTTCCGAGATTTTTTGAAATAAACAAAACAAATTTTAGCCGAAAAACACTTCTTAAAACTTACAAAAACTAAAGTATTGTTTTTTACACTGTTTTGAGTTTTTTAAGCAAAAATAATGTTTTCTAAATGAGGGTACGTTCCTTAGGGCTAATACGGCTCATGCTTGCTTCGGAAGGGGTCCTTTACTTATTCTAAAAAAAAAAAAAAAAAATCAATAAATCAAAAAGTTATGAATTTTTAAAAATAGGACCCTTATTTTTGCCCACCCTATATATATTATATGCCGTTTTTCTTCACATATTCATTCTAAGTACACTTTCTGTCAAAGAGAGGGACTAGTGAGTCGATCACTAAAATGAGATAACGCATACTCGTATATCAACACCACTATCTAACTACATATCTAGATCACTATCTAACTATGTATCTAGACAACTACCAATATATATATATATATATATATATATATATATATATATATATATATATATATATATATACACATGTGTGTGTGTGTGTGTGTGTGTGTGTGTGAAACAAAGACAAACGGAAAACAGGTTAAAATGCAGGAGTAAAACAAAAGCAAGAGATTTGACCGGTTTCGATCGTATTAACGAACGTCTTCAGAAAAAGTGAAGACTTGGAAACAATTTCATTTTGAAGGCACACACATGAGAGAAGGAAATGATGAGACGATTGGACCATATGAGAAGACTTTTAGCGACATTGAAATATGATTTGACAAGTAGGTGACATATTCTTCTTCATTTCTTATACGTGACTACGTATGTACGTGTTTCATTATATTGCGGATCATATCTACTAATTGGAAAAAAAGAATGTCAGAGTGCATCTTGTAAACAACACTATTATTGAGCTTGTTTTTGTACTGGTTGAATAAAAAATGATTTGAAGAGAACTATCATAATCAACCTAGGCAAACAGTAAATAATACACAATGATTCGAGACAGTAATCGACGTGTAAAAATACAAAATCAATTTAAGTCTTATTGTTGTTGTCAATACAAACTATTTTTTTTATATAAAAATTCATTCTTATACTTGCCAAAAAATGAATATTTAAAATCGAACTTTTTCACAAGAAGTCAAACGTTATTGCTATTCAACTTCTACTCTGTTTTGTTATTGATTACCGAGAAAAGAATAGTGCCAGTGAATAACACATCTTATTTTTTTAAAAATATTACAACACGAAATAAATATTTACTATGATGGGGATTCTATCATATACTCATCAGTAAAAATCAACTCGAGGATATTTATTTACTCCTTCGCTAGGAGTTAGGCACAAGGCCAGTTTTATCTTACTCCCACAAGTAAGATGTGACCCAAGCTCGGGTCGAGCAAGTGGGGTTAAAAGCCAGCGCTCGAGAGGTGAGCACTCTGGCCATTTAAAAATTGCCTGGGCAGCCCCGTCGGCATTCCCCGGTAGGGGCGCCTCAGACAGTAAGCAATAAACTTACTCCTCCCCAAAGAGGGGAGGCGAAGCCTGTGAGGGTGGACCTCCCAGAACTGCACAGGACAAGCGTGCAGTATCCATCGGAACAGATACTACACTTTGATCTTAGCCAAAAGGCCGAGAAGGATAAGAGTTAATTATATTGTGAGTTGAACGATGAACAGTCATATAAGAGGATTGGAAACGATAGTTTGAATATATACCATTTTATATTGTATTTTTTGACGTTGGAATTGAAGACGACCATGTAGAAGTCTCCAGGGAAACACAGTTGAGGAGTTTAGCAAAATAAACTCTGTTGAAATTCCGTTTAATTTTACTTTCACAGAAGAAAGACACGTGTCTGTATGTTTGCAATAAAAATCAGAATAATATTTCCGAGGAACATAATGTTAAATAACACCGGTTATTGTATTTAACTACACCTATACATAAATGTACTGCTTCACCGTAATTTCACACCATGTCACTCTGATGAAAATATTCCTCGTGTTGTTGGGTATGCAGGCCACGGAAACACATTAAAATATTGTTAGCTGTTGTTAACCAATTATTGTCTCTGTGTTTCTATTTGTATTTTGGAAACATGTTGAAGGTGTGAACACGTTAATCTTTTATCTTACTTGCTATAAGCTGACTTAGATTTAAATACAAAACACGTTGAATATTTGTTATATTGCTGTATCAAGTACAACACACAATAATCGACCGTCGGGTTCTTTGGCTGCATTATACATGGCTAGTAACTTGCATTTACCTTTTCTTATTGTTATGGTGCCGTACCTACCTACGGAGAACTAATGGACTCGTGCACCTTATAAATACGGGAAGCACGTGACACTTGTTCTCTTCTTCCCAGGCAAACCGACAATTGCGGTTGAGAGCAACATCTCCTTGTATCTCTTTCTTTCTATTATATAATATATACCTTTGTTCATTTAAACCATGTGTTCCTGTGTCATTCATTCGGCCTTACCCAGGTCCACAACAAATGGCGACGAGGGAATTCGAACTCTTGGGTAAAAAAAACTGAAAATACCAGTTCTTTGGCTGCATTATACATGGCTAGTAACTTGCATTTTACCTTTTCTTATATATATATATATATACATATATATATATATATTATTATTATTATTATTAAAAATAACCGACAATTTTTGTCTGGTTATTTTAGTATTGATCCTTTCAATTTTCCGGATTAAAATCTAAATCTCGGAAGAAACTTCTCGTAGACAATACTAAAATCCTAGAACATAATACTAATACACAAAAACTCCACATACTAGAAGCTTTACTCATTAAAACTAAAAAACCTGCTATTAACACGATTAATTTTAACGCTAGTACTAATATACTTAAATGCTTATAATACCTAATAAACATAGTTTCATATTTAAATTTTCCCGCCATAACTAATTATAAATCTCACTCCAGGTCTTTACCTGTTTGTCATTATTCCACTGACGATGGACCCAGACGGGTCAGAAAGTACTCTGGACCAACATGTACATTACGACAGTTTCATCAGCCAATTTTCTTCCGAGATTAAGATTTTAATCCGGAAAATTGAAGGGATCAATACTAAAATAACCAGACAAAAATTGTCGGTTATTTTTAATAATACGTGTCTTAAAGAAAAAATGCTGCCTCGATATACATATATATATATATATAATTGTTTTTAAATTTCCGAAACAGTTTTTCATGGTAAACAACTGATGACCCCTTAAAATAGTGTTAGAAACTAACTAATATAATAACTGTAAAAAACAAATTGACTTACATGAGTGATTTTCCACTTGAAGACTTGAGACTATAAGTTTTTTTAAAATTTTTTAAAGTTTTTTTTATATATATATATTTTTTATATATAGTTTTAATGGTTGAGAAACTTCCGAGACTATTAACTACATCGGGAAGATCAATAAAATTACTATTAGTAGTAGTCGTAGTAGTAATTGTAGAAATATCATATGAAGCTATCTACGAAACAGCCATGAAAGTTACTTCATTCCACATTTGGTAAAATTATGTTTAATAGTTGGTGATTCTTTTTCTACTAAAATATTTTGAAACGATGCTTTACACATCTCTCTCTCTCTCTCTCTCTCTCTCTCTCTATATATATATATATATATATATATATATATATATATATATATATATATATGATTAGGCACAATCACGTTGACACACCGGTTCCCGTTAGATCACCGAGGTTAAGCGCCGTTGAGCCTGGCCAGGTGCTGTATATGCACTCTGCTTATCTCGGCATTGTTTCCAGTCGTCTTGTATTACTACCTGCCATTTGAATCAAGCAATGCCGACTCAGGAGAGCGGTTGTTGGGGATTGCGCAACTCTTGCAATTACAAAATTCACGAGCGGGCAGCCCCTGGCGGGGCACTCATACGTCGAAATCGACGGGAGGGTCCATCATATATATATATATATATAGGAATTCTTGCGATAATCATCGCGGGATATCTCTTCTTTCTGTTGCAGGTAACATTCTTGCAAGGTTGATTCTGAACAGGATCATAAAACATCTTATTGATGAGATTTACGCAGAGTCCCAGTGTGGTTTCGCTCTGGTCGAGGTACAATCGACATGGTATTTGCCCTTCGTCAAGTTGCTGAAAAAGTCCAGGAAAAAAATCGGGAACTGTACATGGTTTTTATTGATTTGACAAAAGCATTCGATACGGTCAGCCGCGTGGCACTTTGGAAAGTTCTTCATAAGCTTGGAATCCCCAACAACATGCTTGATGTCATAATCTCCTTTCATGAAGAGATGAAAGCACAGGTCGTTTCCAATGGGGAAACCTCAGATCCTTTTGAAGTGACCAACGGTACGAAGCAGGGTTGTGTGATGGCACCTGTGCTGTTTGCATCGTTCTTCTCGGTGATGCTTCGGCACGCATTCTCTGATAAAAGCACATGTGTTAAGTTTCAATTCCGAACCACACGTGGGCTCTTTAACCATCAGTGTTTTAAAGCCAAAACCTTGGTTCGAGAGGCCATCATTCGGGAACTTCTCTTTGCAGATGATGCTGCCCCGGTCGCGACTTCTTTTGAAGAAGCTCAGAATCTTTTGACAACATTTTCAGGTGCATGTAGGGCTTTTGGTTTAACAATCAGTTTAAAGAAGACTGAGGTGGTCCATCAACCATGCCCTACCCCTAAACAAGTTCAAGGAGTGAAACAAAATCAGCCTGTCCATGAATTTCCATTAGAAAAACTCAAAGTGGATGGCAGACCACTGAACTATGTCAAAACTTTACCTACCTAGGTAGCAAAGTTAATTATGCTGCTTCACTTGATGATGAAATCGTAGACCGAATTGCAAAAGCGGCAAATGCCTTCGGCAAGCTGAAACATCGTCTTTGAAGTAGCAGAGGCATTAAGTTGGAGACAAAAATCAATGTGTATAGGGCTGTAATATTGACAGGTCTTCTCTATGGATGTGAGGCGTGGACGCCTTACCGGCATCACATTCGCCAATTGGATGTGTTCCACAGGAGCTGCCTTAGGACCATATGCGGACTTAGTTTGAAAGACAAAGTCGCTAACACCGATCTTTACAACAGATGCAATATTGGCGGAATTGAAAGTTTCCTGTTGCAGTCTCAATTGCGATGGGCTGGTCATGTAGCAAAAATGGACGAATGGAGGATACCTAAAGCACTGATGTACAGTCAGTTAGCTTGTGGTAACAGAAATGTTGGTCGGCCCTTGCTGAGGTACAAAGATAAATTGAAAAATGCACTGACGGCAATTTGAGTACCTCACAAACACTTTGAAGACTGTACAAAAGACAGCAAGACATGACGAGCAGCTTGTCGCATTGGACTGGCAAGATTCAACAAAACCTGCGTGGATAATATGAGAACTGTCAGAGTGAGGCGAAAAGCTAGAGAGAGAGTGCTCCACACCTGGCATCCGATTACTTACACTCTTGCACTGTATGCGGCTTTCCTTGCAAGTCTCTTGCCGGACTCAGGTGTCATGAACGATCTAGACACAAATGAAAGCTGTTGGATCCTCATACGTCATAATCGACGGGAGAGTCCATCATATATATATATATATATATATATATATATATATATATATATATATATATATATATATATATATATATATATATATCGTAATAGCGCAGGCCCAGGCTCAGCGTTTCTCGAGACGCCACCAGAAATCGAAACAACACGAAACTCACTGCGAAAGTTAGAAACGTCGGCCGGGCCTCTTAGTAGATTTAGCGTTCATTTAAATGCAGAATAATTAACATTCTAACAATAGTACCTAAGCCTTTAAACTGGTTTTAAACTTATAATGTCCTTAACCTGTTTCAAATTGTTCTTACGTTTTAAATCAATATTAAAAGTTACCTTACAGATTTCTGCCTCACTGTTGGTCGTGGGTTTGCTGGCACACCCATCTCCGTTGCTGGCTCGTGATCGTAGTGGCGTACCTGTCCTGTGGGATAAACTCTGTCTTCATGCACGGGAGACAAAAACGCTCGAAAGCAAGACTTTTGAGAGAGATTCTAGTCTTTTATTTCACATTTCAATCGGAGAGATTTCCACTCGTCGCTTCCTTCATTCATGCTCTTATTCACTTCCATACTGTTTGTGAAATGTGACGGATGCAATCGGCTATACTCTTGTCCCGCCGTTGGGATCTTGCTCTGCGTCTTAGCCCATATCTGGCGATGTCACACGGACTCTACGCATTGCAGAGCTCAGTTTATGGACGTCTGCCCATCTCACGCCTCCATAGTGAACAAACTAGAAAACTAATTTCTCACCAAGCATTTGTGACGTCAGAGCCCTTTGACCCTTCAACGAATGTCATAACAGAACTCAATGTCGCTTTTTGTCTAATCTGTTTTGATGCGAGTGTTTCATCTCGGTCAGCTCACATGTTATGCTTTTCAGAATGAATCACCGTGAGAACATTTCTGTTTGTCCCAAATTATCTATGCACCTATTTTGCACTTTATCCTATTTCTTTCACTCAGTTCATAATCCATACTAGCTAGCTTTACACGTTTTCAGAATACAGGGCCCCTCATAATATAACACTATGAGAGTTTATTATTATTATTATTATTATTATTATTATTATTATTATTATTATTATTATTATTATTATTATTATTATTATTATTATTAGTGGTAGTAGTAGTTGGAAGATGATGATGATGAGTAGTAGTAGCAGTTGTATCAGGGGATCGAGGAGAATTTGCATTTTACGCCATATTGACATATTCAACATCCCAAGGTTTCAGCGTGCTAAATTTGGTTCAATTCGATATATGCGAAGTAGACGCATCGATGCATTAGAGCACAACACATTTAGACCAACCTGACTATACATCGTTATTCGGTATTGGTTCTATAAATTCAACCTGTTATTATAAAATATATTACAACTATCTCTTTTTTCCGACAAGTCAGTGCTTTTTTTTTTTTGTAATCGTGAGCCCGGTTGATCAATCGCGATTTAGTTTCACAACCCTCTACACCGATAGGATACTACCGCGAGCGGTCACAAATAAACTGACACAGTCTACGTAAACTACTCGGCATTTGACATAAGTATCATTATTTTAAACAGTACATACAAAAACATGTATCCTCTATATTTGTTCCTTTTGGTGCAGAACTCAGTTTAATATAATGTCATGAAGAGATCAGGTAAGATGGCCTTGCCACAGACTTATTCGTAACGGCACTCATATGCGGATACTGAATGAAATATAATGTGTTTAGAAACACGCAGCGAGATTGCCTGTTTCAATATTTGGTTGCATGCGCACGTACATTCGAATGTCAAATATAATCTAATGCATTGAAGACATTCGTTGGAATGAATTCCTCTATGCATACTTGCCGATGCCAATGATAACATAATGCTTTCTTGACACCCGATTGTGAACTAATGGCATCCATATGCAAGTATCAAGTGTAGTATATTACTTGAAACTAGAATTGCTTTAGGCAGAATGTCATGTTAATGTTAAGACTAGTAAAAATCAGCCACTGTTAAAGTGTACTGATTGACCGGGTATCGATCAGTTGATAAATGACTTCACCACGTTTTCTCGATAATAGCGTGTGCTGTTATCCGTTTTAACACCCTGAAACTGCAATCTATATAACAAAAACGAAATCAGACTTTTTATAAAGAACTCGTATGTTAACAATGCAAATAATAATGCGTTTTCGTTAAAAAATAGTTTATTTTCTATCTAAATTATTAAACTATCGACTGTACACATATTTAAATCGATAATGCATAGGTTTCTCATTACCTCCATTTAAATATATGAATGATTTCTAGTATACAAGGAATAGTGTACAGAATAGAGGGAACAAACTCATTGGTTATTTTTGGAGATCCGTCAAGATAGAAACCTGTTTTACATACATAGATTATTGTAAAGAATATAACAGAATATAACCCGGCCTAGATGGTTTATTCGGCTACTTCATTCAATTAGACACATTATTCGAGACACATTTTTAAAATAAGTGTGAGTTGTAATCAAGTTACCAGTAATTATTTTTATATAATTAGCCTTATTGCTTTCTTAAGAGACTATTTAATTTTCCCTAAAGTCTTTAGAGTGAAATATATTTGTTTTCTTTTTTATTCAACAGTTAAAAATATAAACTGCTTCCAATACTTACTATGTGAGGAAAAGGTAAGATAGATAAGTAAAATGTATTTCCAAATTAATTGAACTAGGTGAAGGTTTTTACGGCTCTAGATAGTAGAGTATATGAATTTAATAACGCGACAGTGTTAATACCATTCTGTCGTTGTAAATTTTAATTTTGGTAATACTAGATGAAATATATACTCTATCTCAAAAGCATCAGAGGTTCAGTCGGATGTGACATCATAGCACCGGATGTTACACCACACACACATAATTAAAAAAGATGTCACTTTACTTTAAAAACGAAAATAAAAGCAATGTAAATCAGGCATAAGGTTAGTTGAAGCTAAAACAAATTAATTCTAAGTGGATTATTTCAGAATAACACTTAAAAGAAGAGGGATAGAGGGTAGAACGTATAAACGACCAAGCATTATGAAAAAATAATGTAAAAATCAAATGTTGTTAAAACATTATTTCAATCTTATTGTGAAAAGATTTTTTTCCAAAATGTATGGTTTTATTTCAATGAATTCGGAGTAAATGAAATAATGCGTTCTCATTGGTTGATATGATTTTTAATAAAAAAAACATTTCCAGAAAATTTTAGAGGACTGCATGCTTAAGTATTATTACTTGAAATCACTATATGACTATGGCTTAAAATATATAATATAATCGAACAAGAGATAAACTGTTTCAAGCGGACCTGCGTCTTTATTCATAGTCATTTCATGTAGAATCAAACTATATCGATGACGTCATATGCACTAATGATATGTTTCGGGAAGATCCGTTTCGGGAAGGCTCGTATATTGTAATTTTACATTTTAAAATCAAATTAAAATGTTGTCTTTGATGTCTCTCGATACCCAGCATAAATACCAATCTTCAAGACACATTCTCAACAAAGAGCAAATACACATTCACATTCACAAACTTACCTATAAAAAAGAAATACCTACACGCATAACATAAACAACACAAAATTTTACACAAATAAGAAACACTTCAAAGTAATATACAAATGAACAATATCGTAGAACTAAGAACTTTATGACTATCCCCTCTAAACACTACGCCATACCATCATTATTATATTATCCACAGTCAGAATAGTGTCAGAAAATGTAAAACACCTGTCAACGATAATATGAAAAAAAATTAAAACGTTTGAATGTTTCCATTTTTAAATACTTTGCTGTATATCTAAACACAGATCATTCACTGTATATATAGTTTATTTTAATATTTTCTTTGTAAGGGTTATACGTCGAATTTATTTTCATTACTATAATGGAGATTAAGTACCTGTACGTGGTAAATAAAAGTAGTATTACCATTTTAAAAATTGTTTTCGATAAATGACATGTGTCATTATATTCAACATTTACTTGTAATGAATTATTTAAAATATATAAATACTCGTTTAGATATTACGCGAATTCTCTTAAATAAGTAAATGTGGATCGTTCTTTCCAAAATGTTAACACAGATATAAACGGTTTATAATTTCGTGAGAAGATAACAAGTAAATAATGTTAAATCTATTCATAAAGGGTCATAATTTTAATTTAACGAGTCACCGCTTATTAAGGCCAAAATGCCACTCGAGGATATTTTGTTAGGTGGACGGTGAAATAACGAGGGGATTTATAAAGATGGTTGTAACTGGTCGGAAATCGATTATTTAAGAAAACAGTTATACACAGAATGTGTTTACATTGGAGTTCAAAACGGTAATGTCAGCTGTGCAAAAGTTCCGCGTTACTGTGTTCCACAGACGGACAGTTCTAGGAAAAATGCTCATGGAAGTTATGTTTACTTTTATGTACATAGCAGGAGAAAAGGAAATTGTTGACAGTGGTTGTTGTTAGACATGTTTTCGGTGTGAATGTTTTTCATAGATAAAGACCAAGAAAATAGTCTGCACCAGAATTTATCCTTGAGGCACGACAGCGTTGATACTATGTGCTTCACCCTTCTGTCCAGCAAAAACAATTATATAAACTTATCAGAGAGAAAGAATTTGATGTTTGAGAGGGCATTTCTAGATATTCCATAGCTAGTAAGATTGTGAAGTAGACATTCATGCCAAACTTTATCAAAGGCTTTTGATATGTCAAGAGCTATTGCTCTAGACACGAAGCCCCGTCAATAGATTCACTGATCCTGTGTGCTATTACAGTCAGCACATCAGCTGTTTATCTTGCAGGACAAAATCCATATTACTTATCACTCAGTAGGCTTTTTCTGCGGAAGTGATTGACAACTTCTTGATTTATCACAGATTAAAGTAACTTACTCATGACGCATTGAAGTTGCTTAGTCTGTAGCGATCTTAAAGATTTTGAAATGACACATTTTTCCAAGGTGTTGGAAAGCATTCCTCTTTTAAGCGACGATTGAACAGCTTTGTAAGAATGTGAGCTAGTTCCGGTTGTAGCTTTTTAAACATTGCATTCTGGCATCAACGTTCTTGATAAGTTTGGCAAGATTCCGGAAATATATATAGATATCGCAAAGAGTATGTTCAGTCAGAGAGGGAGGATTCAGGGGTTAGGTGGCCCTGATCGACATGAGTGAAATTTGATGCAAAGTATTTTGCAAAAAGTTTTACTTTTTTGGATCCTAAGGAAATCACATCTTGTCTATTGATGATGGTTGTAATAGAAATCCCGCATCTGTTCAGGACCGTTTTGTTATTAGCTTAACTCGTGGGAACCAAGCCTCTGCTCAGCTAGTCTAGACTTAACGGATTGAGCATATAACTCACTCACGTTTTGTAGAACTTTTTGCAATAGTTGCGGGACTACCTGCTGGCGTTTTCTTTTTTTGTTTCAGAACATCTATTTCGTTGAAATTAATTTAAATAGTAATTTCTGCGAGCAATTGCGGTGGCACATTTCGGAGTGTACCACGGCTAGCAGTTTGTTTTTTATTGGAATTTATTGGATGATGTGAAGCTCTTTTTACCAACGATTAACTCACTCGTTTAATCGGATGCGATATAGAAGATATTCTTTTCAAACATAGAATGCAGGGGAATTTCTTATATGAAAGATATGAGTTTGTTCTAGTCACCCGTCCAGTATCGATACATTGTGCGATGGAGAAGAACATCAGAGGACTTGTTGCACTTTGTTTTGATATTAATGGAGACAACTGAGAGATCAGAAGATCCCAACGGAGACAGAACAGCAGATGATCACAGTTCAGGACTGAATGTCAACAAAAAAAAAAGATCAAGAAGACTTACAAACTGTGCGTTGGCATCGGGTACGCTAGTAAGTTTGTCAACAATCTGTGGTAGATCATAAGCAATGAAAACTATTGTTTTAGTGAACTCGCCATTTAACAATGTGAACATTAACATTTTTATAGACGTGTATGTTGGCAGAGGGTTGAGTTGACAAAATATGTTTAACTTTGTAATAGATACTCAGAAATACAGTAATTCTGTCATTCTGGGGATAATAGAGAGCAAGTATGAATGCAGTTCTTTAAAAACCACCCATATGAGAATTGAGGGTCTTTTTGGAGATTCGCCTGCCACATGGACAGCCGTCACTGATGTAGGCACAAATTTGATGTCCATGACGATCTTAGAGGTCAGATTTTAATGTCATGTTCGAGTAACCTTTAATCATGAAATCATCTACAGTAACGGACATACACATGTCAGTTTCGCAAAAAAAACAACAGGTCGGGTTTGGTCTCCTGTGAATAGATTTCAAACTCTAGGAAGTTTAAACGAAGAATCCTAATGTTAAAGAAGGATCCGTCGTATTCCCGGTTACGTTAAAAGTTGGGGTTCTGGGTTTACGAATATATTGTGTTCTGTGACTTATGTTGGGGTTGGAAGTTTACCGATAAGATAAGCAGAGGTGTTAAGAGTATGACACAGAGCTAATGAGTAAAAAAGCGAGATTTTCTTTGTGGAACATTGACGAAAGATAAGCCGTAGGAGATCCTTATCAATATGACTTTGTGATGCCCCACCAGAGACTACTGTATAGTCCAGACTCCATTCACCGAATATCAATACAGAAACCCCGGTGTTATGCACCTGCTGATAAGACAGCCCCTTTGGAAGTTGCTTCCAGGTTCGTATCCTTAGACTATCAAGACGCATAAAGTCAATCGAGGGAAATTGTTCCCCTTCAGCACCCGTATTAGTGACATGGCAAACAGAAAAGAAGAGAATTACCTAAGTCATCTCCAGATACTAATTCATAAAATCAATATTATTTCCTTCATCGGGAGTTAATACCTTTATCTGGCATTTTTATTCTATTTCTCTAAACTTGTATCATATCTCAGTTCATATAATAAATATTTTTGTTAATATTTTTGCTAGGCTACCGCGTCATATTCTTCTCTCTTGCTGTCTGCGAGAGGGTGGCCCTATTTACCTGTCTAGAATTATATAATCGTGAAAAAACTATATACAATACATATTTAAAGCTGAAAAATATTTTTGGACTACTGAAATAATTTAACTTTAAGTTAACCCATTTATTTATTTTTATCATCGTTTATGTTTGAATTCGTTTTTTGAGACATGACATAAACCATGAAGCTATAACGTACACCAAAGCTATAATAATTGTTTAAGGGAATGTTTTAATATTTATTTATCAGTACAAAACGTTTGGTTGAGAATTTGAAGGTTTCGGTTTCGATTCCCGGATTTTGCATACGTTTTAGGAATTTATTATTTACTATTGATACAATATTTTCCATTTCTAAAAGTAATTAAGATCTCTGATATTCCAAAATTAGACAAATTCCGTAATGTATTTATTCCGTTAAACAAATTGTGACTGACGGACAGACAGACAGACAGAGGGACGGAGGGGCAAAGTCATATTCATATAAAAAAAATACAACTATAATGTTTAAAAACTTTCAAGATGAAGCGACTATTCTAGAAATCATAGTTATTCTTCATGGCAAATAGATGGATGACTCTTAAATGTTTTCCGATGCTGACATTTCGACTCGTATAATCGTCGTTAAAAAAATACTCGCAGCAGCTTTCAGGATGTCAGAATTGGTGGCATTAATCGGACGTATTAAATGTCACATGACAAAATTACTCCACCAAAAATAGAGTCAGCCGTATCGCAACTCGGGAGGACGCCAGGATAAGTTTCAAATGCCGAACAAAAGAAACCAGATAGTCCAATGCGACAGAAATGAGACGATTAAACGTAAAAATGAAAGAAAATATTTTCTTTTACCGGAAGCGGAAATTAGTCCGGAAGAATATTGGAAACATTATATCAAGACAGGCTTGCAACGCAATAACTCAACCGATATATTATCGGGATGTTAGGGAAAAATAAGTAAGCATGTAATTTAGAATTACGGGGATATGCGTTTTCCCTTTATGCTCTGTTTTAAGAACCGGCGCGTCTAAAAAAAACGGACTTGAGTTTGAGGGTAAACATATGAAGAAAATCGCCTGTTCTGACTTATGAGGAAAAACGGAAGTAATGATTACTTCCGTTTTTCTACAATGATTTAAAGAAACGGTTTAGCCTGGCACCATATATGAGAGTATTCAAAATCCACATGTCCCTAAACATAAATAGAACGCATTGAAACTGAGTTGATTACGAAATACATCAATTATAAAAGCATAAACAACTATTTTAAATGTTTCTCCAGGAAAATGCTGTTCTCATGCCCGATTATCTTACTTGTACCTACAGGATAAATACTGTTTGGTATTGATGTTTTATTATCTACAAAGATTAATTTGAAATTCCTACAAACCAATACTTCTTAAAAATACCTGAGAAAACTCTTATTTAAGAATAAAAATTTTAACATGATACAGAAGGTTTTTACATTTTTTACGTAACGTGCAAGTTCTTATACTTTCACAGTAAAGCCTTGCTTTTAAAGATTTCACATGAAAATAATCATTTTTCTGAATTAATGGTGTGTCATCTTACATTAATTGTTTTAAATTGTGTGCAACGAAAATGCCACTCCAGAATCATGACTATTTTATATTGTGAAACATCTTAAAATAATTGTTTTAAATATTCGATCTCTGAATAAATGGTGTGTCACGTAAGATGCCACTCCAGAATCATGACTATTTTATATTGTGAAACATCTTAAAATAATTGTTTTAAATATTCGATCTCTGAATAAATGGTGTGTCACGTAAGGTGCCACTCCAGAATCATGACTATTTTATATTGTGAAACATCTTAAAATAATTGTTTTAAGTATTCGATCTCTGAATAAATGGTGTGTCACGTAAGGTGCCACTCCAGAATCATGACTATTTTATATTGTGAAACATCTTAAAATAATTGTTTTAAATATTCGATCTCTGAATAAATGGTGTGTCACGTAAGATGCCACTCCAGAATCATGACTATTTTATATTGTAAAACATCTTAAAATAATTGTTTTAAATATTCGATCTCTGAATAAATGGTGTGTCACGTAAGATGCCACTCTAGAATCATGACTATATTATATTGTGAAACATCTTAAAATAATTGTTTTAAATATTCGATCTCTGAATAAATGGTGTGTCACGTAAGGTGCCACTCCAGAATCATGACTATTTTATATTGTGAAACATCTTAAAATAATTGTTTTAAGTATTCGATCTCTGAATAAATGCTGTGTCACGTAAGGTGCCACTCCAGAATCATGACTATTTTATATTGTGAAACATCTTAAAATAATTGTTTTAAATATTCTATCTCTGAATAAATGGTGTGTCACGTATAGTGCTATTCTAGAATCACGACTATTTTATATTGTGAAACATATTAAAATAATTGTTTTAATTATTCGATCTCTGATTAAATGGTGTGTAACGTAAAGTGTCACTCCAGAATCATGACTATTTTATATTGTGAAACATATTAAAATAATTGTTTTAAATATTCGATCTCTGAATAAATGGTGTGTCACGTAAGGTGTCACTCCAGAATCATGACTATTTTATATTGTGAAACATATTAAAATAATTGTTTTAAGTATTCGATCTCTGAATAAATGGTGTGTCACGTAAGGTGCCACTCCAGAATCATGACTATTTTATATTGTGAAACATCTTAAAATAATTGTTTTAAATATTCGATCTCTGAATAAATGGTGTGTCACGTAAGATGCCACTCCAGAATCATGACTATTTTATATTGTAAAACATCTTAAAATAATTGTTTTAAATATTCGATCTCTGAATCAATGGTGTGTCACGTAAGATGCCACTCCAGAATCATGACTATTTTATATTGTGAAACATCTTAAAATAATTGTTTTAAATATTCGATCTCTGAATAAATAGTGTGTCACGTAAGGTGCCACTCCAGAATCATGACTATTTTATATTGTGAAACATCTTAAAATAATTGTTTTAAATATTCGATCTCTGAATAAATGCTGTGTCACGTAAGGTGCCACTCCAGAATCATGACTATTTTATATTGTGAAACATCTTAAAATAATTGTTTTAAATATTCGATCTCTGAATAAATGGTGTGTCACGTAAGATGCCACTCCAGAATCATGACTATTTTATATTGTGAAACGTCTTAAAATAATTGTTTTAAGTATTCGATCTCTGAATAAATGCTGTGTCACGTAAGGTGCCACTCCAGAATCATGACTATTTTATATTGTGAAACATATTAAAAAAATTGTTTTAAATATTCGATCTCTGAATAAATGGTGTGTCACGTAAGGTGCCACTCCAGAATCATGACTATTTTATATTGTGAAACATCTTAAAATAATTGTTTTAAGTATTCGATCTCTGAATAAATGCTGTGTCACGTAAGGTGCCACTCCAGAATCATGACTATTTTATATTGTGAAACATATTAAAATAATTGTTTTAAATATTCGATCTCTGAATAAATGGTGTGTCACGTAAGGTGTCACTCCAGAATCATGACTATTTTATATTGTGAAACATCTTAAAATAATTGTTTTAAGTATTCGATCTCTGAATTAATGGTGTGTCACGTAAGGTGCCACTCCAGAATCATGACTATTTTATATTGTGAAACATATTAAAATAATTGTTTTAAATATTCGATCTCTGAATAAATGGTGTGTCACGTAAGGTGCCACTCCAGAATCATGACTATTTTATATTGTGAAACATCTTAAAATAATTGTTT
>OY744537.1:6728537-6866037 GCA_963556195.1 Sepiola atlantica | reverse complement strand
TTTCATAAAACGACTTTCTACTTAGCAGAATATGATATCGGGTGTGTTCAGATCATGGTAATAGTATAGACAGTACTATATATTGTGCAGTTAATTAAATAGAGATCGACACACACACACACACACACATATATATATATATATATAATATAAATATAGAGGCTAACAAGCCTTCAAAAACCATGTATTAGATGCGAGTAATTAAATCAAAAGAAAAATAAAAATATTTCGAAACATTTAATAAAATATTTCGAAATACCTTCCGTTTTTTTTTGTTTTTTTTTCTTCATCTTGATTTTTTTTTTTTTGGCTAATATTTCGCTTGACAAAAACAAGCTTCATCAGAGCCAAGACAAACAAAGGTATAACCTTTTTTTTTTCCATAATTTACTTCCTGGTGTTGGTGAAGTTTCACGTCCGGTGTTGTGGACTATTGTTGAAAATGTCTTGTTTTAAATAGAATAGAACTTGAATGCGCATGGTCGCTGCGAGTAATAAATTAGGAAAGTTCATTTTATAAAGCATCTTATGTAAGTTAATATAAATATAGAGGCTAACAAGCCTTCAAAAACCATGTATTAGATGCGAGTAATTAAATCAAAAGAAAAATAAAAATATTTCGAAACATTTAATAAAATATTTCGAAATACCTTCCGTTTTATATATATATATATATATATATATATATATATATATATATATATATATATATATATATATATTCTGTGTGTTCAGGCAGCATATTTTCATTTAGGAAAACATTATTAAATGACACAGAGTGGTTTAGCTTGATAAGACTTTTTTTTCAATTTTCCGAATGGTCAATTTAGTGTTTCGGTCAAATTAGTGTATGTAAGTTCCGTGGGTAACTTGTTCCATTTTCTTTCCTTTTTCACTAGCACTTTCGATTTGATTAATCAAATCAGTTTCAGGCGGTGTTAATCTTGGTGTCTTGAAAAATATGTCTTTACTGTTGAGTCTTTTAAAAGTAATTATAACGGTTAGTAATTAACAACTTAAAAAGAGCGTGTATAATATTGAGGTGTATAATGTTGATAGCGTGATTACGTTCTAGAAGCGTGCAAGGTTAAAAATTGCGATTCCTTAACTGCTAAGAATTTGATTGCGTTCGATGCGCGTTCAAAATTAAAACGTATAATTGCTTAATGGCTAAGAATTTGGTAACGTTAACTACTATGCGAGACACTTTAAAATATTGTGACTAGTTTCGTAATTCACATTATTGATTATGGGATGTTTATTTTTTTATATAGAGGGCTTGAAGAATTTTTAATATTTTAATGTTGGTATCCTAGTGTATTATTTTAGTATTGTATACTAGTATGTGGCTATATTGAGAAGGATGACAGTCATGTTTTTAGGTGTTGGCAAATGGAGCTAGTGTCGGAGAGATGTTAGGTGAGCTTCCGGGAAAGTGTTGTGGTAGTGAAACCGATGTAAGAATTAGTTTTCTTATTATTGTTGGAGATACATTCTCCCCTTGGGCATTTACACAACTATATTACATTGGTTCTTCCTTATGTATTTTGGATCTGAGAAGTGTTATTCTTAAGTACATGGTTTGATATTTTCATTTTTTTATAATAAACGATCAACCTTATTTAATTATCAAAGCTGATGGCGGAAATGTAGCGATGTATTATATTTTAAAAAGCTTTTTCATCCAATTTAAAGTTCATGCATTTGGTTAACGTAGGATAGATTTATGTAGTGGAAATTATTTAGCTAATTATTATTAGAACTGTCTAAGTTTCTAATCATTTATTTTATTTGTTCGTCTACAATATAATTTGGAAATTGATAATTAATTAATAATTGCCTTATGTTTTTTAATTCGTTTAGGGATATTTTGATTGGTTGAATAGATTAGCTTTGAACGGTTTAATAGATGTTTATCATTGCAATTTTATATCGATATGTATGTCGCTTCTATAACTTAAAATGCATGTATTAATAGAGATAGTTTTTATAAGGAAGGGTGATGGATACGTCATTGTTAGAGTCAATGAGAACATCTAAAAACCGAATTTTGTTATTAACGTTAAGCTCATGAGTAAATATATGTACGGAGTTATTTTGAAAAATTACTTTGTAGTTTTTTTTATCTCATTATTATTACTTGCTAAAATAAGGATATTATCAACGTAGCGGGCGTATATCATAGGCCCGTCAGTTTCTTGATCACAGATTACTCAAAACTACCTAAAAACCGATCCCTGACTATATAATTTCTCTAATAAGACTTCATATAGAATACTGCACCCAGGCCTGGGATCCAGCGACCAGACATGTAAATTTGAATGTAATATTTAAACCGGAAGGCGTAAAAAGAAGGGTCACAGAACTAATAAGTAAAGTAAAGCAGTGCAGTTACATGGAGAGATTGGACCAGTTGGGATTGACTACTTTGTTGGGGAGAAGAATGAGATCGGATATGATTTAGACTTTCAAGATAATTAATCGCATATCTAACTATGCTGGCCATTTTTTTTAGTATTTCTCCTAGATCTTGAAGGTTATTGTCAAGACAGTTTTCAAAAACTAGATCTGTTAACCAGTTAAGTTTTTTTGCTCATAGAGTAATATGTTTTTAGAATAAGTTGCCAGATCGGATTAAGTACAGCAATAGGGTGGATCAGTTTAAGATGAAGTTGGATGAATTCAGAGAAAGTAGTAGGAGGGAGAAATTGAGGAGGGACTTTTGGGAGCTGTCAATGAAATATTTGACAGAATTGGTTCTGGATATCGATACTCTACTGAAAGTTAATAGTTTTAACGGTTGAATTGAGAAGATTGTTAAAGGGAAGATGCCCAAGAAGGCATAACAAACAAATAATTATAATAATAAATAATAATAATATATCAAGAACAGTTTTTGATGTAGTAGTGTTGCATAACAATTACTCCTGCCTGAACCGCGGCAGTTCTCATTAACCACTTAAACGATTGTTTACGGTCCCAAAAAGGCATTTGTTACATAACGCTTGTTAATTAAAACTTCTCCGAACCGAAAAAAATACGAAAGTTTATGAGAAGATTATTAAGCGGTTTCAATCTTTTTTTTAAATACTTTCCGTAGGGCACTTTCAAGCGACATTTTCTAAGGACGATTTGAAGCTTTTCAACTGTCAACCTATTACACACTAATTCTCGTTGAAACAACTGTTCATTAAAAACTTCAAATTACGGATTTTTAACATAGTTCGTAAGGCATATTCGATTTTTTAGTTCTTTCCGTTTTACAGATTAGGACCCAATATGTTATGCACAATAAAGTTAACTTATATATTCTTTCGTCGCCTGGTCGTGATCGCCGTTAGTACCGTTGGTTTCGTTGTGTCCCTTTGGCTGTGATCGGTATTTGTGGATGCAAACTTTATGACATGCAGAAGACAAACGCGGAGACGATTTTCCTCAGGGAGATTCAATCTTTTATTCATGTGTTGCGAAAAGGGTTTTGTTTCCATTCATTCTTTCGATCCTCATTCGTTCTTCTCACTGGGGGATGCGACGATGCACGGGAAATTACTGCTGGATCTCCAAGAGATACAGCCATTATGACGAGCGATTACATTTTCGATTCCGCGCTCTCACTTCCTGAGCACTTCAGATATGTCGACCGTCCAGCTCACTTCAAAACCAGTAACTCATTTTCAAACCTAAATTTCTCACAAAGGAGGAGTGACGTCACAGATGTTCCCGTGGGATAGACATGCAAAACATTTTCGTTCACTCATGTTTTCTGACCTTTTTTTGACCCGATATTGTCTGTGTCGGTGTCGACTTTTGCCACCTTGTTAGAGTTTTTTCAAAACACGAGTGACTCATAACGGTTCCATTCGGTGCGTGTCAGCGTGACCTGTACCGAACTCGACAAAGTTCACATCTTCTCATAATAAAAACTAGTGGACCTACACACTTCCAGGCACACGATGCCCCTTATAATATAACAGGAACACTTCGAATAAGACCCTCATTTTGCCGACATGTGTTTCCGTGTTGAATTTGCTATATGTATTTACTTGTACAGGCGTGTGTATTTCTTGTATTGAAATTATTTTATATTTCATATATTGAAACTGTTTTATATACTGAAAGTACATTCATGCGCACGTACGTATTTTAAATATATTTTTGCTTGAAAGTGGATCTGTGTGTGATTCCATGTTTAGATGTGTGGGTATATTTATGTATGTTTGTTTATATGTACTTGTGTATCTATTAAATCTGTTTAGATGTGTGTATTTTATACATATATAAGATAGGTATACCTAAATGGAGTTGAAAGGTAACCAAAGCTAAGTAGGTAATAAAACAAGGAAAAGGATAGGCAGGTCATAAAAAGAATAAAAAAGATAAAAAAGAGTCAACAAGTAAAATAGGTAATCCGATACTAATTCATAAGAAATAGAAAATAACCAATCACAAACAAAGATTTTTTTAGAGTAGAAAGGTCTCCAAATCCATCCCACTTCTCTGGAATCCTTGGTCTGATGAGGTTGACTTTCTGTGAAGAGTGCAATCGAAACATGTATGCACATATGTAACCAATAATGTTTGTATAAATAAAAATGTATACTTATATATATATATATATATATATATATATATATATATTAATCCAGGTATATTTACATCCACAGCACACATATCTAGAGAATTCTTACTATCTTTATATAAAAGTACTCGATTATAAATAAAGCTTTTTTTAGGCACAACATTATTTGGCAAAACATTTGCAGACATATTATGGTCATGGTCATGTATAACCGGACCCATTTGAAGAAACGCCTTTTACTTTACGGCATCATTGGATATATATATATATATATATATATATATATATATATATATATATATATATATATATATATATATATATATATATGTATATATATATATATATATATATATATATATATATAAACGTTGAATAAATTTAAGAACGGTAATAAATTTAAATAAATATAGGCTGAAAACCGAGCGAACAAAGATAAGAACGCATCATTTCTATCCTAAATAATTAAATAACCAAGAAAGTAGAAGAGCTCAACTCGAATTATAGAAACGAATAAAGTTGGTGAGAAAGAAAAAGAAAAAAAAAACAAGAAAACATCGACCATATTTATTAAGCTTTCTTAAATTTAGTATTGCAGCAAATACGATTAAAACATTGTCCGGCGTAAATTATCACTATGTTAGTGTCAGTCGACCATGAAATGTAGACTTCTAAATTCTTTATTTGATCTAATCACTGACAACTCGCACGGTTTATAGTATATGAACGAGTTCACAATTTACGTTTCTTAGATAACGTTTCTATAAAACGAAATAAAATAAATGTAAGGAAGTGACAGTACAAAAATATAATGAGTAAAAAAAAAATAGACAAACTTAAAATAATGGTAATCTATAATATACATTGAATGACTTCTTTTATCTGTTTTCTTGTCTGTATGTCGCCATTTTTGTCCGAGGATGCAATTTAAAGCAAAGCTTTTTACACAGCCACATCAACTTTTCTCGAGTACTATTTTACGAAATAATATACTCCTTGATTTACTCCTCTCCAGGAGTTAGGCACAAGGACACTTTTTATCTTACTCCCACAAGTAAGATGTGTCCCAAGGTCGGGTCAGGAAAGTGGGGTTTGAAAAGCCAGCGCCCGAGAGGTGAGCACTCAGGCCATTAAAAATTGCCTGGGCAGCCCTGTCGGCATTCCCCGGTAGGGGCGCCTCAGGCAGTAAGCAATAAACTTACTCCTCCCCAAAGAGGGGAGGCGAAACCTGGGAGGGTGGCCATCCTAGAACTGCACAGGAGAGACCCATAGACCGGCGTAAATCAAGCCCCGAAGGCCAAGACAATACCAGTCTATGGGGTGCAGTATCCATCGGAACAGATACTACACTTTGATCTTAGTCAAAATGCCGTTTTATTTTTCATGTATTTCATTTATTACTTGACCTTCTAATATTACTAGCAGGGCTACCGGGCATTGCCCGGGGCAAAAGTGTAAAATATTTCTGTTACAACTTCTACCTTTCTATATTCGTCTCTCTATCTTTATCTCTTTCCCTTTCTGCGTGTCATTATCCCTCTTCCTAATCCCCTAATTAGCCTATTTCCTACTCTGGATATACACGGAAGAAATCACCCAGTTTAGGGTCATAGAATGAATATATTTTTTTCTAGATTTTGGACATTATTTTCCTCTGGAGCAACGCAGATCAAGAGAATACTAATTCTGTGGGTCCTTGTATTGTCGGTTTTTACTTGTAGCTGGACATACGGACATACGGACATACATACATACATACACACATACAACTGGCCTGTATATAATAGATGAAAATTGAATTTAAAAAATCGAATCAATGCTAGTTGTATTTTCTAGTTTTTATTTTAAAATATGAAGTTAGTGACGCTAAACTATTTTAAATGTATCAATTCAGTGGTAATGAATCACTTGTATTAACACATGTAAAAGACACACAATGTAAGTTCAAATGAAATAAGTAAATTTATATATATATACATATATATACATATTATATATACATACATATATATATATATATATATATATATATATATAATGTACTACAGTCCCAGTATTATAGAATGATTCCATGTATGAACCCCTATTAATGCTTCGATCTTGGAAGACAAGCAATCTGATTTGATCCGCATTCTTTTGTTCTGTAGCCGTTTAGTTTGTAACCTGCCACCAATTCAACGACTATCGGCTACAATTTCGCTCTTCTTTTACAGACATAACAACACTAACCCGACTTGTTTATTTTCGTGTTGTAATATAAGCACCCCCTTTTTATTTCATTAAACTTATTAAAAACAGGTTGAATATTTGAAGAGTTAGAATGCAAAACGCGATAAACGCCATTGTCAAAATTACAAGCAATTACTCGAAAAGAGTTTACATCTTACCACTCGACCACACCCCAAAATTTTGTTTTGCATAATATGATACCAGCATAATTGTTACTTGCTTTCAATTTAAATAAGCTTTTAGTTGAAGTCTAGATTTGATATATTCGTCTTTTTATTGTTTATAGTTTAAATTTTAACGGCTTGGATTTATCGCGTTTTGCATTTTAACTCCTCCTTTATCTCCCTGTTTAAACTCACTCGTGTATTACTAGTGTCACGGTAGATTTGCATTCAAAATACATGCTGTTCTCTGTACTTCTCTTGGATTTGAATTTTCAAAGTTCTCTTGTATTGAAACATTATTTCACTTGAGGCGTTTCTTTCGCCTTTTCTGTTATTAAAGACATCTAGTGTATCACACGATACAGCTAAATGTTTACGATCATCCCGTTCTTTTGATGTCATTCAACACAGTTAGCAATACACATATGTACATATATATATATATATATATATATATATATATATATATATTTTTTTTTTTTTGATTTTATTCCCCAAAAAATATATATTTTGCTCTGAATTTTCATTGAGCACTCTCATAAACCCGGTTTCAACTTCCTTCGGATTCATACCCCCTGGATATTTGTAACAAGTTAATTATATATATATATATATATATATATATATATATATATATATATATATATATATATATATATATATATATATAATAGAGAATGATATATATATATATATATTATATATATAAATTGAAGTGTTTTTTCCGTTTACTTTTGGCAATTATACACTTACTACGAAAATCATAATATGCTACACGCTTTCGCAAACCACAAACCACACTTTCACGACGACATGCCTACATTTCTTTAAAACTCAAATATTATTACATTTAATCTTCAAAAACACATCTTCCATAAAGAAGGTAGAGAACACGTTCACTCCCTATTTATTTTTTCCTCGCACGTAACTTTTCGCACTGTGTTTTTCTTAATATAAAGGAAATACTTTAAAAACACCCCTAAAACACACACATTCTTTAATTTTAACTTTCCTATTAATTTTTACATGATATACAGATGCCCAAAACAGAGAAATAATAGCTTCCTTCCTAAGAATAAAAAAATACCAGCATTCATAGTTCAATCGTTACTCATTAATTTTTCATATAGTTGGTAAACCCATTCCGGAATATACGTGTACCTTAAAACACCCACACAATCAATTTCAAATACAAACTTCTGCGTTATTCCTTAACACGTAAGTAAGTTTTCTGCTTTAGAACAGACCTCCGTTCTTTCATAAATTATTACTTTCATCAATGAAAAAGTCATACTTACATTAAATAATCTTCTTCTAAACGCAAACATCCCACCACACACAATTTACTATAACTTTTCTGGCTTTATTTCATAACGCACAAGTAAAACACAGCATTTATTTCTTTGGCTTTATATATTGACTTAACATATTCTTTCATTCATGAATAACTACTTCTATTACAAACAGTCAGATAACACTAACATATTCTTTCATTTATGAATAACTACTTCTATTACAAACAGTCAGATAACACTAACATATTCTTTCATTCATGAATAACTACTTCTATTACAAACAGTCAGATAACACTGACATATTCTTTCATTCATGAATAACTACTTCTATTACAAACAGTCAGATAACACTAACATATTCTTTCATTCATGAATAACTACTTCTATTACAAACAGTCAGATAACACTGACATATTCTTTCATTCATGAATAACTACTTCTATTACAAACAGTCAGATAACACTAACATATTCTTTCATTCATGAATAACTACTTCTATTACAAACAGTCAGATAACACTGACATATTCTTTCATTCATGAATAACTACTTCTATTACAAACAGTCAGATAACACTAACATATTCTTTCATTCATGAATAACTACTTCTATTACAAACAGTCAGATAACACTAACATATTCTTTCATTCATGAATAACTACTTCTATTACAAACAGTCAGATAACACTAACATATTCTTTCATTCATGAATAACTACTTCTATTACAAACAGTCAGATAACACTGACATATTCTTTCATTCATGAATAACTACTTCTATTACAAACAGTCAGATAACACTAACATATTCTTACATTCATGAATAACTACTTCTATTACAAACAGTCAGATAACACTAACATATTCTTTCATTCATGAATAACTACTTCTATTACAAACAGTCAGATAACACTAACATATTTTTTCATTCATGAATAACTACTTCTATTACAAACAGTCAGATAACACTAACATATTCTTTCATTCATGAATAACTACTTCTATTACAAACAGTCAGATAACACTAACATATTCTTTCATTCATGAATAACTACTTCTATTAAAAACAGTCAGATAACACTAACATATTCTTTCATTCATGAATAACTACTTCTATTACAAACAGTCAAATAACACTAACATATTCTTTCATTCATGAATAACTACTTCTATTACAAACAGTCAGATAACACTAACATATTCTTTCATTCATGAATAACTACTTCTATTACAAACAGTCAGATAACACTAACATATTCTTTCATTCATGAATAACTACTTCTATTACAAACAGTCAGATAACACTAACATATTCTTTCATTCATGAATAACTACTTCTATTACAAACAGTCAGATAACACTAACATATTCTTTCATTCATGAATAACTACTTCTATTACAAACAGTCAGATAACACTAACATATTCTTTCATTCATGAATAACTACTTCTATTACAAACAGTCAGATAACACTAACATATTCTTTCATTCATGAATAACTACTTCTATTACAAACAGTCAGATAACACTAACATATTCTTTCATTCATGAATAACTACTTCTATTACAAACAGTCAGATAACACTAACATATTCTTTCATTCATGAATAACTACTTCTATTACAAACAGTCAGATAACACTAACATATTCTTTCATTCATGAATAACTACTTCTATTACAAACAGTCAAATAACACTAACATATTCTTTCATTCATGAATAACTACTTCTATTACAAACAGTCAGATAACACTAACATATTCTTTCATTCATGAATAACTACTTCTATTACAAACAGCCAGATAACACTGACATATTCTTTCTTTTTCATTTAGCTTTATCTGTTTTGTAATCTTAGTAATAATATAAATTCGTTTATTTATACATATACAAACAATTGTTTTTGCAAACTTCTATAATCAATAGCCCAGAATTATGCTGTTTAATTTTCAGTATGCGTATTAACCTTCTGCAGGAAGTCCGTGTAGCAAAAGCGATACAGCCTAAGTACGTGCGGCAAAAACATAACCTCTGCATGAATACATTTTATCTACACATTTCGTAAAACAAATATGTATTACCGAAATAAATTGTTTTAAAGACAACTGCTAAGCTAAAACATCTTTTCTTTACATGAGATTAAACTATATATTTTACTATGGTTTATTAAGAAAACGAGGGGTTTAATCTATACGTCACATTTTAGGAGGTAAAATAAAAAGAAATTAAATTAGATTTGAACGAAACCAGATACTTTCAAATGCGTTAAATATATACGTTTAGCGATAAAAATCGTAATGGTAATAAGAGTGTGATAAACGGACTGTTTTGTAGAGAATCATGGACGGACAGAAGCGTAACATATATCATGTTAAGGATAAATGCAATACATGAAAGTATTTTACACTAGTTGAAATCAGAGGAAAATGAGGCCATTGTGAATTTATTGAAAATGACGAAAATTTCCAATCAGTATTAGTTGCGTTAATAAGGGAGCGTCTAGTTGTCTTTGCATCGAATGAATATTTAATGAACTCTGGATTTTACGAGTCATTTTATGTTTTCAATATTGGGAGATGTGAGGAGTTGGTCATAGAAGAAACGGCAGAGATCCGTCTCAGGAGAAAATGGCAAGCGCATGTTGAGCGTGGGGATTGCTGACACGTTCAATGTCGCACTCTTTCTTTTTTGAAAGCAACTGAAGCAAAATAAGCGAGAAAATAAAGTGAAATGTTAAACTTGTTTAGAAGAAAATGTCCGATCATATCAATAACCAGTATTCACCTGTAAGCGATGCCTCCTTCAAAAAACAATTCTCTGGAAAAGTAATCGATCAAAACGGAAAATCAAGGCAATAACACACCTAGCTTTAAAATCATATAATAAAAACGAAGTTTTGAAAAATTGTCAAAGTCTTGGTAATTAGAAGAACATTATCGAGAAATCTGTTCACACCTTTTGCACGTTTCCACGAGATCTTTTGCATCTTTTGATGAACTATTCATTTTGCCCAGCAGGGTCAATAGAAGACTATTCCGGCTCTCGCGTTGATCCATTATCTCTGTATTCTTTTTTTATCACAGAGCACCAACCAACCTATATAGATTTGTCCGTTAAGCTTGTATCTCAGTTAGTTTCCTTCAGGCTCAAACTCAGGTAAAACTAATTCTTTTTAAATACTGTCACCGGTTAATGAGTATTATTTGCACACTTTCGAATGTAACGCACCACTCAATAAGTCCTGGGCCTTATAAATAAAACAACAACCTTTCGTCAAAAGCCGACTTTATTCGTCAACATAGTCTCCTTACTCTGATTCCAACGCTTCTCTAACCATTTTATACCTTTTTGTAGAACGAGGTGATTTTTGCCTCAAGATACACCTCAGTTTCCGATATAACTTATTCATTAGAGCCAACTCTCTTTTCCTGGATAATACCTTTCTAAAGCATAAGGTGCCCGTTGAAGCCATTCGAAGTGCAATTCATGTAGATTTGTCATCGTCGCGATCGACTTGTTATACTGTACATGGTTTTCGAGAAAGAGAACTTTCTAATTCTTTATTTAAGACTGTTTTATGTCTGTTTCTTTCTTCAAGCGCACCAATACTGATGTATAGCATTCGCTATTGATGCTTCGTCGATAAACAAACTATTTTGCTCATCCCAAAATTTGGATTATATTCAATTCAATTAATTTTTATCGTGTATTAGTATATCCTGGCACTTTAATTTGCCCCGTTAGCTCTTCATTTTCGTTAATATCAAAGATCCGTTTATATCATCGGTTACTTCTGACAATATGATAGTCGAAAGAGCTCTAGAGAATTTTCCGTGAATCATTTTCAAAAGCATATATATATATATATATATATATATATATATATATATATATATATATATATATATATATATCAATAATGAATAATATGGGGAAAACTTTATATAAGATGAAATAGAAAAAAAAAGAGAAAATAATTTTATATAAAACAAATTAAAAAAAAAAAACGTTTTGTATGGTTTCGGAATTTACGAATAAAAAAAATTTACGAATAAAAAAATTCACGAATAAAAACAAAGTTCTCACATTAGCATAAAAAAAAGAAAAAAAAAGAAAAAAGCTTGAAGTTCCCAAGGCAGCCTTTCGTCCGACTCTCTATTTTGTCTTTTTTTTCTATTTCATCTTATATAAAGTTTTCCCCATATTATTCATTATTGATTTTGTAGTGTGGCAGCATTTTGTCTCTTCATATATATATATATATATATATATATATATATATATATATATATATATATATATATATATTTCGCTATTAGTACTGCTGGTTATTAAAGTCACTCAGAGTGCCCGGTGGAGGGGGTTTATAATAATATTTATAAATAAATATTAATTATTTATTACCTACAGACATCGATGTTTCATGCTAACGCAATCTTCAGTGCAGGAAGCTAATTCCCCACGGTCGGCGGGCGCGAACCCCGAACACAAATCGCTACTGATTTGTAGTCAAGACTCTTAACCCCTCGGCCATAGTGAACTAGTTATTAATTAGGGAGGAATTTAACTTGGTAAATAGCGAATCGGCGGCTAAATTTACCCAAGCAGTTTAGAGTGATCAACGAATGTATTCGGATCGTGCATTTCGCTATTAGTACTGCTGGTTATTAAAGTCACTCAGAGTGCCCGGCCTTTGGGGGAGGGGGCTTATAATAATATTTATAAATAAATATTAATTATATATATATATACATATATATATATATATATATATATATATATATATATATATATATATATATATATATATAACTTCTTTGTAATGTAGCAGGAAAGATCTCAGCAGAGTGCTCGATTAATTAAGAATTAAAATAAAGAATTAAGAGCGTAATATTTACTTATTTTGTCCTAATTTTTCTGTACCAAAATAAATAAATAATATATATATATATATATATATATATATATATATATATATATATATATATATGCATATCTTTATAAACTTATGTATGGTTTGTATGCTTATATATTTGTAAGTACAGTAGTTTTTCCAAAACTAATGAACCTATCATTATGAACTTTGGAAAAGGGATGGTAGTCGGAAAGAGTCCAAATGTAGGTTATATTTAGTTTAATTTAGTTTTTATACAAACTGGGTAAACATGGATGTAGAAGCTCTTCGATAAAAATCAGATGCACTCAAATATTGTAAAATTTTAAGAATAGCTTATTGACATCAATTAATAAATATACCCCAGATGTCGGTTTCTGTGAAGTATTTTAATATATTTTAGGGTTAATAACATGGACACAACCTCCCATTTAAAAATTCAAATGCATCATATTTGAATTAAATTTGATCCATGGTCGGTAGAAGTCCATCAAGAGAGATTCCCTGAAATTCCATTTATTGCTAAACCCCCTTAAGCTAAAGCCTGTCATTGTAGACATTTTGTAAGATAAAAATCAAGTAACTGATTTTGATCAAAATTAGAATAAGGATTATAGAAATATTGTTTCATATAATTATATATTTGATTTAATATTCGTAAGAGGATTTTAAAGTGGTGCAAAACTGTTCTGTCCGGGAAACTAATTTTACTGGTCCCGCGACAGGTCTTCTGCTAGTATATATATATATATATATATATATATATATATATATATATATATATATATATATATATATATATATATATATATATATATATATATATATATATATATATATATATATATATATAATGAGAGAGAGAGAGAAGTGAGAAATAAATAACTCAAGCTTACAATCCAGTCATTTCACGTTATAATTTATTTTTCTCGCCAGAATCATCAGACCTGCTTGTAAGACTGGTGGTTTCTGAATCTTTAGACGATACTAGAACATTCAATTTTAAATATCTACATCATATATATATATATATATATATATATATATATATATATATATATATAGTTACACTGGTGAGTTCTGGAGAATTATATTTTATATATATATATATATATGTATATATAGTTACACTGGTGAGTTATGGAGAATTATATTTTATATATATATATATATATATATATATATATATATATATATATATATATATATAGTTACACTGGTGAGTTATAGAGAATTATATTTTATATATATATATATATATATATATATATATATATATATATATATGTGTGTGTGTGTGTGTGTAAAAATGTATGTATATATATATATATATATATATATAAATATATTTATATATAGTAAGTTTTAGTAATGAAATAATACACATCTAAAACCAATTAGTTTTAAAGCTACCCAAATTCATACTAAAATATTTCACGTAGACAGATAATACGTGTCAATTAACAATCAGTTCTAAGATTTTTTAACGTTTAAGGTTAGTTCTGTACTACTGGCCATACTAACTATTAAGAAAATAAAACATACTCACTTCGAAATATTGACTCTAAGACGTTCGTCACAGTATTTTCCATCTGGTATTCTTTAGTTTCAGGTTACAGTACCTTCCAATAACTTATTCTTTACTTACAACAACGTATGATTTGCGCCAAGTTGAAACAAATGCATAGACATATGACAATGCAGGATACGTAATGAGTAGGTGGTGCGTTGGTGGACGAAATATTTCGATGTTTCTAGGGTTTTCAAAAGCTGGCGATATTGTAAGTATCGACGAATATTGTCATCTTTTGTCTCGTCATATAAATAAAGAATAAGAAAGTAAAACGGACGAACGCTTTTATTTCTTAACTTCAGAATTTACTATTTATGTATATTTATAATCTTGATATTTGAAAAATAAGAAGAAAGATACCCACATTATTTGCCGCTTGATATCGTCAGCACTGAAAAATCTCACTATTCTGAATATTTCGGCTTTTCTCGAGTCTGATATTGCTCAGACCCTATTTTGTATATGTTCTTTCTAAGATACATTCACACATCATTTCCAACTTTTAAATGTTCATCAATTATTTCCTATGTTTGCCGACATGGATAATTTGTATTTTTCGTACACCGTCAAAAAATGTATGTAATTATAAGAAATTAATTACAAAATATATTGCCTCAATAGAATCGAACTTATAGAAAATATTTTATTATGCGAAGTTTTCTCATAGACATTATATATTCTATCGATCCCGCCTCGTGAAGTAAAGAACAAGAAGTAACAAAAGCGAAAACAAACGTTCATTTGCGGTTCCAAGATTTGGAATTTGCTTATGTACATCTAATATATAAAGTAGAGACGATTTTTCCCCTGTACCTTCTCAAAGAATAGGAAAATAACCACATGCATCACAGGCTTCTAAACTCACCTCTATATCACACTTATTCACTCGAGCGTGTTTTAGTAAATTTCTTATTACTTTTTCCTACCTAACACTAAATATTACATTTGGCCCACCATCTCCGACTCTCCGACACACCAACTCCATATAGGTGGTAGAAAAACTTTTCTCCCTAACAATTATGTACTGTCACTCTACTCATCGACACCGGGAACTAATAAACACAGTTTACTTTTCATAAAACACCCAGTCCTTATTTATTATTTGCCTGGTATTAATTTACTACATAATATAAAGCAATACGCAAAGACTTAATGATCGCTCCCGTTCACTCCGATGATATTTCGCGAATATCAGATTACGTTCTATCTAATTCTACCTATGACCTCTACATTTATATTCATTCCAGAATTAAGCAAATGAAATTAACGAACACAGTTCCTGCAACATTTATTCATTAAACATGGCGACTACAATTTCTTCATCAAATCGACTTCCTATTTAATTCAACAGCCGCCAGATACTGGTAGACCGTGACACATTTACATTTTCAAAATCATACACCTTTAACACGCATATTCTAGAAAACTTGCCCAAATAAATGACCTAAACCGTGTCATTGTTGAACTTAAAATTTGGTCGGCAGAAGCTGCCAATACACAAGCTTAGCTTAAGTGGCCTATTTTCACACGTATTTTTAAGTCGAATCAGTGGTTAAAAAGGGAGGTTTCAAGATCGCCAGTTTCAGCGTTCGATCCCATTCTACTCTACCACTTTTTCTTTTTCTTTTTTAAAATTTAAAACATTCACCAATACGGTAGAGGGATAGGGGAGAACAATAGACGGTTTATTTTTCTATGCAATAGGTACTACTTTCTCCGTGCAACGCCGGGCGACGGGTTCCGCTAGTGTATTATATAATATTCAGTGGAGGAAAAACATGTCAGTTTCCATTCTCCTGAAGCCGGAATACTTTCATTAGGAGTTCTCATGAAAATGTCAACAACGTTTTCTATTTTCTATATAAACGTCTACACTGGATACTACGTGTAGACCTGTGAAATGGAAATAGAATTAAAAGAAGAACATTATTATCTTATAACATCATTTATTTAGTTGCATGTAAAAAGAAATAGGAGAATATAAAAGATTCAGTTTTCTATAATAGCCTTTGAAATATGAGATTAACTAATTTTCGCGTTTCGCGTTTCAATAATGCCGCGAATATAGCTTTACATATATTGCAAATAAAACATGAATATGTCCTGTAGGTATCTAATGTATTTGCATACAATAATTGCGCATCGTTGTCATGTCTGTGTATTATAACACAAAAAATACGTATCAACAAATCTTTCTCTCTCTCTCTCTCTCCCTCTCTCTCTCTCTCTCTCTCTCTCTCTCTCTCTCTCTCTATATATATATATATATATATATATATATATATATATATATATATAGAGAGAGAGAGAGAGAGAGAGAGATTTTCTGATAAGTATTTTTTGTGTTTTGTATTAAGACTAGTATTAATAATAAAATCATCAGGATTTTGACCACCCTGTTAGAATTTCCGCATCTCAACGATTATTTGTATTTTGCATAATGAAATTCTGTCAAGTACTTTGGAGCCTATACGTTATAATACAGAGACATAACTATGATAGCTATTAACTCTAATACCACTTAGATTGATCTAATCTCAATTACGCAATCCTTCGATTACTATCTTGAACACTTACTTATTGACTGGTGCCTAGTCTTGATTATAGGTAGTAGAACTATAAAAGCTTACCATCACTTGCAGACTTATTTCGCCTTATGACTTCACAAACAACAAGATTATAATAATTACCATTATTATTACTACTATTATTATTATTATTATTATTATTATTATTATTATTATTGATACTATTGTCACTGCGACTATCGTAGGTACTATTGGCTTTATAATTATTATTGTTATTATACTTGTTTTTATTAATACTAAAGATAGTAACACTATCAAACTTCTTTTATATAGTAATTCCACTAGTATTAATTTTAGTATAATATAATTACAATTAACAAATATTATCACAACAAAATTCACTACCGTTACTGAGCTCATTGTAAAACCCATGAATAATTATATTGAAATAGAATGCAAAAGTAGCAATTAATACCCTAAATTAAAATTATCAAACATTTTTATCTACACGATAATCATCTATTACAACAGAAATGACAGTTATAATTTTATAATTTTATTTTCATTATTAAATTAAACCCACCCTGCCCTCTGCCCCGGTTAAAATTGAGGTCACGATGGCCCAGACACTAGATATCACCCCACTCAACTTTCTAAAATATCACCCGTTGGGGTCTCCCCCACCTCCCCCTTTCCTGTCCTCGCTATAGGCTAAGCCCCATCTTCGTCCCCCTCCCTTTTATGCATCTTCAATTTCCGGTTTAGGTTGAATTTAAGATTTTAGGCAGTGATTCCGTTAACTTTTGAAGAGTTGGCTTTCATTATGAATGCTAACGAAACAACATATATATTGTCGCAATTAATGGAATAATAAAATCACCAACAAAAAATATATTTTGCTCTGAATTTTCATTGACCACTTTCATAAACCCGGTTTCAACTTCCTTCGGATTTATACCCCCTGGATATTTGTAACAAGTTATATATATATATATATATATATATATATATATATATATATATATATATATATATGCAGTTTATCCAACAAAAGATATAAGAGGCAACTAATATCTTTTAATTTAGCGGATTTTCCATTTAACCAGCGAATTTTTGTTTGTGCTGCTCCGATACAAATCATTTGAATCCTGAATTTTGAACATCATGATTTCAACACAAATTGAGTTTATTGAACTTTTTATTGATTTGGTTCATTTATCATTGTATTAATTAACATAAACATTGGATGCATTTTTCACTGTAATTTACTGCATCGATTGCGGACGCATTTCCGGACTGGATAACTTTTTCGGTTTTTGAGTTCTTTCAATTTTTCGTGTTTGAACTGTAACTCACTACTTGGATCAATCTTCAATCAACCTCATCGATATCTTTCTTGAATATGTTTTAATTTTTATGACTTAGATGGATTTTATAACTTTAACAAATAAGTATGTTTTTGGCTTGATATATTTGATGTGTTATGTACTTTTATGTATTTTTGTATATATTTTTATATATTTTCAAAGTGTAATTTTATCACCTGCAGTAACGTCACTGCGGTAATGGTCCTCTGAGGAGAAGAATTATCTTTGAAAACTCATAAGAAAAGGACGTTGAGATACTTTGTCTGAATTTTGAATTCTAATAAAATTTAATTCGACTCTTATTTTATTATTTCATTTTACATATATATATATATATATATTATAATATAAAGTGAAGTAATAAAATAAGGTGTCAATCAAATTTTATTAGAATTCAAAGTTCATGCAAAGCATCCTTAAGTCCTTAGCTCATGAGTTTTCAAAGATAATTCTTCTCTTCCTTTTTTTATCCGGATGTTTCACTAATTATAAGATATTAGTTGACGCTTATATCTTTTGTTGGATTGCTTCATATATATATATATATAACTATATATATATATATATATATATATATATATATATATATATATATATATATATATATATGAGAGATTCTATATATGATCGCAGAGTTAAGGTCCGTTTATGGATGGACTGAAAGCAAAAATATCACTTAAGTGCCTACATTTCAACAGTAATGTAGATTTCTCGAGACATTCGATTCAATTTTTGCACTACCTGCACAACTGCTCACCCTGCCTCACTCACACACAATTCTCTTTCGGCGTTTTCTGATTCAGCGTTTTCTCGTAGCGTTGTTTTCCAAACATAGTTCTCCTCGTTTCTCTCTCTGCCACTTTATATTTGAGTGTATCCCTTTCTACACCCCCCCACGCATACATTTATATATATATATATATATATATATATATATATATATATATATATATATATGTGTTTGTGTATGTGTGTGTGTGTGTCTGTGTGTGTCTGTGTGTGTGTGTGATCCTCCGGTAATACTAACAAATAAGGTCGTCTTGGGACACCAAGCGAAATATGCATTATACACTGTAATGGAATCCTAATCAGTTCCAACGAGCTTGCTGATCCTGAAGCCCAAATGGCCGAGTTACAATTAATATTGATGTAGTCGCTACGAAAGCCAATAACTGACTACATTTCTAGGAAACTTGCTTTCTCGTCCTAATGACGGTGATATATTAGCGGCTGCTTCTTAGTCGTGGCACGAAACGTTAAAGAGTCGTAGGTTGATAGAGAGCAATGTTCGTTCCTTTGTCTTTTCTGTATTGACATGAAGACACTGTAGTAATGTTAAGTAAACTGAAATACTAAAATATCATGGAATATCTACTCGTTTGGCGTTGTGTTTATGTTTCCATCTCATTTTCCACTTTTTTGAAAACATTATGACTATGAATGTTTTTAGAAATGACCACATACATAAGACGATGGTTGTAAGAATATTCATGAGGACAATTAAATCCCACTAACTTTGTTTTAATTCTGAGTTTTGTGTAATTTGAAACCATCTAAACTCGTTATTTTAACATCATTTTCAAATCTTGGTTATGTTGCATATCTCATAAACCACTTAAACAACTGGTTACGGTCCCAAAAAGACATTTGTTACATAACGCTTGTGAATGAATCTTCTCGTAACCGAAAACAATACGAAAGCTTACGAGAAGATTATGAAGCGGTTTCAATCTTTTTTATAACTCTTTCTGTAAGGCACTTTCAAGCGACATTCTTAACAGGCACTTTTAATAGACATTTTCTTAAATTCTTTTCTCGTTAAAACATCCGCTCTTTACGCATTTTAAACATAGTTCTCCTTTAAATTCTTACTCATTAAACACAGTGTTCATTAGGCATATTCGATTTTTAGTTCTTTTCGTTTTACAGATTAGGACCCAAAATGTTATGCACAAAGAAAGTTACCTTCCATATTTCTGCCTCCGCTGGTCATGGGTTTGCTGGCACACTCATCTCCGTCGCTGGCTCGTGATCGCAGTGGTGTACCTGTTTTGTGGGCAAATTCTGTTTTCATGCACGGAGACAAAAACATTCGAAGACGAGACTTTTGGAGAGTGAATTCTATTCTTTTATTTCACACTTCAATCGGAAAGTGTTCCATCCGTCGGTTCGTCCACTCAAACTCTGTCTTTCTTTCACACTGCTTTTGGAACGTGACGGGCTGCAATCGGCTATATTCTTCTACATCTTAGCCTATATCTGGCGATGTCACCCAGACTACGCATTGCAGAGCTCAGTTTATGGACGTCTGCCCATGACGCGCCTCCATGGTGAACTCTCTGAAAGCTAATTTCTCACCAGGGATCTGTGACGTAAGAGCCCTTTAACCCTTCAACGAATGTCATAACAGAACTCAATAACGCTTTTGTGTCTGACCTTTTTGATCCGAGCATTTCCTCTCGGCTAGTATGTTATGATTCCCAGAAATGACTCACTATGAGACATGTCTGTTTGTCCCAAATCACATATGCACTTAATTTGTACTTATTTTGCACTGAATCCTATTTCTTTCACCCAGTTCACAATTCATACTAGCTACCCTACCCGTTTTCAAAATACAGGGCTCGTCCTAATGTAACAGTTACACAACGATATAGTAAGCTTTATATTTCGCAAACGCGTAGATCTTAAACTTGCGTATTATTAAGTTTAATAGAAACAAACAACTAAACTCTTAAAGATCTTATGTGTAAATACTTCACTCTAAGATCTTGTTGGAAAATATTTTTTATATACAACTCCTATTGGTCATTCCAACGTTTCAATATATACAATAAATCAAACAGAATACAGTATTTGAGTATTTGCTGTAATACGATGAAAACGTTACGACTTCTACGGGAACATAAATGAAATTCAATATGCCATTTTGATGAAAAGAATGTTCACTCAATTCCTTTTGTACCCTTAGAAAATACCTCCTGAGTCCGTAAAGACATCTCTTTGAACATATTAAATAAATCTGCTTTTTTATTTCAAACTGTAATCTTCAGTTTATTTTTGTAAAGCAAATTGCTGTTGAAATTTAAGTATTTCAAGCATTGCTGTTTTAGAATTCTCCATTTTTTAATTTTTTTTTAGGAATAACACTCTTCAATTCCGATGTTTAGCCTTCTGTGAATTACTATGGTGGCTTGCTGTGAAAAAAACGAATAGTAAATTTCAATTAGTAGCTTTCTATGAACTGACTGAATTACGATGCAATTTTCAGAACAATCGGAGTTAAATGCACGTAATTTTTATGAACTTCTGCCATAATTCTCTATTGGTTTTGAAACAAGTTATCTCCTGCATGTTTGGTGCTGTAGGGGTTTTACCCTTTTTTGCCTACGACATTTTACGTGATATTGTTTTGAGAAAAGTGTACGTATAAAAAATCAAATTCTAGAATTTTTCGTCCAGTTGTTGAGTTGGCGAAATTTGTCTTGTTGTGGGGGGTGCACTTGTTTGGATGGCGCTTAGATATTTTTAAAATCCTCAACATTACAATAAAAATGCTTAGACTTAGTTATATGTCGATTCCCCCAGTCCAGGGAGCCAAGTTGTTATATCTTGTTATATTGAAAGAGTATAATAAACAAATAAGACAAACAGTTATGTTCAGAGAAGAAAATGTTTTTTCTACGGTAATATAATTTTGCCAGTGTAGTTTCTGATACTTGGTATTTACTTCCATTTAACCACGCAATATATGGAATAAGGTTGGATGTAAGGAAAATAAGCTAGATACCCATAATTGGGGCATTCTGACCCCTTAATACATTGCTTGGCAGGCTCGTCAAACTTCCTCAATCGAAGCACATCGGACAGTCAGCGATGAACTAACTCCTTCCCAAAGAGCGAAAACAAAGCCTAAGAGGGTGGACCTCATTAGACTGCACAGGACTAATACCACAGTAAACAAAATTCCACTGAAATAGCCTAGTCTACGTCGTAATGATTGTTGAGAACGGATCCTCTACTGGTATATACCGGGCAACAAATTGCGTTTGCTGGTTGACTACCGATTGTATTAGTCAAAATATAATATGCTTATTGTTTCTGTTGTGTATCTGAATATAAACAATATTACAACCACAATGGTTAGAAAGAAAGTAAAAAAATAGCGAAACTAAATAAAAAATCATACATTTATGAAAACAATCAAATTGTATATGCCATATTGCCAAAATCAACACCTAATAAATCCCCGTTTGTCGCCTGAAGTATGGGATAAACACAAAAATGTTGCGGTATATAAATTCGCCTTTGTCTTCATTGATTAGAGGGTTACGTTTTGCATGAAATCTCAGAGGATAATGTCGTGTCTTCGCTTATGTTCGTTCCTACACACAATTTATTAATAGTATCTCATTTCAACATTTAACAGAAATATATAAATATGCACATTTAAATCGATTTGGAAAACAATATATATATATATATATATATATATATATATATATATATATATATATCAAATGATTCATTAGACTGAACGACTCCGCTGACGAAGGTCTGAATTTCTCAGATCTGAAACCGATGGTACGGATGTTGTTCTAACTTACTGTATTACATATAAATAAATGTTATGCTATCATTAATTATTAAGTTAATTTTAATTTTGTTTAATAATCGAGTACTCTGCTGGGAAACTCTCTCAATACCATTAAAATTAAATAAAAAGTATATATATACACACACACCTATACATATATATATATATATATATACATATATATATATATACATATATATATATATATATATATATATATATATATATATATATATATATATATATATATATCCTAGATGCAATAATTAAATGGTTTTAACAGGAAGAAGATATATACTTTATACAAGTTTATGTTTATACTGAACTAATAATAATAATAATAATAATAATAATAATAATAATAATAATAATAATAATAATGATGATGATAATAATAATAATAATAATATTAATAATAATAATAATAATGATAATAATAATAATAATGATATTTAATTATATAGTATCAATTAATTTTACGTAAGTTTTTAACCAAATATTGTATTCAAAACATCTACGACTAAAAATACCCGAAGAAGTCTTGAGATTACAATGAGCGAATTGATGTGAACATTCTATTAATAATTGTTATAAATTTATATTTATTTTGCTATCAATAATTGTTATTAATTTATATGTATAGCGCTGTTGTCATCATGTTACCTGTTGATATGTTCACAACCTTTCGACTCTTGTTCTATATGACCTTGATCAGCTATCTTGCTTGTAGTCGGTCAAATTCCGTAAATTTCAAAATAATTCACGATAACATATAATAGTGTATAAGGGTTTGGCGTTACAAAAAGCCTGGAGTAATTTCGAACAAACGTTCATGAGTTTAATGCATGTTGAAAGAACAGAAGAAAATGTAACTGATACGCATATATCTAACATAGATGAGACGCGTGTATATCTCAGTTGATTAAACAAAGATTCGAAAACAATATAAACCGAATAAAATGGCTGAACTGAGCAAATATAGTAGATGTTAAACAAAAGACACATTCATAACATATAGGGTTTGTAAATAGACACAAAAAATAAAGTAATTAGATTTTTTATTCTAAACAATTACATGAATGAAACGAGAAATTCCGTCAACAAAAGTATTTGAATAAAGTGGTCAACTGCAAACAAACATTCGTTTTATGTTCAACATAAAACGCGAACACCTCATTGTAATTAAGTTTTCAAACAAACGAATATAAATTAATTAAGTGTTCAACAAGAAAAGAAAACAAATGCATTAAGTGGTTATCAATGGACAAGTCAATTAGTGTTTCGTGGTCATATTTTCGTGCTGATTAACATTTGCTTGACTTTTTCTTCTCATTCTCGTTAAACGGACTTCTTTCTTTATCGGTTAAAACAACTATGTAGCTTCTAGGTGTAGATCTTTACTCCATCGCCGGATGTTTGGTCGCCATTGATTAAACGAAGTGACATTCGTACCAAACATATATACTCTTTATTATATATCTAATGATTTATGCAAGGCAGAAAAAAGTGAAAGGCGGAAAGAGAAAAAAATACATATATTAGTACAATACCCGTATAGTATTAGTTTTACATTTTAATATTTTTTTCTTCTTTGGGAAGGAGGGGGTCGGCACAGTTTTGGTGGAACTATCGTAAATGGTAAAGTTTACATAAATAAATGTGCGCACGTTACTAAACCTGTTGCCTAGAATACACATCAAACACATACATATTATCTACGCTCACATGCCCGCAGCAGTTCTTTTAAAAATGCATTATATATAATTTGACGTAGACCAATTCTTTTCTCTGTTAAATCTTTTGTGTAATCTCAATTATTTAAAATGTTTTTGGAAGAGGGTGCACATTTGTGTGCACGCGACTTCAAACTGGCTAAGTTTACAAAAAAATAATGTGTTCATGATACTAATTGTGTTACAAAAATACATTACATAATTCATATAATCGGTTAATTAGTTTAGGAGTGTATCCTGTGCACGGAGGTATATATATATATATATATATATATATATATATATATATATATATATATATATATATATATATATATATATATATATATACCTAACTTTATATATACACCCACTTAAATGTTAAAATGTACAAATAAACAATGTGCCCATGTTACTCACCGTATTGTCTACAATACATATTCTCAAATTCATAATGATCTGTTCATTAGCTTGGTAGATTATCATATACATAATATATATAAATATATATATATATATATATATATATATATATATATATATATATAGATAGATAGATAGATAGATAGATAGATAGATAGATATTATTATTATTATTATTATTATTATTATTATTATTTCATGGCTCCACATACAATGCTACAAGGTGATGTCATTTGTTACGTATCAATTTTCAGTATTTACTTCAACAGTGTTCGATACGTGAGTAGAGCTAGGTAATAAGTTATCAAAATATATGTATGGCAAAACGGCTACACAGAGTCTTTCGCGTTTTATCCCCGGAAGGAATCGTCACGCTGACGATTCCCTCCGGGGATAAAACGCGGAAGACTCTGTGTAGTCTTATTGCCAGATATATATTTCATAACTTACTATATATATATATATATATATATATATATATATATATATAAGAGATATTGTCCTTGGTTAGAAAGCATTGTTTAGATGGAAATATTAATCATTAAAAATAATAATAAGCAATTAGAACGCCATACAATGCATTTAAGTTAATTAAACTAAAACGCATTGTATGGCGTTCTAATTGCTTATTATTATTTTTAATAATTAATATTTCCATGTAAACAATGTTTTCTAACCAAGGACAACATCTCTTATTACAATTTGCACGTGCAGTCCAAAGAAAAAAGACTCTCATCGATATTCGTTCATCAACATCGAACTGATAACACCAAAAAACAAGATGAGGACTAAAAAAAAAAAAGAAAGGTATTTTTATATATCTTTATTTAGAAATTCAGTAATTCTGATGATGAAGTATATCTTCGAAAATTAAATTGAAAAAAAATGTTAATAAAACTAAAATGCATTGTATGGCGTTCTAATATCTTATTATTATTTTTAATAATTAATATTTCCATATATATATATATATATATATATATATATATATAGTCTCGGAAGTTTCTCAACCATTAAAACTATATAAGGTAAAAAAAACAACATTGTAGTTCCAAGTCGTTCAGTAGAAAATCACTCAATTTATTTTGTGTAGTTACTATATTAGTTTTCTTCCCAGAATTTACACCAGTTTTAACATTATTTAAGGCATCATCAGTTGTTTACCATGAAAAACTGTGTCGAGAATTTAAAAATAAAACCGTATTTTATTTCATGGCTTCCCAGCAGAGTTGATCAGACCCCACTTCCCTTAAAAGACAAAAACATAAACGTACCGTATATCAAATCTAAGTTTTGTACCAGATAAATGTTTAGCTAATTTATATTAGTTATTAAAAAATGTCCTACACACATATATATATGCATGCATATATATATATATATATATATATATATATATATATATATATATATATATATATATACGCATACACATATGCATATACACACACATATATATGCATACACACACATATATATACATATACACATATAAATATATATGTGCATATACATATATAGATGTACATATATATGTATATATATACATATATATACATATATATTCATATATATATACATATATATGTATGTATATACATATATATACATACATATATATTTATATATATATATATAAATATTATATATATATATATATATAAATAGCGATAGAGGGAGAGTAAGAGATACATATATATACATATATATTCATATATATATACATATATATGTATGTATATATATATATACATACATATATATATTTATATATATATAAATATTATATATATATATATATATATATAGCGATAGAGGGAGAGTAAGAGATACACAAGGCGAGTGAGACAGAGAGAGAGAGAGAGAGAGAGAGAGGAGAGGATGATATGACCGAAACTGCTGTGTTCCATTAATATCACTAATGTTTACGACATGTGTAAGCACTGCAGTGTTACGTCGTGCAATCCCTGGCTTCTTCTCTTATTTACTGTCAATGTGATTTTTGCATGGAGCAAAGTGTTATGAGACTATATCATTTCTCTTATCGCCCAGTAAAGGTGAACACATCCTGGATAGAAGTAATTTTATTGTTGTTCCAATTCAGACTGACTTTTTAAGCTGGATTTTTTCTAACATAGCCAACCTTGTGGAGTCAAGTTAATAGGGTGTGTCAATTGTCAGTTTGTTATATAAAAAACACACACATAATAATAACCTTTGAAAGCCCGATATTATTTCGCTTCTCACACGTCGCTACACTATTCATCTGTGGTAGTAATCTTTAACAACGGTAGTATCTTGTGCACATTTATGCACAACGCCTATCAATAACACTATCTTATGTATTCGAAACAAAATAAACTCGTATGCATAAAATGTTCCAAATCAAACGAACACAGATAAACTAAATGCTCAGAAGCCCCCCCCCCAGAAGAAACTAATAACTTAAATGTTCACCGATAAATAAGTATGTCTAAGGAAGATGAAAGAATATAATCAGGACATGTATGCTAAAATAAATCAAAGTAAACCAAATTTCAAACAAAAGAAAAAATGGAGTGTTGGTTTTAAGAAGGGAAGCTGAGTTTATTTTGGTAGTAGAGATCTTCAATAATTGAAGCGTTCCCCTTATCTATAAGAAACGGAGAAGTTGAAGTCGGAAAACCGCTTACTTAATGAAAATTAGAACTTTCTTAAGTTGATACTTGTCCGACTTCAACCCTTTTGGCTAAGATCAAAGTGTAGTATCTGTTCCGATGGATACTGCACCCCATAGACTGGTATTGTCTTGGCTTTCGGGGCTTGATTTACGCCAGTCTATGGGTCTGTCCTGTGCAGTTCTAGGAGGTCCACCCTCCCAGGCTTCGCCTCCCCTCTTTGGGGAGGAGTAAGTTTATTGCTTACTGCCTGAGGCTCCCCTACCGGGGAATGCCGACGGGGCTGCGCAGGCAATTTTTAATGGCCAGAGTGCTCACCTCTCGGGCGATAGCTTTTCAAACCCCACTTTCCCGACCCGACCTTGGGTCACATCTTACTTGTGGTAGTAAGATAACACTTGCCTTGTGCCTAACTCCTGGAGAGGAGTAAATACATACTGACCTGTATTACGTTATGCGTCTCATCGATGCGACAACAAAATTAGAACATTTGTACCTACTGATATCAGAAATGCGTAACAACTAACAACCAAAAATACAGACACACGTCATATGTCTTTCTCTTTCTCTCTCTCTTACTTTCTCTCCCTCTCTCTCTCTCTCTCTCTTTCTCTCTCTCTCTCTCTATATATATATATATATATATATATATAGAGAGAGAGAGAGAGAGAGAGAAATATAGACACATATATGTGTGTGTTTAGATAGCATGTTTCCATTAAAGCAAATGTTATTAATTAACACGGGTTTTTTGTTTGATAACACTTTTTTATTTTTATAGTTATTCAAATAATCCATTTAGCATTTTAGTTAAATTGTTATATATAAGATCCGTGGGTTCCTTGTTCCATTTTCCCTTCTTTTTTCGATAGTTCTTTCAAACAAAAGCCTCACCAAGCCAAAACCTTTCAAAATTTAAAGCGTGGGCAAGAATGTTGAGTTTATAAGTGTTGGGCTATAGCGATTATTTCGGATAAGTGAGTAGTTAAAATTCTCGACAAAGTTTTGGTATTCTTTTACTGTCGGAGACAGTCTACCAAATGACATTTAAACTCATATACTAGCTGTGTCCTATTCAAAACCCTGGTCGATGAAGAAGAATTGTTGGTAATGATGAAGTTTAAGGTTTTAAGTTCGCTATAGTAAATAATCAGTTTTATTTTTTTATTTGGGTCAATGGAGAACACGTTTTTATTAATTATTTTTTAATCCAACGTTTAATGTATAGTTAAGTGGTCATAGCTAACTTTCAAGCTTCCAGTGTTTTCATGGGTTACAAATATGGAGATTTCAGGGTTGTTATTAAGTGAATGGAAACAAATGTGAGAATCGCTATTTTTGAAGGTTGGAAAGGAGGGTGAAGATTGGTATGATGCGGGGTATAGGTAAGGGAGGAGGTATGAAGGAATGATTAAAGAGAGATGGACTGATATATATATATATATATATATATATATATATATATATATATATATATATATATAACTTCTTTGTAATATAGCAGGAAAAATCCCAGCAGAGTGCTCGATTAATTGAGTATTAAAGTTAAAAATTAAAAATTAAAAGCGTAATATTTATTTATTTTAGTACAGAAAAATTAGTACAACATTCGTACCGTCGGTTTCAAGCACAAAAGGACTTAACCATCCGGCTCTCTTCAGCTTCTGTTGTCATCTGTATATATATATATATATATATATATATATATATATATATATATATATATATATATATACTTTCATATTTTCTTTATAAATATCTAAGTGAGAAAGGGATAGGGTGGGGGTAGGGAAGGTTGGAAGAGTCAGTGTTTACTATGAGTGTGAAAGGGAGTGGTCGGTATATTTTTGGGTGTGGAACGCGGTTGCTTACATTCCGCGAGGTAACTTAGTTTAGAAAGGACGGGTGGAGAAATAATTCGGATTGATATTAAGGGAATGGGAGGAAATTAAGTGATTGACTTGTTGTCAGCCGCGTTGTCTATAGCAGGGAGTATTGATATTTAAAAAATAATTTGATTTTACGGGTCTACTTATTCCAGTTAACAATTAGGATAGGTTTTAAAATTATATTCTCTTTGGACTAAAGTATCTAGATTGAGGTTGTCGAACAGAATATTCATGTATTAAAAATAAGTAAATGCTTTTGTGAGACTGAGAGGCAAATATCGATATACATATTACACACGACATCCATACACACATACTCATATACAGATACCATTTCAGACACGCTCAGACACAGGACATATACATATGTAAATATACTCAACATACATCCCGGCATCCATACACATGCATATATATCCTTTCCTACCGATCATATATACATGTAAATATTTAGAGATAAATAGATACACATCAGCAGATGTACGATCCGACATAGCATCAATCAGACGAGGCGAGAATTATATGTTGTTATGCAATAATTTAAGGTAAGAGTAAAAATGAAAGTTAAAGAATTTGGACTCCGGAGTTTTACAAAACTCATATAATATCACGATAGATCATTATTTAAGTATACATCGCTTGTATTTAATTTAGTATTAATATTATATACTGATCTATATATATATATATATATATATATATATATATATATATATATATATATATATATATATATATATAAATATATATATATATATATATATATATATATATATATATATATAAAAAGATATAATTAGGAAATATACCTGACGATAATAGTAAATTTAAAAAAATCACAATCCCCCACATCTCTTCAAAGCGAAAATTAATAATTTACTTACTGTTGTACAGCGTTTTTGGTAAAGCGATGGCCCAACTTCAGTTTGATATGGTAACGAAAAGCTTCTATACATATAAGTCCAACTTTAGTTTGATATGGTAACAAAAAGGTTTATATACATATAAGCCAACTTCAGTTGGATATCGTAACGGAAAGGTTCCTATACATATAAGCCCAACTTCAGTTTGATATGGTAACGAAATAGTTTCTATATATATAATCCCAACTTCAGTTTGATATTGTAACGGAAAGATTTCTATACATATAATCCCGCCTTCAGTTTGATAAGGTAACGTAAAGATTTCTATACATATAAGCCAACCTTTAGTTTGATAAGGTAACGAAAAGGTTTCTATACATATAAGCCCAACTTCAGTTTGATATGGTAACGGAAAGGTTTCTATACATATAAGCCCAACTTTAGTTTGATATGGAAACGAAAAGGTTTCTATGCATATAAACCCAACTTCAGTTTTATATGGTAACGAAAAGGTTTCTATACATATAAGCTCGGGATCGCTTGGTCACCGATTTATAGTTCATTTAAACAAATAGTGATAGACATTATATTTTTGTAAACATCCAACACATACACGTGATTATTAAACATATGGGTTTAATAAACACTATCCATCTGACGGAATTACAGGTAAAATTAACCTAGCCTTGGTGCTGAAACAAACATACATAAAGCCATAAATAATAACACCAGAAAAATATGAAAGTCTTGTCCCTCAAAAGAATGATAAGCAAAGGTTCCTTTGATAGCAAACATGGTGAACCGTCGGCATCTTGCGAATCATGCCCCTTCTTATTTCAAATGACAGTATACAATGTACGAAATACAAGAACACAAATATGACCAACACAAACCAAAGGCCACACAGAGAAGAAATGGCCTTCAAACGAAATTAGACAAGTAATTGCGTTCTATTAAAAAAAACAACCTCTAAAACAGACGCTCTAATACCAATATAGAATACAATCCGAAATAATTTTATCGATTTTCCACCCTGTATATATGTAAAGAGAAATAGAGAGACGGGGGGGGGGAAGAGGAGGGGACGAAATGTATAATGTTATGTATGAAAAAATATATTAAAAAATTGAAAATAATAAACTATTGGAAAACACCATAAAATTGATAGACGTACTGGAAGTGGTCGGTAAAAGAATGACGTTAAACTGGAAACGAATTAAAAGCAAACATTTCAAGAGCGAAATCAAAACGATCTTTAACTCTCATTTCATCTGTCATTCTCTTTCCTGTCAACTGTGTAATTATTTCCCCTTTAACATTTCACCTACGTCAGCACTTCCGACTGGCACAATAAATATCGCTCTTTTTTCTCTCTCTCTCCCAGTACGTCTCCCTCTTTCTCTGTTCATTAAATGTAAGATAATCAATTTTCCCTTTGGCTGGTTTCGTTTAACCCTCCGCCCCTCTCTATTTATGAAGACGAAAAGCGAGAAAAATATTTACTACTTGTTCACGTGTAACTAAAGAGGAAGATAGATAGATAGATAGAGAGATAGAGAGAGAGAGAGAGATGGGGGATATACATATATACATACAGAGAGAGAAAAAAAGAAAAAGAGAGAGAGAGAGTTTGATAAAGACGGGGAAATAGAAACAATAGAGAAGAATAGAGACTAATTTTTTAATTTGTTTTTATTTTTAAAAAGTGAACAAGCTTTGCAAACTCTTTCAAACAACTCTGATTCTAGAGTTCGGTTTTCTATGGGTCTGACGCTTTGTCTTAACTATGTATGGTTCGGAGCGGTCCTAAGAAACCATCGCCCCAGGTATTTCCTCCTAGTTTGGGAGGGGAGATGGATTACCTGATTAAAACAATTTAACCCGAGGTCAATACGTGATACAACGGGTCACGTTTTTCTCGTACGTATATATATATATATATATATATATATATATATATATATATATATATATATATAAGTGTAAATTAGTCGTCCAAGGCTATAGCAATGCGATGTGGTTGCCGTGAGATGGAAAAGTGAAAAGCAATAAACGCAGGGAGAAAGTGAAACTCAAAACGATTTATTAATAATTTCACGAAAACTGATTAAATACCAAATAGTATTTTTTTTTTTGGTAAGTAACAGATCGGCAAAGGGTAATCTTAAATTTTCGAAAGAACAACTTTCATTATCAGAAGACAACAATAGAAGACCGAGGGGGTCGGAAAAACGTGGAAAAACCGGTGTCAGATCATCGTATTATAGGGGAAAACAATTGGGAGTAGGAACGCAGAAAACGTCAAAATTAAATTAAGCAATCATATAACTAAGGTTAAAACATTATAAACATTAGTTTAGTAATATACCAATTTTTTAAATTTTATTATGTTTCATTTTAAATGACTCATCAATCTTTATTTATTTATTTATTTATTTATTTATTTATTTATTATTTTTTTTTTTTCATTTATTCTCTTAAAATCTAAATTTAAATTCACTGTCAAAGGGAGATAACTTATTCTAAATAATATGTTCAGACCTTAGAAATGAGATTGGAAACTTGAGAAGGAATTTGAGTTGTGAAGTGGATTAGAAACGCAGAAAACATCAAAATTCCATTAAGCAATCATATAACTAAGGCTAAAACATTATAAACATTAGTTTAGTAATATACCAATTTTTTTTAAAGTTTTATTATGTTTCATTTTACATGACTCATCAATCTTTATTTATTTATTTATTTTATTTTATTTTATTTTTTTTTTTTTCATTTATTCTCTTCAAATCTAAATTTAAATTTACTGTCAAAGGGAGATAACTTATTCTAAATAATATATTCAGACTTTAGAAATGAGATTGGAAACTTGAGAAGGAATTTGAGTTGTGAAGTGGATAAAAGCCAAGGATGGGACCTTTTTTTTTTTTTTTTTTTTTTTTTTTAATTTTATTAGCAGGGGAAGGGGGGGGGGAATAAGAAGAGAGAGGATTAAAAAAAAAAAAAAAAAAAAAAAGGTAAGTAAGTTGTGGGTGGGAGTGTGAGGAGGTGGGAGTGTGAGGAGGTGGGAGTGTGAGGATGTAAGAATCAGAGGATGAAGGGAGATGACAACTCGAATCTGTTATTCAAGGCAGGGCGAAGTTTAGAGATGAGGATAGCTTCCGAAATTCGAAGCTGGCCTATATTGCGGACAGAGTTGAGGATGCGGACACTAATGGAGCGATGTGTGTTGCCACATGAAATTAAGTGTTTATGGAAGGAGGAAATGTGGGTGTTTAGATGTTCTTTAATACGTTGGTGTAGAGGCCTAACGGTACTACCGATGTAGAATTTTTGGCACTTAGAGCATTGCAGGTTGTATACTGTATATGTGCGGAGGCAGAGGCCAGAGTTGGGGATGGGGCAACTAGCTAGAGAGCAGGGGTCTGGGGTGTAGTGGCTTTTTTTGGATAAATGTTGTCGGAGAGAGGTGCCTGTGTGAGAAAGTTGTATGTTAAGGTTCTCACTACGTATGGCATTGCGGATAGCAGAAGTGATACGGTCGCTAAAGAAGGGGAGTTTAAGGAAGCATGTGTTGGTGAGAGTGTGGTGTCTACGTCTTCTGGTGTTGTTAAGGATAACACCTACTTTAAGTTCCAACAAGACACATACAAACAAGTCTCTGGCCTACCCATGGGTTCCAGTCTCTCCGGCCTCCTCGCCATTTCTTACATGAACAGACTGGAGCAGCAAGCACTTAGCACCTGCCATTCCCATATTTTCTTCTCGAGATACGTCGACGACATTTTGATCCTCACTTCATCCCGAGAGGAAGCTATCTCTATCTTTAATACATTTAATAATTCTGACCCCCACATTAAATTCACCATCGAACATCCCAACACCTCAGGCTCCCTCTCACTTCTAGACTTCAAACTCAGCATTAATGACGACGGATCTCTCCACACCACTTTCTATAGAAAACCCGCCTGCAGGAATCTCTTTGTCCACTACAAATCCGCACTACCCCTCAAATCCAAAATTAGTTACGCACAAACCGAAATCACCCGCATACAAGACAAATGCTCTTCTTCTTCCGATAAAACAACACACACCGAAGCCTTCCACCAAACTCTATTGACCAACGGCTTCCCGCTAACTACCATATCTAGCCTTAACAACACCAGAAGACGTAGACACCACACTCTCACCAACACATGCTTCCTTAAACTCCCCTTCTTTAGCGACCGTATCACTTCTGCTATCCGCAATGCCATACGTAGTGAGAACCTTAACATACAACTTTCTCACACAGGCACCTCTCTCCGACAACATTTATCCAAAAAAAGCCACTACACCCCAGACCCCTGCTCTCTAGCTAGTTGCCCCATCCCCAACTCTGGCCTCTGCCTCCGCACATATACAGTATACAACCTGCAATGCTCTAAGTGCCAAAAATTCTACATCGGTAGTACCGTTAGGCCTCTACACCAACGTATTAAAGAACATCTAAACACCCACATTTCCTCCTTCCATAAACACTTAATTTCATGTGGCAACACACATCGCTCCATTAGTGTCCGCATCCTCAACTCTGTCCGCAATATAGGCCAGCTTCGAATTTCGGAAGCTATCCTCATCTCTAAACTTCGCCCTGCCTTGAATAACAGATTCGAGTTGTCATCTCCCTTCATCCTCTGATTCTTACATCCTCACACTCCCACCTCCTCACACTCCCACCTCCTCACACTCCCACCCACAACTTACTTACCTTTTTTTTTTTTTTTTTTTTTAATCCTCTCTCTTCTTATTCCCCCCCTTCCCCTGCTAATAAAATTAAAAAAAAAAAAAAAAAAAAAAAAAAAAGGTCCCATCCTTGGCTTTTATCCACTTCACAACTCAAATTCCTTCTCAAGTTTCCAATCTCATTTCTAAAGTCTGAATATATTATTTAGAATAAGTTATCTCCCTTTGACAGTAAATTTAAATTTAGATTTGAAGAGAATAAATGAAAAAAAATAAAATAAAATAAAATAAAATAAATAAATAAATAAATAAATAAAGATTGATGAGTCATGTAAAATGAAACATAATAAAACTTTAAAAAAAATTGGTATATTACTAAACTAATGTTTATAATGTTTTAGCCTTAGTTATATGATTGCTTAATGGAATTTTGATGTTTTCTGCGTTTCTAATCCACTTCACAACTCAAATTCCTTCTCAAGTTTCCAATCTCATTTCTAAGGTCTGAACATATTATTTAGAATAAGTTATCTCCCTTTGACAGTGAATTTAAATTTAGATTTGAAGAGAATAAATGAAAAAAAAAATAAATAAATAAATAAATAAATAAATAAATAAAGATTGATGAGTCATTTAAAATGAAACATAATAAAATTTAAAAAATTGGTATATTACTAAACTAATGTTTATAATGTTTTAACCTTAGTTATATGATTGCTTAATTTAATTTTGACGTTTTCTGCGTTCCTACTCCCAATTGTTTTCCCCTATAATACGATGATCTGACACCGGTTTTTCCACGTTTTTCCGACCCCCTCGGTCTTCTATTGGTGTCTTCTGATAATGAAAGTTGTTCTTTCGAAAATTTAAGATTACCCTTTGCCGATCTGTTACTTACCAAAAAAAAAAAAAAAAATACTATTTGGTATTTAATCAGTTTTCGTGAAATTATTAATAAATCGTTTTGAGTTTCACTTTCTCCCTGCGTTTATTGCTTTTCACTTTTCCATCTCACGGCAACCACATCGCATTGCTATAGCCTTGGACGACTAATTTACACTTACATTTACCAGCAATGCTTCAAGCAAACTACAATCTCCTCTTATATATATATATATATATATATATATATATATATATATATATATATATATATAGTGTGTAGATTTCAATTTTGTGTAGAGAATCTGAATAACAGAGCTCAATGTAATTTAAACAGAGCAAAACAGCATTTGATTTTATGATATATCGTGCATTTTATCCTCATATATATATATATGGATATATTGATACATGTATATATATATATATATATATATATATATATATATATAGAATTATAAAAAGAAAAACTATACACACATTAAGGTTGTACACATAATAACTTATTTCGACTTCTTTAATTAGGTCTCCTCAGATGTATAGACAACCACGTCAAAAAAACATCTTTGCCACACGCGTCTTATTATTATTTCTTTTGACGTGGTTGTCTATACATCTGAGGAGACCTAATTAAAGGGGTCGAAATAAGTTATTATGTGTACAACCTTAATGTGTGTATAGTTTTTCTTTTTATAATTCTATATATATATATATATATATATATATATATATATATATATATATATATATATATATATACATGTATCAATATATCCATATATATATATATGAGGATAAAATGCACGATATATCATAAAATCAAATGCCGTGAAAGACAGGATGTGTGAAAAAGACAAACGAAAAAACAAATTAAATACAGGAATAAATCATCAAGAAACGAGAAATTTTATCGGCTTCGTTCGGATCAACGAACGTCTTCAGAAAAAGTAAAAATTTTAAATCTATTCGGTAACGGCAACATAGGAACAAGTAGTACGCATAACGGGATGTTATTGGCACATGTTTAACTATTTGAAAAAAAGTAATAATAATAAGACGCGTGTGGCAAAGATGTTTCAATGGGAAAAGAGGAGAGAAAAAAGAAATAAAGAAGGAAAAAATGGTAATATCGATAAAATGTAGTAAACAAATGTTACTTTAGTGAGGTGAAAAATTACATTGTTTCAGTGCCGTTTTTTTGTCAGATGTTTGTTTAAGGAATAAGGTCCGAGTCTGAGGTTTACGTTAGATTGTGATGAGAGAAGTATTCTAACACTTTCGATGCACTTGCGACGTAGAAGACAGTGATCGGCCTTGGGAAGGGTTCAGTTTAAAAAATCAAAATTGTAGGTAAAAGTGTTTCTATGTATGAATAGTGCGTTAGTGGGATTGTTATGTTTGACGTTCTGTTTGTGTTCGTAAATGCGGGATTGAATATTTCTGTCAGTTTCACCAATAGAAAACATCAGACATACGGCACATTTTATTTTGTAAATGTCATCTTGGGAAGAAGTGTCCTTAGGGTGTTGTTTGGAATGGGGTTAGATATTGAGTAAATCCTTAATTGTTTTAGAGGTTGATATTGCTACTTTTATGTCAAATTTGAAATGTGCTTTTTTTAAGGAGATAGATATGGGATTATCGGGGAGAACTATGTAAGATTTATTTTTCTCAGCTACGTCGGTGTTGTTTGTGCTGGTAATGTTATGAGATTACATTTTTGTTGTGTTTTTAAAAATTTATTTTCTTATCTTTTGTTTTTGCTGGGGATGGGGCATCCTGCCGTATGTCAAACATCTACCCGCTATTTCAAACACTCCAGCCGAGAACTCTTTTTAAGATTCTTACCGCCCCTTGTAGTGTAATTGTTTGTATCTCTCGTGCACTTGGTTCACTGGGTCTGTTCTTTTGTTGTGGATATTAAAGGGGTTGTGTTTAGCTTTTTGGATGAAAAATTTAGGATATTTTAAAGCTTCGTAAATGTTCTGTATATAGGTTTCTTCACTGCGGAGGTAAGCGGGGATGCAAATTCTAAGAGCTCTGAGGAACGAGCCTATGATCATTACGGATTTTATTTTGTTGTTGTGGTCGGAGTAAAAATGTATAAGATAATTTATATTTGTTTGTTTTCAAAGACTGAGAAGTTTAAACCGTTTGATGGCAAGGTGATATCAAGGACGTTGAAGATGTTATTATTTTCTAATTCGGAGGTGAAGGTAATGGCGGGTTCCATTTTATTGAGTTTATCGACTATGTCAGGGACATTAATATGATGTGAGTAAATAAGGATGTATTATCAATATATTTAAAGTAGTGAGAGTTTGGGGTAGGATTGATTTGAAGTGGCTGTTCTCTAAAAATTCAAGGAATAGATAGGCAAGGACTCCCATGGGTAAACCAAATTTCTGTTTGTATAAGCTGTCGTTAAAAATAAAATGGCATTAGATGGAATAATTTAATAATTTGGATGGTATGGTGGTGGAGCTTAATTCTCGACTTGATCAGATTAATTCTGAGGAATATAAAGCATTTAGCTATAAGTACGTTTGTATAAAAAGATTTCATATCTAAACTGGCCATGGTGAGGTTTTTCATGTTGATGAATTTGAGTCTTTGTAAGCAGATCTCAGAAAATTTCATACAGCCTTGACTAATGAAACCGATGAAAAGGGGGCGAACTTTTAGCTTATCTTTTGGCTAATTCATGTGGTGTTCTACCCATGTTTTATATGATAGGTTTTATGGTGATGTTCCCTGAATTTTACTTCATTATTAATTCCTCATAGGCTTTAAATTTTTTACATTTACTACACTTCAAATAATGTAATTGATTTTGATTAAAATTGGAAGCAGGATGATGAACATAATGTTTAGTATCATTGTATCTTGATTTTAATCTGTGTAAGGAGACATAAAAGTATGTTATGTTCTGCGAATTAATTTTACCCGTGCTGAGACAATTTTTTTACGAATATATATATATATATATATATATATATATATATATATATATATATATATAAAACGCGAAAAACTAATGTTGTCGTCGTCCTCTTCTGAAGTCCACAATCGTTGACATATTTAAAAGAACATCCTTGGATTTTTTTAGAGAGTAACGCTGATAAATGAGGAATTATACTGTAAGATTTCACAAAACTTCAACAAATTAAAGATCAAATTAATCATGCCTCCATTCAAAAGAAAATGTTCCTCTACGACGAGCTTGTTATTTTTTCCTTGAATTTCTGAGAGACGTGGTGCTAAAGGCGCTGATGAAGAACTTCATTAATTTTAAAAAATAAAAAATAAAAAAATAAAATAAAGTATTTCCAGAATGTTTTGGAAACGACCGTACGCCATACTAGACATGATGTTCTAATTCTTGGAACCATTGTAATGTTCTAATTCATGAAGTCCTCTTATATACATACATACATATATATATATATATATATATATATATATATATATATATATATATATATATATATGTATATATATATATATATATATATATATATATATATATATGTATATATATATATATATATATATATATATATATATATATATATATATATATATATATATAGCACATGTATTGTATTAGTTTCTGTAGATGTATATCCGTTGAAACTCCCGTGTTTATAAAACGTGCTCAATAACAAGTAGAGCTGTTCTTAAATATACATTTTCATTTATACACACATTGGTAACATATGTGCATACATGTTTCGGTTGTACTCTTCACAGAGAGTCAACCTCTTCGGACAAAAGAAGACTAAGAAGTGAGATTAATTTTAAGAACTTTCCCCTCAAGTAAATCTGTTTTGGGGATGAGATATTTTTATAATTTTTTCCCGGTCAAGCTCAGTATTGAATTACATTCTTTACTATGAAGAGTAAAACCGAAACATGTAGGCACATATGTGACCAATAATGTTTGTATGAATAAAAACTTATGCTCTCTCTCTCACACACTCTCTCTCTCTCTCACCTACTCTCTCTCTCTCTCTCTCTTGATGTTATTTCAGCCTTTAGGCCTATACGTTTTATTTCTTTGAGTATGAAATAACATCAAATGTTAAACAGGTCAACTTCCTCGATATTACCTTCAACCTCACTAGGGATACTTATGAGCCCTATGCTAAAGATAATTCCTACCCCCCTTTATGTAAACCCACTATCTAACCACCCTAGATCTGTAAGTAAACACATCCCTGAATCAATTAGTCGAAGGATTAGCAACACCTCCTCCAATATAGATATATTCAATAAACATAAGAACTTTTATGATGAAGTACTAAAGGAGAGTGGATATAAAAATACCAAAATAGAGTATATTCCAACTACACAAAATAACCCTAGTAAGAACAAAAATAGAAATAGGAAAATTATCTGGTATACACCTCCATTTAACAATTCAACTAAAACCAAATTAGGGAATAAATTCCTGAATTAATAAACACTCATTTCCCCAATAACAACATACTCCATAACATTTTTAATAAGAACACACTGAAACTTAGCTATTGTTGTGGTGACAACCTGGAAAAAATCATAAAAAAGCACAACATGAAAATACTAAACACCTCAGTAACCTCAAATCCTAGAAGAACATGTAACCGTACTAACAAATCAAACTGCCCCCTAAACCAAAAGTGCCTATCAACCCAAGTGGTCTATGAGGCATCTATCTCCTCAACCGAAAACCCATCCCAGACAAACTATTATATTAGTCTGGCCGGTAACAACTTCAAGGAAAGATTCTACAACCATAAACTCTCCTTCAACAACCCTGACCATCTTGGCCAAACTGGACTTTCACTACACTACCAAATAAAAACAAAAAAAGAAACTCCCATAATAAAGTGGAACATCTTTAAAAATCTAGCACCTGCAAATCAATAAACTCACCATGTAGATTATGTTTAAATGAAAAACTTGAAAATATCCGTTTTAAAGACAGAAATAAACTCCTAAATTGAAAACAAGTGACGTCTATCAACTGTAAACATAGTAGACTCTACCTTCTTAACAACCCACATACCCCACCTTAATCCCACACAAACTCCCAACATATTTAAAAATGAATTTAAAAAAAAAATGAATGATTACATTACCCCCCCCCATTATACACTACTTCAAAACACATTAAAACCCCGTACCCACCCACCCAAATTTACCACCCCACCCCACCCCAACAAGCCCCGATGAATTTATAAATATATAACCACCCTACTAAACTATCAATAACATCAAATCTCTAAGTATTACCTATAATTCTCAGCCTCAATAGCCTCTCAGTCATACTACCAATTCTACCAAAATCATCTCCCACCTAAACCCATAACTGTGATAGCTATTAACTCTGATATCACTTAGACTAATCTAATCTCAATTACTTAATCCTTCGATTACTATCTTGCACACTTAATTATTGACTGGTGCTTAGACCTTATTATTGGTAGTAGAACTATAAAAGCCTACCATCACTTGTAGACTTATTTCGCCCAATGACTTCACAAGTAACAAGATAATAATAATAATAATTATTATTATTACTATTATTACTACTATTACTATTATTATTATTATTATTATTATTATTATTATTATTATTATTATTATTATTATTATTATTATTATTATTATTATTATTATTATTCATGCTATTGTCACTGCGACTATCGTATGTATGATTGGCATTATTATTATTATTGTTATTATAATTGATTTTATTAATACTAAAAATAGTAACACCATTAAACTTCTTTTATATAATGATTTCACTAGTATCAATTTTAGTATAATATAATCACAATTAAAATATTATCACAACAAAATTCACTACCGTTACTGAGCAAGCCATAAATAATTATATTAAAATAGAATGCAAAAGTAGCAATTAATACCCTAAATTACAATTATCAAACATTTTTATCTACACGATAATCATCTATTACAACAGAAATGACAGTTATAACTTTATAATTATAATTCTATTCTCATTATTAAATTAAACCCACCCTGCCCCCGCCCTGGTTGGAATTGAGGTCACGATGTCCCAGACACCAGAGATCATCCCACTCAACTTTCTGAAATATCACTTGTTGGGGTCTCCCCCTCCCCTTTCATGTCCTCGCTATAGGCCGAGCCCCATCTCCGTACCTCCTCCCTCTTATGCATCTTCAATTTCCGGTTGGGATTGAATTTAAAATCTTAGGCATTTGGATTCCATTGTCGCTTGAAAAGTTGGCGCTCATTATAGGCGCTAATGAAACAGCATATATTTTGTCGCAATTGATGGAATAATAAAATCACCAATCAAAAATATATTTTGCTCTGAATTTTCATTGAGCACTCTCATAAACCCGGTTTCAACTTCCTTCGGATTTATACCCCCTGGATATTTGTAACAAGTTAATTATATATATATATATATATATATATATATATATATATATATATATATATATATAATATATATATATATATATATAATATATATAATAAATTATTGAAGACAATATATGTATAATCATATATCATCAGATCCTTTTAGTTTGTAGTCTCCTTTGAAGATTCAGCTCAATGTTTGTCAATTATTGATAACAGAGCAAAATATAGAACAGATATTTATTATATTCCAATAACCATGGTTTGTTTTATTACTTTTATTTTTGTTTTTATTTTTTTTACATTTCTAAAAATTTAAAATTTCTGTGAGATATATTTAACGGTCCGTTTCATTTGTTTTGTGCCAAACAGCATTTGTATGTCAATATCGTCTCTGCAACACTACAAAATCATCAGAAAAAGTTCACAAATAATAAGAGTTCTTAGATTAGAGTGTCTTGAAAAACACCCACATCATACATCAGTTTCATTTTAAGGTGAAAATAAACAAAAGAACAAACAAAATCTTTAGAGCAGACACTCACATGTGTACGATCAAACTAATCAGCCATTTTGATCAAATGGCTGATTAGTTTGATCGTACCATGGTTATTGGAATATAATAAATATCTGTTCTATATATATATATATATATATATGTATGTATGTACGTTTGTGTGAAGATTATTATGGAAATTATATTCTAACGTGATAGAAAATGAACAAATATTTATACATTCGTCAACGTTTCAAGACTTTCTCAAGATGACGTATTTGTAGAAATAACATTGGAGTACAATATTTGACAATATTAACATTGGAGTACAATATTTGAAAATATTAACATTGGAGTACAATATTTGAAAATATGCTCATTCTTTTAAGTTTAACAAGCTATACTCATTAAATTCATTTTAAATACATCTCAGTGAAGACTTATTTAATCAGTACTTATTAAAACTCTAATACAATAAAACAACGTAACGGTTTCAACAATTTATCTCTTTAAATCAGAAAATTATACTAACCAAACAAAACTTAAATTTAGATCAAGGCATGCTATTTTACACAACATTCAAAACAAAACTAGGGACATAGCATCGATATAAAAAAAAAAGATTTCACTTCATGAAAGCATCAGAATTATGTATTCGAACGGCTATGGTTTGTTCGAAAAAACACACACACATTCTTTTTACGTTTTTTTTTTAAATTTTAACAACTATATTTCGGTTGAAAATAAATTCTATTCACGTCACAAACGCACCACATTTTGTAAAATATTGTACTCTGATGTTAATTTTTAAAATTAGTAATCTTGGAATAACAGAATGTTGATTTATATATATATATATATATATATATATATTATAATATAATAATTGCTTGAACTTTGAATTCCAATAAAATTTGATTGACACCTTATTTTATTACTTCATTTTATATTATAATATTAATGCCCTATCCAGTATATTGAGCTTCAGTTTTTATCCGGATGTTTCACTAATTATAAGATATTAGTTGACGCTTATATCTTTTGTTGGATTGCTTCATATATATATATATATATATATATATATATATATATATATATATATATATATATATATATATATATATATATATATATAGTCTTGGAAGTTTCTCAACCATTAAAACTATATTTAAAAAAAACCCAAAATACCTTAAGTCCCAAGTCGTTCATTGAAAAATCACTCATGTAAGTCAATTTGACTTTTTCAGTTATTATATTAGTTTGCTTCTAACATTATTTAAGGGATCATCAGTTGTTTACCATGAAAAACTGTTTTGGGAGAATGAAAAAGGAAAACCCAAAATAATTTACATATATATATATATATATATATATATATATATATATATATATATATATATATATATATATATATATATATATATATATATATGTAAATTATTTTGGTTTTTCCTTTTTCATTTTCCATACATATATATATATATATAGGATCCTTTCACGGGAATACATTTACTTGAGCAGCAGGAATGCTGTGTTTTATATCAGTTGCGAAACATACCGGAGGCAATAAATATGGGACCATGCTATGCTTGCCCCGTTTCCTACTGACAATCACAGCGGGAATACAAGTAAGATCTGCATGAGTAAACTATACTTTGTGCTTATCCGGGAAATTAATATTCCGACTGAATCTATAAAGTTACATCAGCAGTGCTGTCTTCGAAATGAAAATCACCACAGTATTACACTGACATTTACTTTTGCGACACACACACGCACACACACACATCCACACACACACACACACCAACACACACACACACACACACACACACATATATATATATATATATATATATATATATATATATATATATATATATATATATATATATACATATATATATATATATTATGTTCATACGCCTCACTCTGTATGGGTGTGTATTTAGAAATCTATATCGGATGTGAGAATAAATGAAATATTTTTATCTTAAATTTGTATTATTTATTATTTCATCTGTTTCGATTTTCATGTTACATCGGGGTTTTTGGCGAGTGTCTATTAACACCGGAAAATACATTCCTGTACAACCTACGCATGTTGGAAAGAGGTTACTGTTTCCCATGTGTTCAGGTCAATGTTTCAGGGCCATTCTATGTCATGAGTGGGCAGATACATTCTTTCATCTAGCGAACGAACGCTCAGCTAAATCAGAAGTTGAGATGAAAGCACTCCTTGTTTCCTCGTTTCGAAAAAGCAGACAACAAAAGAATGCTCTCGTTTGAAACACTCCTTTTCACATCTCCGTTTACGGTGCCTCGTATTATGAGCGTCAGGCAAATTATAAGAGTTGGTCTGAAGAGTTGGTATAAATAATTGTTAGAAACAAGATGTAGCAAGTGAAGCATATTATTCTAACCCATGCTCCCCGCCCATTTAGCAATTCTGCCTGACTCGTCCCAAAGCCTATTTCATTTTACAAAGTCTCATTCTACAGTGTGATTCATAAGTCACTTCACTTAGCTATTTTAAATGATTACCATATGAAGCACAAACATACTATGAACTTTTGATAATTGTTATCTTACTCTCTAATTACTGCTATTTGTTAGGCAATGGAAACGTGATGTGAACAGAAAGCCTCCTTCGCACAACACCATAATCAATCAAATATGCTACAATAAGTCGTAAATTCCTTGCAAAAAAGAATGGAGCTATGCATGCAGAACGAAGGTTGAAATTTTGAAAATTTGCTGTAATTTTAAACTCCCATAAATGAATTTGTTGAATAAACTTTCTGTTTTGTAATTTCAAAAATAAATAGCTAAGTGACTTATGAATCACCCAGTATATTAAACATTTAATTCTAATTCTCCGTATTACATACGTGTTCATGCATTTAGTTTTACAGCATATAACACCGTTTTAATGAATTTAATGCCATGGAAAATTCTTATTGTTAATGATAAATTGTATATGAGTAATTGAACACGAGTTGCTAATTTATTCAAAGAAATTAGTTATTTATATTCAATAACTTTCCCAACAATATCCTTGCGCATATGACTACACTAGATACACGAAGAGTTCGATTTGCGTAATATCCGATTACATATAATCTATAAAACTTATTATTATTGAAACACACGCACACACACATATATATATATTTATATATACAGACACACACACACACACACACACATATATATATATATATATATATATATATATATATATATATATATATATGTATTAATTAAAATAAAAACTTACTCTATTTAAACAGAACACAAAATGCCAAACACAAAACAACATCGACATTGTTTTTACTTTCAAAACTCTGTAAACACGAGACAATTCATGATCACGATGGAAGGGATTATATTGTCTTACAGAAAACACTTACCCGATAATTATATTTAAATAATAAAATAACCACATTTATACAGAAATAATAACAGCCTCTAAACATATTAACACACTTTTTTGTTTAATTTCTAGCACAATTATACCTCGCATATTGATAACCTCGTTTTTTTTTTCTTTTCTCTGATTATTCCAAATGAAGATAGCTAAGATTTTGAAATATTAAATTATAATAATAAAAATGAACACAAAAGCAACATCGTTTCATGTTTGAAACACTACCCATCATTTTCAAAATAAAAGCATACGCGGAATATAAAACTAATATATATATATATATATATATATATATATATATATATATATATATATATATATATATATATATATACTTATTTGAAAACTATGTTACATATTTCAGAAACGTACCGCGGTTCCACTCAAATGGGCTGACTTTTTACATTAAAAAACTTATACCCAATGAAACTGTCAGCGTTCTAAATGGAGTCAAATCACAATGATTTGACCCCATTCAGAACGCAGACGATTCCACTAGGCATAGACTTTTCAAATAAATGGTAATAGCATTTACTCCTCTGTGATCTTACACTTTATAGATTTCTTTTCAATATAACCTGACACATACACTATATATATATATATATACTATTTTTTCAGTAAATATTAATTATTATTACTTACAGACATCGATGTTTCATGCTTACGCAATCTTCAGTGTACGGATGTTAATTCCCGTAGCGCGTCAACTCGCATCCGGTTTCGCCACTGACACGTAGTCGGGTATCTTTCTCCATCCGCCGTCAACTCGCATTGACATTAGGAGAGATTTAACTTTACAAGCGCCAAACGAGCAGTCGATACAGCAAACTGAGGGGCATGATTCGACAACAACAACGAATGAGTTGGAATCTCGCATTTAACCCATATTAAATTATCTCATTATAATTTTGTTACTACTCTATTCGAACTGAAATTTCAGGAATATTTTTTAATTGATATGAATTATCTATTGTTAAATTTCACAAAAATCGCAGGTATCTGAATTTTTACGAAAAGGCTTCAACCCTGTTTTTATCCTTGTACATAAAAATGAATCAAACTAAATACAGTACACATTACGCCCCCTTACACATAGCAGCTGTGTCTCAAAAATCATAATGATCAGTTAATTATTTTAGGAGTTAATACTGTACATGAAGTATATAAACGTATACACGTACCAAACTTTATATAAATATAGATGTGTTCGGGAGTGCTTGCCCCCGGAAAAAATGAGAAAGTTTTCGACGATTTAATTATATGTAAGCGACTTTATTTTTAAACAACATTCAAGTTTTATTGATTGAAAGAACAATTTGACTCATCGTAACAAGATTGCAACCGTCAGAATCTGTTGGGGTCATAACTTCATCAACTTTTGTCGATGAAATCGAAATAATGAATAATTAATTAAAAGAAATTCAATTAATTTGCATTTGTGTCTCTCTTTTCGTTACAGGTTTGTATAATTCTATTTGTCGAAAACTGTCTGGGTCACAGTGAGATTAATTCAACTCATTTTATCATTGTTTAAACGAATTTGGAATTGTTAATAGGACATTTATTATGTACTGGACGTACAAGAATGTGACAAAAACTCGTGTTTACCCGAGGTTTTTGATGTGGCTCTTCTTGACAAGACGCGAAACTTTTATTCTAGCTGATTCTTCGAGCGGTTGTGTTTATAATATGCAACATACTCAGTAGCACTGATATAAACATACACACAAACATATGTATATATGTATATATATATGTATATATATATATATATATATATATATATATATATATATAATTAATAAAGTTCAAATATGTTGATAGAATACATTTAAACAAATATTTTTATAGCTTTATAACATTTTACAAGCATTAAATGAGTTTACACTAATTAATATGTATTTGTCTACAACACGTATTTCGTTAAATACGTTTAGTACACAAATACATATTAATTAGTGTAAGCTCATTGTTACACCGGCCGTTCTTACACAGGAGAAACTACACCGGTTGTCACTATAAATAGTGCGAGTCACCAGAGACACAGAAGACAAAACACAGTCTTGTAACTGTCTAGATAAGAGCTAGTCAGTTTCTTACTTTGTTAATACACTTGTTAAAAAAACCCTCGACTTGACTTCCTTTATTTATTATTTACTGTGGAACAACTTCACAACACTCATTTAATGTTAATAATATATATATATATATATATATATATATATATATATATATATATATATATATATATATATATATATTATATATGTATGTGTGTGTGTGTGTGTGTGTCCGTGTGTAGTCACACGTTATTGTATAGCACGGAATGTTTTTGTTTAATTAGTCATTTTTCTTGTATTTCTGTCCAACTGCTGTATGTAAGCATTTTTTTTTTTGCGAGTACTTTTGACTGACTTTCCCAATTGTTTTCAGGCGGATAGTTGGATTTGCTTATTCATGTCTGTTGAGTTCGAACTGTGCGTCAATTTATAGCTTTTTAAAAGCACGTATCGGTGATGAGATGCTGTATTTGAAACTTGATCACATGTTAGGCGTCTGGCTGATTACAATTTTACGATATTTCAAATTTACAATATTTAAAAAGGTTAAAACTTACAATATTTAATAATGTCAAATATTAAATTATTTTTCGGCTTTAGTTATTTTGAAAATAATTACAAATTTAAGAACTTCAAAATATTTTTTACTCTATTCGTAATTAATATTGTTTATTGTAAGAGTCTGGTATTTATATAAAATGCTTTTAGCATTTTTAGACATTTTACGTTTGTGTCGTAATATACAATTTTCTGTTACTGAATAAAAGTTGTTTAAATTGTGACTGGGGCAGTTATCTTGCTTCAAATGCTGCCATATTTTACTGGAGGCAGAAAGATGCAATGTGAGCCTTTAGGAAAGTGTAGTAGTTGTGAAGCCAATGTAACAGTTAGTTTTATATTATTGGAGAAGATAATTCTCCAAATGAGTATAAGAAGTGAATTATTAAGTTGGTTCGTTCTACTATTTTTTTTTGTCTGGAAGGTGTCATTGTTAATTATTAGGTTAGAAGTTTTGAATTATTTATAATGCTAAATCTGATTTCATTATTACTATTAACAGGATATATATATATAGCTTTGTATAATGTTTGTAACATTTAAAATATGACGTAACTGGTTACGGTAGAATATGTTAATGTAGTCAGAATTGTTTAGCTGGTTGTTATTAGTTTTATCTACGTTTATAATGGTTAATTTGATTTGCTCATCTACTATGTAATTGGGGAATTGTTTCTTAATTAAGACTGTATGAAGTTTTTTAATTCCTTGAGGAATATTTTTTTCTGGTTAAGGAGATCAATTAAGCTCGGTTTGTTAGATTATTTCACAATTGCGATTTTACAGCGGTATGTGCATTCGCTTCTGTGGATGAACATACACAAATTAATGGAGGTAGTTATTTATTGAAGTACTTGTAAAACTAGCACAGGGATGCAACATTGCGGCAATCGTACAGTGGGTAAGGCTTGAATAACAGTGCGGGACCTATTAGATTTGAGAGTCTTTTTTTTAACCCTGTCTAATAAGTAGATACTATTTGTTTATGTTCCAGCCCAGATGTTGAAACAATACTCCGTGCATTGCCAGATGGTGGCTTTGTAGAGATATAGGATACTGGCAGATGTGAGAAGTTTTCTAGCACGGTAAAGAGAGCTTACATTCTGTGAAGCAGCCTTTACAATAGCCTCTATATATTTATTCCAATTCATGCTACCTGTGAATGTTAGGCCGATAAGTTGGAAGAATTAACTCTTAAGTAGGGTGCTATTAGTCATGGCAATCAATGGTTGAAAAGGTTTTTATTATAATTGTTAGAGGTAACAAGCTTATCTTAGTAGCACTAAATGATACCATCCATGTATGTCTCCATTCCACAACAGATTGGGGCTCCTTTTCTAAGTATTCAGACATTGCATTGGATTTGTCTGCATCCGTTTTGCTCACATGTCTAGAATAGAGCGTGGCGTCATCAGCAAATATACCCATCTCGGACACAATCACATCAGAGACGTCGTGTATAAATATCAGGAATAAAAACGGTTCAAAGATTAGCCACTGGGACATACCTACATGTAGCCATCAACCTACATGTAGCCATCAACCTACGTGTAGCCATCAACCTACATGTAGCCATCAACTACATGTAGCCATCAACCTACGTGTAGCCATCAACCTACGTGTAGCCATCAACGTACATGTAGCCATCAACCTACGTGTAGCCATCAACCTACGTGTAGCCATCAACCTACGTGTAGCCATCAACCTACGTGTAGCCATCAACGTACATGTAGCCATCAACCTACGTGTAGCCATCAATCTACATGTAGCCATCAACCTACATGTAGCCATCAACCTACGTGTAGCCATCAACCTACATGTAGCCATCAACGTACATGTAGCCATCAACCTACGTGTAGCCATCAATCTACATGTAGCCATCAACCTACATGTAGCCATCAACCTACATGTAGCCATCAACCTACGTGTAGCCATCAACGACAACTTGCTTTTGTAGCGAACAAGGATCTTATTATGTTAAATATTCGTCAAGTAATACCGTACGATTTACTTTTCATGAGAATACCTTCATGCCAAACTTTGTCAGAGACTTAGGGCAGTAGCCCTTGATATACCATAACTTGACTTGCTTTGTCCAATATATTGTATAAGTGTGCGGGGATGATCGTAATGATATCCGTAGTAACATGTAATGATATCCGTAGTAATACTGTCTGCCATAAAGTAGTTTAGGAGTTACAAAGTGGTCGCCTAAAAAAGAGGAGCCAAATAGAGCGATAACTAAGCGGGTCAGTTCTTTCACCAGAGTTCTTAAACATTGATACAACAAAGGCGATACTCCAGCTATCCGGGAAACAAGATTCGGCAATGCATTTGTTGTATGGTTTGGAGAGAACAAGGGCTAGCTCAACAAAGCATTTCTAGTTGTTTTATAATATACCAGACATGGAAAAGAGTGATGTCAGCAGTAGGAAATTAGGGAATGAGTGGGTTGTTGGCTCTAAGGTTGAGTTTAAGGCAAGCCTTGTGGTAATATATTAGGGAAGTTGTAGATTGCCTATCATTCACTACACTATTATACATTTTCCAGAAATTGTAAATTACTAATTTCTGCGACATAAGACATTTTCTGATCATTTCTGTATACCTTATCTTGGCTGCAGTTACTTTACTATTAGAATGATTTCTAGATGCCACAAAGCGTTGCTTATTTTTATATGATTTAAGACGGCTAAATCGGCAGAACGCTTGCTGCATATGCATAATAAGAGCTCATAGATTGTAATAAACCATTGGGGGAAGTAGGTCTTACTGTGCAATTTCCGTTTGAGGACATCTGCTTCAATGACACTTTTGACTCATTCAGTTTCCTCATTTCCGAACTGTTCGGCAGGGAGAGAAAGAAAATTAACTCCATAGGGCGTCTCTGATGTTATCTGTGATAGATTTCCAATCAGCTCATTTGAAGTATCTAGTATTTATGAGACACCGGCTATTCAGCTTGGATCAAAAGTTTAGGGTGATATCTGCCATTATCTGAAGGTGATCAGCGTTCCTGAGCGGGCAATGGGAGTTCGTCACACATGCCCCAGGCAGTGTACTCAGGAATAGGTCGAGAAATGACGCTTGCTGGTCCTCACAATCTGGGGGTCGAGTCGAGGAGGTGACAGTTTGTGAGAGATTATTAGCTGTAAGGAAACTATACGCGTTGTTTACAGCTGTATCTATATAGGTCGAGGAATCAAGACTATTACTGTGGTAGATATTGAAATCCTAAAAATCAAGTATTTGGGTGCTCGAGTCTCAGTAAAATCCTGCATCTATTCTATCAGAGACATGTTTTAGCAAGGTACAGTTCTGGGTCGAAGGTGAATGGTAGAAGAAATATAAGTAACTAACACTGTGTTGAAAAGTAAACCTAAAGCAAATGAAGCTCTGACCTCTGTGTTCGAGATAATGCTCTCTAGCAATAGGAAGAGTATTAAGATGAATCTATTATTTATTAAAATCAACAATGCAATAGCATAATGTACTAAAACGACCTTTAGAAAATCCTATTTAATATAATTAGTAATTACGGGATCACATCCACTATTTCAACTTTTTCGTAAACAAGTCAGCAATTTTATTCTTTTTTTAATAATTTAAAATAATGAATGATCCGTGATCTTTCCACATTTGGATGAAATCTGCAAGCATTTAATATATCGAATAGATACTAATTTCTGACTATAACACTTTTAGCAAATTCTCATATATTAAAATACTGAAGAATTGGTATTATATATACTCACTAACGGCGGGTCTGCTGTCATATTTATTTCACGTACGCCGTCTATAATCCCCTAAACCGTTATGATTTGAGCAGACGTAGATTATTTTTTTTGCGAAAGTCATTTTACTTACATCTAAGGATTTTCTTAATTTCAGGTCAGATTCGGTTCAACAACATTGCATTGTGAACTTAGGTTAACAATGGCTGTTAGAGTTATTCCTCTGTAATTTGAGGCAATATCAAATTCTCCATGTTTTGGGAATGAAAAAAAAATGCACCTTTGTGTCCATTTATCAATGCATTGCTTATAGTATACAGTGTTACAATAGTTAAGCAGGATGTAATTGAATTTTTAAATCAACTAACTCTAAGGCGTCCGACTATAATTGGCCTTTGTTTCCCATATCTTGGAATATATTCACATTTGACCGGAAATCCTAAACATCCGGTCATCCCCATTCGACCATCATGAGGGATCAGGTCAATGTCAACTGGAGATAACGGTTTAGCAGTGTCAACTCAAAAGGGTTTATCTGCAAACAATCTAAGACATTACTTTTCTCTAGTAGGGTTAGGGTTAGGGTTAGGGTTAGGGTTGCTCGCCGCGTTTACCTAATTGCCTACTGAGGCACTTATTTCATTTTAAAAAAATATTCTGTGTGGTCGAACTCACACCAAGAGATTTTTTTTAATTTTCCTGCCCCTCCTTTCTTTTGGCCGAAAATCTCTCAACCGCAACAATTCTGCTACTCGCATGCACCACTAAACATTCCGTGTTGTGCACGTTTACATATTTACTGTTTTCCATGCCACTGCCAATTGTCTATTTTCTGATGTAAGCCGGATCAGATCTATTTTCCTAAGGCTCTTACGTATTTTGATAAGTAAGGTCTTTTTTGGCATTTTAATATTCAAACTTATTAAATACAGTAAGATTGTTCATCTTCAGTATTGAGACATGATTTACGGATTCTCTCTTTTCTGAGAACGCAGCTGTTTCCCCAAGTATTATCCATTTTCTTTTCGGCTTCAATCGAATGTGCTTTTCTACAGGTTCTTTGTGTTGCTTATGACTATAATTTTAATGAGTTGTTATTTCTTGAAGTACACTGAATGTTTCTCAGTTTTCGAACATATTGATATGAAGATATTGTGATCTGCTAATCTTGGCCATTCATATATTTTGAGTTTGGGTTTTTCTTTCTTAGACTGAGTCGTATATCAGCATATACTATTCTATGGTCTGTGGAGACAGTGCCAAACGTGTGATATGCTGCCCGGTTGAAGACGCTGTTCGCCCATTTGTTGTTGATTGATATATAATGAAATTTAGCATTTGCACCATCCAGATATGTGAATGCCCAAAGCTTTCCAAGTCGTTCTGATATCTAGTATGCAGACATGTGAGAATATTTCCAGCGATTCAGTCTTGAAAAAAAAATCACCATTTGTGTTTGTAACAACAAGATTGCTTAGTATATGAAAACGATCTCTAGCTATTTGAGAATTTATGTTCCCTCTTAGAATCAAGACGTTATGCATTGGTACCTGTTATATGACTGAAGATAGATCGTGATAGAACATGATGACATCGTCGTCATTGGCCATGTTTGTTTGGATGCAACATCGTGGATTTCAATAAGGTTTTCCATTCGATTCGCAAAAGAGGATAAAAGCAATTTTTCTGGCATATTGTATTCCATACGATACTGTCAGGGCAATAATGATTTTGTATATCAAAACTAAGTATATGATAGGATCAGCTGACGCCAAACTTGCGATATCATAGCTCCTTATCTTTTTAATATCTCCCTTGACTACATTCCCCTGTATGGCAATCGATAAGTAAAAAGAACATACCTTTACATTGTTATCTGCAAAGAAGCGGGAAGTATCATGCGGTGAAAGTTATTAATGTAGGCTATGTTGATGACCTTGAATTTTCTGCTGACACAAATAACCTACCACAAGCCCGATTACACTGTCTCGAATAAATGGCAAATAGTATTGGGCTTTTTGTTTACAAGAAAAACAGAGCACATTCTCCTGAACCAACAATGAAATATGTATTCCTTAAATTGAGCTTGTATAAAAAATGTCGATGAGTTTATACATTTTGGCAGTAAAGTTGAAAAACATTGCACAGAAAATGAACTAAATATGAGAATAATCAACGGCTGCTGAGCTTTACTAGGTAAAATAAAAGAAATCTGGAAGTTAAATATTCGTACGTGGCTTTTTGAAGCGATTGTTACATTTGTTCTAGTATATAAAAGTAACATCTGGACTTTTAGCAAAATATTCGAGAGGAAAATTGACGGTGCGGACACCAGAATGGGGGAGCAACATTACGGACACATTCACCGGATTTCAGCCGAGATCAAAGAGAGAAGAACCAGATTTGCTGATCACTGCTCGAGGGCAAATTATGAAATTGTCAGCGGTGTTCTTTTGTGGATTCCAAAACAGGGATTCAGTGGGGAGACTACACACTATCTACATCAAACAACCAGCAGAATACTCACAAGTCACCCATGAAGACCTATTTGGTGTGATGGAAGATAGAGCGAGATTACGAGAGAGTCAGGAAGATATGTCACATTACCCCGACTATATGATGATGATTAGTATCCAATAATGTTATAAATATAGATTAAAATAATATTACCTTTACGAAATTTGTTCTTGTTTAATTAGAATCTGGTTTATTTGTTAATTTGATGACCGAACACTTCCATAATATTTACATATAAAATTTAAACTCTTATTTAAAAACGGATAGAAAAAACAGTATTTTAAAATATTATAAAGAAGCGATAAAATGTAACAGTAGAACGCCAGTTAAATACATATAATTAATTATAAAATAAATAAGGTGTTATATATTTGAAATAAATTCATCTGAAGCGAATCTGACAGAGCTAAGTCGCCAGTCTCCGACTCATCCACTTCACTCAGCTACCTAATTCATCTAAAATATGATTCAGTGCAAACCTAAAATGTTTTTTTATCTTAATAATGTTTTATTTTTACTTTCTACGAAATATCGTTCGATTTATTCGTAAAAGATAGTTTTTTTTTTCTTTTAATCTGATCTTAGCTGTGTGCGAAATTAAAAAAAAAATGCAATGTTTATCATTTTGGTGAATAATTTTGTACCGGTTTTTCATGTTGTCATCTTGCCATTTTCCCAGAACGTACACAAATATTTCAAAGCAAAATATCGTTGTATATGTTTGGTAGAGTCTTTTATGAATTGAAAATGTTTTCTAAATTGTATATATAAGTAGTAGAATACCTGACCTTGGACGGGTTAATGTTTTCAGTGTTTATTTTTTGTATTAATTTGTTTACACCTTGTACAAACAAATAGGGAAAAGCATAATATTGTTATAAAGAACTTGAGAGAATTGATTAAATATAAAAGTTAACATAGTTTGGTGAAATTCAGAAATAATAAATCGCTTAAACATTCGTTTTTTAGACAGAAAACAGTAGCCACAATGGCGAGCATTTCCAAAAGCATGTTACCGATAAGAGAAAATGGATTAAAAAAATTAAATCTGAAAATAACGAAGATGCATATTTCTTTCAGCAAATGTAGTTTATTTATTTAAAAAAAAGCAGACGATACTTTTTAAAACTATGAAAAAATCTCATACATGTGTTTGAATTCGAAAACACCGATTAGGTTTTTCCCGTAGTCGATTCCATAAATTTAAATGTTTACTTATATTTTATTTATATTCATGGCGATTTACATGCACATCAAGCAGCTTTACAAGTTTACACTGTTTTGAATTGAATAACCATTTTATTTAATTATTAGAACTTTCATATACATTTTCATTTTCAAGTATAAATATATATATATTTATATATATATATATATATACATATATATATATATATATATATATATATATGTGTGTGTGTGTGTGTGTGTGTGTGTAATGAGTAGTAGTAATGTTTCAGCCCCGAAACTATGCCTGAATCTGATGAAGACTTTATTAGAAACAATGCTACTGCACAAACAACAGTTATTGTATAAACATATTTTTATATATAAAAAATATATATATATGGGGGATTTTGTGCTGACAAAGTAAACGTTCTTCATTAATTTTTGACTTTGCTATTTGGTTGCAAAAATGGAACATATATTTATCAGAACCGCTTAACTTCATTAAGCAAGTTCAAAATCCGACGGACTGATTGTAGTTTTAATCAGTTGTCGTTCTGTACACTAAGCTCTAAGCTCACCATTTTGGTGTTGTTTTACTTTAGTAACACAGGAGACAAAAAGAGAAGCACATACAAGTATTATTCTTTTGCTGTTAATACATTTTCTTTCTTTATCAATAGTCGATAAACACAATAAAATATTAAGTCAGGTTTATGTTTCTCAAAAGGACCTAGCTCCATGAATCTATGTGAATTCTTGTGTAAGTACGTTAGCAAGCCTGGCTTAACGTAAATTCATTCGTCTGTCAGACCATCACGATGAAGTTATTTCAATTTTTCATATCTCTGTTTATCAGTCTATTTATTTATATCGCTTACATTACACACAATTTACATACATTCTCCTTTGTTCTAAGCCAGTAATGTAATTCTCGTAGGTATTCGGATAGTTTTGCGTTTATTTCATTTTAATACAAACACCTACAAAACGATTCTATCCATTGTTTGTTGACTAACAATTTTAAAATTATCAACATAATCAAGTTTTAACATTCAGAACATGATTGCGCTTTTCTAAATCTCTAACAATATGTTTTGCTTTTTTATTTTATTGTTTCAAGTAATATTAGCTTTGTCATTAAACTTTATGACTGGATGACGTCATCTCATCTTGTTTACCATACTTCAAATGCTGACAACCCAGAAGTAATTACATCCAACAGCTGTAATATGAAGAGATTGAATGGCACAACGAACACAATACCTTAGAATTGTCAAGAAGAATCAATAGATATGTAACTATTACTATAGACAGAAGAGGAAGTCCTTTGAGAAACGTTTTAAAATAAGTGGCTTCTCTTTCACACTTCACACTGCAACTCGTGCATAAATGCAGTATAACGTATTTAATTATTTGCGTCAGGGAAACGGATTCGATGAGGGCGTTGATCTATAAGAAAACATTTGCAAATCTTTCAGATATATTAATAGAATTTTGAGATTTTCTCGCGAAAATCTTGAGAAATTCTGAAGATTCTCTTCTTTAACTATTTCTTGAAGCTGTTCATATCTGTTGTTTATCGTTGGATGCGAATTATCTATCTACCCTTTTTATCATTTATTTATTTTCGTTTTATATTATATTGAAGTGATACGCGAGTCCTAATTTGATTCATCTGAAAAATTGGAAGTGTCTATCGAAATACTCATTGGCTAAGAAACGAACACCAACTCTGATCTGTTACATTTCTGCTCTTAGACATGTCTGACTTAGAACTAAAATTAGCTACATAGTTTACCTTAATTATAAACTATAAAGCAATAGTTAATTATATATATATATATATATATATATATATATATATATATATATAATAATAATAATAATAATAATAATAATAATAATAATAATAATAATAATAATAATAATAATAATAATCCAGGTAAACCATCCACAGGGTAGTAATCCAAAGAATTCCAACCGGGTTTATAAAAAAGTGCTCAATATCAAACGAAGCTTTTATATATTATTATTTTTATTTACACAGACATGTACAAAATCTGCGACACTGGCATGCCGATATTATCGATCAACAGCTATTATGAACTGAGATCTCATCAGGCAGAGTTAGAATCTGATCTTAACCTTAGATCATATTTGGAAAAGAAAGAGAGACAGAATATTTCTGAATTTTTTCCCTTTTTCTAAATTAACGTCTTTTTCGCACACGCCGCATATTTTTTCAAATAGCTGCGCACGTCCTTAAACGCCCAATTTTAAGTCTTCTTTCTTATGTTTGTTATTTTTCAATAAACTTCAAATCTTCAATTTTTCTGAAGACGCTCGTTAATCAATCTTTCGTTTAATTTTACTTTTTGCGTTTAATTATTTTTTCGTTCTTTGTATCATATATATATATATAGATATATATATATATATATATATATATATATATATATTACTATTTCATGTACCCACATAACATTTTATGAGGAGATATTTTTTATGTATCAATTTTCAATATTTACTTCAACAGTGTTCGATGCGTAAGTAGAGCTAAGTAGTAAGCTATGAACATATATTTATGGCAATTAAGTTACACAGATGCTCCGGTGGGGGAATCTCCAGGCTAATATATATATATATATATATATATATATATATATATATAAAATAAATGTTTAGTGGTACAAAACTTATAAATACATTTAAAAAGGATGTGCGGAAATCTCTCGAAGGCCCTTTCGACTATCATCTCGTCAGGAGAAAATCGATAGTTTTATAATCAATAATATCGTCGAAAGAAAGAGCAAACGGGGAATTATATGTGCCAAAATTAACGATGAAGCGATTTAATAAGTGAATTTAATGATTTCGTTAAATAAAAAAACGATTAAAAGGCATTACGTTAGGGGGGAAAAAGAAAAAGAAAGGAGGAGTTCAAAGTTCCCCAAAGAGATTCAGCGATCTAACAAATTCCTTCTGCCGGCACAAGGAAAGTTTGCGAATAGTTATAGAGACAGATTCCAATATTTTCTAATGGTTCTTGGAATCGGCTCTATGCAATACCTCAAAACGGTCTATTTTTTAGGTACTGGCACAACTTGGGTTTTAAATTTAATGCTGGCCAATAGCAGAGTCTAAAGCATTAGAGGAGGGGTAACAAAAAGATCCTACCCTTCCCTGAAGTATTTTTGATGGAACGTGCTGGTTTATGCGGTACTGCAAATGCAATGAAGTGCGCCCTATATAGCCAGCATCATGTGCGTGATCTATACACGACGCATTGCATCCCTAGGTAAACAGATTGTTGATAGCATTAGAAATTGTTTCTACTCTGTTTCCTTACGAATAATTTATGCTACTAGACCCGCCTTTCCTTCCTTTCGCAAGGATAGTGTGCCCTATACAAATTATAGTAATATTGTATACCAATTTAAATGCCAATGTGATGCTGGCGAGATAGGGCGCAATTCTTTGCGTTTGTTAACAAGTTAAATGATATTTGAAACGACAGCGTCATAGACCAACGGAAATAGTATTACAAATTAATTCCAAAGTGATGAACATGCTATTTTGTACAGGTGTGATTGACCAATGAAGATTCTATTTCAAATCTGAGCGCAACATAGAAACCGACAGACAGATTCTATTATTGCGATTTCTAAAATAGTGTAAAATAAAATGCGTCAAATAAATATGCACGTTGCCCGATGTAAATGCTGTTAAACATGCAAGCAAGGCAGACAATAAAATCAAGTTTCCAACATAAAGTAGCACGTGATAAGCAACGTCAAACATATATATATATATATATATATATATATATATATATATATATATATATATATATATATTCTTCAAAGGGAGATAAATTTGTTATTAGTTGTAATGCATAGATTATCTCCCCTTTCAAAGGTGAGCTTAGAACCCTCTTAAGAAACAATGCATTTTCCTGATAAAATGCGATATTCGTACTTCTCGTTCGTACAACTGAATACAGACAATTTATTCGATCCCTTTGATCAATTATATACGTAACCGCACTGATTCCGTTTAGAGAGACAGAACGAACGCTTGTCTGTGGATATAAATATTCAATTATTAAAATATTCCTATAAATATTTTTGAATTATCATTACGTATGCTCATTCTCGGCAGAAAAGTTGGACGAACATTTAAGACTTTTAGAGTGTTTTTCTTAATGGATTTGATTTTTCAATACACTATGCTAATTTGTACGAGAAATAATATTTAGTATATTACATTCCAGAGTTAATATCATCAACGATGTTGACGTATCTTTTTCGTTAAGTACAAATTCAGTCTTATCATACAAGATCTATTGTTTATTACAGATCAAATGCATTTGAGAATTCTTGATAACAATTAAAATTAGATATTATTCATTCAAAATCTATTTATTTCCTGTATTATTTAGATAATTCGAACTAATGTTATTACTATAGGATGTTATTTTAACAACGTTTCGGCCGATGTAAGCCTCTACCTTATTCAGGAGTATGTATGTTGAACTCAATAGTCTGTATTGAATTTCAAACGGAACCTTTTATTTAATCTACGGGGATAGATTATTTTTGTTCTGACAGACATAATCAGGTATAACTCTAAATAATTACTTATACATTCTTAGTATCACCTGTACTGGGGATTGAACCTTCAACCTCCAGATGACTGTCACTTAGAACTGATTATTTTTTAGCACTTTATACATTGCGTCCCGGGTCCATGATTTATTTTTACTAAAATTAACATAAAAATGTAAGTCATTTTATGCGCATACCTTTGAAAAATTTTGCGTATTATAATCCAAGAAATTACTCAAATTACTAAATAGATTTCATAAAAGCAAAACAAAACGGAAGAAATATTAAGTAAAAATGAATTGGAATCAAAGAAGCGGATTTCTGATAGCTGGACTTATAATATAGAGTGTATTGTAAGGTGGTGTCGCATATCCCCAATACACTTATCTGCAACGCTGTGTGTATCTGCAATGCTGTTCGGTTGCTAGACGTGTAGATGAACTACTTTCTCATGAGCTACATCGCTGAATATTGTCTCCGTCGTAATGTGCAAGACTGGCGTTCGTCCATGGCAGCTTCTATATTTACTTCGCCTATCGCAAATTATGGACACGAATTTGGGATGAGTTGGCAAACAAGCACATGACGTAAATGACGAACGCCTCTATTTTGTTGGCAGTTGTTGTCAAATAAATTACATTCGATTAAGCCTACTTGATATTTACAGAGGAATCTCCAACGAAATACGTTCATGAATTCTTAGCATGGAAGTTAAATGAGATGCATTTACAAAATGATTTTTTCATTTTGGATTATTTTGATTCTTCGATGAAAATTTGGTTTTCTGATTTATTATTTCATATGGAGATGTTTACGTCAACCCATATAAACAGTCAATATCTATGTCGTTTGCTAAATAAACGAATGTACGTAAATATAGATAATTGCGTTACTATTTAAATGAAAAATATGAGTTTGCGATTGAGAAATTATGGCTAACACATTTCTTTTTATCTACCCGAACACGAAAGCTATTTTACGCTGATGTGTAACAGACGGATGAGAAGTCTATTTCAAACTAGAGTGTAACAGACAGCTGAGAAAGCTATTTTAAACTGAAGTGTAACAGACCGATGAGAAAGCTATTTCAAGCTGAAGTGTAACAGACTCCCATGAAAGCTATTTTACACTAATGTGTAACAGACGGATAAGCAGGTTATTTCAAACTAGAGTGTAACAGACAGCTGAAAAAGCTATTTTAAACTGAAGTGTAACAAACTGATAAGAACGCTATTTCAAACTGAAGTGTAACAAACTGATGAAAATTCTAGAGAGGGGGAGGGAGAAAGAGAGAGGGGAGAGAGAGAGAAAGAAAGAGAGAGAGATAAAGAGAGAGAATGAAAGCGAGCTATATTCCCGAACACGAGCTATCTTTCAAACTCAAATTCCAACATCTTTGCTCCTCACAGCTGTAGACAACAACTCGGTAAACAAGCATGAGATTAATCCGCTGTAAAGGCAGCTGTCGTAGAGAGTTCGATTTCTGAAAGGAACATTGCATTTAAAGTCAATAGGAGAGCTGTGTTGCTACTACTAGTTACAGAGCCCAGCCTAGTTTGAGGGCGACAAATAATTAATAATAATTAGTAAATATTTGTTTTTTTATCTACATACGTATACGTTTCAACATTACGGGTATCGTCAGTGTAAAGAAGAATTATTTACTTCGGTCGCCGGACTCGAACCCCGAAACACAAGTAATATTTCAATCTAAAATTTAAACGACTTTATATATATATATATATATATATATATATATATATATATATATATATATATATATATATATATATATAGTCTAAAGAAGCTTTGAGTCATTTTAAACAACAAAAATAACAAAAAAAAGAAAGTAAAATGCAGTTTAAATTCCCAAAGAAACTAACTAAATCCAAGATACTGCATACTAAATATTCGTTGGAAAATTAATAAATAAAAATAATATATAAAAAAATGAGTAAATAAAAAAAATAAAAAGGCGAGGGGTAAAGTATCTAAGAGTGAAACAAAAACAGGAAACCTTAAGCGTCTAATATTAACACACACACACATATATATATATATATATATATATATATGTGTGTGTATATATATATATATATATATTATATATATATAAATTTTATATATATATATTTATATATATATATATATTTCTCTCTATATATATATATTTCTATATATATATATATATATACATATATTTATCTCTATATATATTGCTATATATATATATGTGTATGTATATTTCTCTCTCTCTCTATATATATATGTATATATTTCTATATATATATATATTTCTATATATATATATATATATATATTTCTCTCTGTCTCTGTCTCTGTCTCTCTCTCTCCCTCTCTCTCTCTCTCTCTATATATATATATATATAAATTGCTAGAGTATAGTAGGATATTTCCTTGTAGAATACATAAATGTTGTCGAAATGAAAACCGCAGGTCAGTTTACGTTGTAAGTATTTGGACAAAGATTTGAAATGTGTTATGTATGAAATTGTCTAAGTGTTTAAGTGAAAAAATGAAATTATTCTCGAAGCAAAAGAAGAGTGATAAAGGAAATGTCTAAAGTCGATTCGCTGAATAGATTGTAGCCGCCATTTTAGAATCACGGAACACTATAAGTAATTATGTTCGTTAAATGTATTCCGTAAGAACCGAAATGAGAATAAGTCTCTACGTTATAGTTAGAAATAACGTATTGTGATATTCTCGAAAATCAGCGGAATGTGAGTGATTAAATTTGTGCGGAATGTACTGTACTATGTATTAAATTAATAGTAGATGAATAGAAAATAATAAGGGTTACGTTTTTATAAAGTATCCCTTGTTGATATGTTCCCGGTGTAGATGGGAGAGTGTTAGTAGTAAAATATTAGAGGGAATAGCTTTTGTTACCACCTTAATGGAAAGAGTCTACGATGGTGGGCTAAAATCATATTTAGTGTTAGATGGAGAAAATAACAATACATTTATTAAAACGCGCTCGATTGAATAATCTTAATATGGTGGTTAGTTTAGTAGTCTATTATGTATGGGGTTATCTTCTTACTCTTGCCGAAGGTACAGGGGATACACGTCTTAATTTCATATATAAGATTAAACTAAAACAAACGAAATTACATCCAGGACATAACATAGAGAAAGCGTTTATCCATATTTTTTCATGAATTACCATTACATCTTTTAAAGTTTAAAACCAAATATGTGCAACTATGGAAGGAATCAGTTGGCATACTTGCGTGGTGTGATAAAAATCGTGTCTCACGTTATGTTGCAATTATATATGAGCGTAGTCGTAAAAATAGTGCTTCAATATAATAGAAAGTTGAAACACTTTCTATATTAAAATGTCTACAAACTCGGATGTAGGTAATAATGCCCCTTATCTATCTTCTTGGAAGTTGTTTCCTGCTGAACTTTTAATACTAGATCACGAATTGGAATGCTGTGTTTCAATGATTCTGTATGCAACGTGAAGAAGTATTTTCAGAAGTTAAGATTCTTAATGCAAAGACAATGAGACTTATACCTTTTTCTGAGACGTAAGTAGGGCTATGCGAGTACATGAATATCACATTAAGAGTCTAAATGGCGACAGAAACATTTGTCTGCCATTAAAACTGTACGACCCAATAAATCCTAACTTATAACAAGAATGGACAAAGTGTCAAGGTTTGTATTAAATCATCAAGATTACTCCGACAAAATGATGGTAATTTGCATGCACACTAAAAACTGTATTAAGTTTATCCCTGTCGGCACCCATAATGCAACAGTTTCATTAGAAACCAAATTCCCCAGTCCCCAAATTAGTTAACTTGGTGAAAAGCGGTGTACTCCCTTCTGATATAGCCAATGAGATCAGACCCTTCGGCCCTATCCGTCAACGTCTATATGGATTACCCGAAGACATACAAAGCGGATATTAAGGTCCATTAAGGCATCACAACACAAAGTTGCAAAATGTATCGTTGATATTTTACAGACAGATTAGAACACTATATAAATATTGGTTAAATGATTCATTTCATTTTGCAAATTACACCCGACAGTCAAGGTTACTAATACATTTATCTAATCCTATTATATTTGTAACTAATTAACTTGTGCCCTTATCGTAGAAACCATATATATCTGTGCCGTTTTTGTTTATATCGTAGCCAGTTATCCTATTCTTTAAACCATCTTTGTTGAGCTAATAAAATTTGCTACGACATCTGCTGAATTTAGTTTTAAGGATGTAATGCATACACAAACAGACAGTGTCTCCGTGGGCGAACATTTTTGTGGGTTTCTATGAGGAAAAGTCATTATCTGAAGCGATGAAATCTTTAGTCTATGTTTGATATGGAGACAACACATTTGCCATCTTCAAACAGAGGAAAATACATTCTTTCTTTTACTAAATAACATTCATCACAACATAAAATATACTTTTGGAGGAGAGCGCTCTTCCACTTCAGCTTTCCTCGATGTGCTGGTAACGAAAATCCCATCGAGTTACCTAACATCAATTTACCGTAAACCCGCTGTGATTCATTTTGTTCTAGTAAACAAAAGTCAAACTTAATTTAGATCAAAACATGCAGTGCACTTATGATTTGTTCACAATCAAAATTGAACGAAGACATAAAGAACCGTTACTAATACTTTGTCTGATAATGGCTTCATCATTGATGTTTATTTACTCCTCGCGGAGTTAGGCACAAGGCCAGTTTTATCTTACTCCCACAAGTAAGATGTGACCCAAGATCGGGTCGAGCAAGTGGGGTTAAAAGCCAGCGCTCGAGAGGTGAGCACTCTGGCCATTTAAAAATTGCCTGGGCAGCCCCGTCGGCATTCCCCGGTAGGGGCGCCTCAGACAGTAAGCAATAAACTTACTCCTCCCCAAAGAGGGGAGGCGAAGCCTGGGATAAGGTAAGTCATCAATAAGAAAATATCTCATTTTTATAAAAAAAAAATACTGTAGCTATATGTCAAATTTACATTGGTTTGCCTTGGTTAGGTACAGTAAGTAAGAAATTCGCCAAGCTAATAAACTATACAGTTGAAAATTACTACTTTGCTTAGAACGTGCGTTTTGTGTTCTATAAAAGCATGTTTTGGCGTCTGCAACACGGAATATTCGATTAAAACCCGATGGGTGCAATGAATTTCAACATTGACTCCTTTACCATATTGAGTCCTGCTCACTCGATTTTCCATTTGAAAGTCTTAGCGGCAATCTATGTTCGTTTGAAAAATCACTCCCTCTATGAACAGTTAGTGTATGTTAGGATTAAGCATGATTAGTTTCATAGACATATTTCCCATTGTATATATAATATAGCGCTTTTTAAAATGTTACAGATATACACTTTTCTTTCTTCTCTCTTTTAAAATCTCTCGATTCAACTCTATAGAGTCAGATGACTTTTTCCTTCTTTTTATCATCGACGATAAAATATACCTTCAATTCATACTTGCAGTAATAATATTCTGTACTTCCAAAAATCATGAAATATATATATATATATATATACAGGGTGTTTCAAAAGTCTTGGGAACATTACAAATGCGTATATCTCATGAACTATTCCAGGTAGAAAAATGAAACTGGTGCCATTTTAAAGCTTGCTTAATCAAGTTTTTGGTCATACTAATGATTTTCGTGTTATCTTTCCAGGTGCAGTAATGGCGTTCTCTAAACAAGACAAGGCATTTTGCGTCCTCCAATTTGCAAAGACTGAATCGTGGACATGTGTTCAGCGTGCATTTCGCAGGAAATTTAAAAAAGAAGCCCCTGAAAGGAAATCCATTGTCAGATGGCATGCTAAATTTGTGAAAGATGGGTGTTTGTGCCCAAGTAAGCGAACAGGTCGCCCTTCAACTTCAGAAGATGCAGTTGAGCAAGTTCGGACAGCCTTTCAGCGGAGCCCCCGTAAATCAGTGAGAAGAGCCAGCAGGGAACTTCAGCTTGCTCCAGCAACTGTCTGGCGTGTCTTAAGGAAACGACTGCAAATGGTACCTTACAAGCTCAAGTTGGTCCAAAAGTTGAAGGACACTGGTAAGCCACTTCGCCGTGACTTTTGCATTGCAATGCAAGAGAAGTTGGAAGATAACGGCTTTGATAACCGGCTTGTTTTTAGCGATGAGGCGACCTTCCATCTGAATGGCAAAGTTAACAAGCATAACACTCGCATATGGGGTACTGAGAATCCTCATGAACTTCTTGAGCACGAGCGAGATTCACCAAAAGTGAACGTGTTTTGTGCAATTTCCAAGAAAGGTGTCTATGGACCGTTCTTCTTTGAAGAGGCAACTATCACTGGTGAATCCTATCTCAACATGCTGGAAGACTGGTTAATGGCTCAGTTGGAACAAGCAGAATCTGATGACTTCATTTTTCAACAAGATGGTGCACCACCACACTGGAGTCTTAGAGTAAGGCAGTTTCTTAACACAAGGCTGCCTGGTAGATGGATTGGGAGATCTGGGCGAGGTGATGACGTTCTCATGCCCTGGCCTCCTAGGTCTCCAGATCTTACCCCGTGTGACTTTTTCCTTTGGGGCTTTGTCAAGCAACAAGTCCATGTGCCGCCCCTTCCAAGAGATATTGACGAACTAAAGGCTCGAGTGACGGCAGTTGTGGGAACCATTGACGTCAAGATGCTGGAACGCGTTTGGCAGGAAATGGACTATCGACTAGATGTCTGCCGTGTGATGAATGGTGCTCATATTGAGCAACTTTGAAGATTCCCCACAAAACTTGAAACTTTAACCTTTCCAATGGTACCAATTTCATTTTTCAACTCCTAATAGTTTTTGAGTTATTAAAAATCGTTATGTTCCCAAGACTTTTGAAACACCCTGTATATATATATATATATATATATATATATATATAGCACTTCTATATTTTCAAAATTCTTGGTTTTGCATTACTTTTTAAATTCTTTCGTTTATTATTATTGTGTCAATATTATTACTATTTTTTAAATCTGTTTTTTTTTTAATACAGAAAATAAGACATATTTTATCGTTTATGATTGAAAAAGAAAAAAGTCAGGCAACGGGTTTCGCGCCGATTCTACAGGGCTGAATATATGGATTTTAAAAGGAAGAAGACAAAACTTATCTATCCATTTATTTTGATTGATTATTTACTGTTATGGTGCTGTACCTACCTACAGAGAACTAATGGACTCGTCCACCTTATAAATACGGGAAGCACGTGACACTTGTTCTCTTCTTCCCAGGCAAACCGGCAATGGCGGTTGAGAGCAACATCTCCTTGTAATATCTTTCTTTCTATTATATAATATATACCTTTGTTCATTTAAACCATGTGTTCCTGTGTCATTCATTCAGCCTTACCTAGGTCCACAACATTTACCATGACGAAAATTGAATATCAATAATCTTTGTATTGATAGTTTATCTTTTTATATAAGTTTTTAACTCGCTAATTAAGTAATTACGGTATTATTTATTAATTGTTCTAAGATAAAAACAATTTATCGTAATTAATTCGATCAACATTAATGGGTGGATAAGCTTGATTTTCTTTGGATTTTCTTGCATGGTGATATTCGTTGCTTCATCTTGAATTTGAAAAACAAAATAGAATTCCTACAAAAACAATGCACAATTTTCATTTCTGTTTTTCATTAAATTCATAAACAAAAACAGCAGCACACCTCCAAAAACAAAAACACTGATAATAAACTTGAACATCAATATTTAGATTATCACCATTTTGGATATCCATACTTAAAGTACTAACGCTCTTTTAAAGGTTTCGGTCGTTATGTCGCTTTACCAGAAAATGTTTAGAATGCGATGATAGTTGCCAAGAAATTAGTATTTTTAATCAATAAATACGATGTTAATGTAACACAGTTTATAACATATATAAGCATTAATATTAAAATACAAAATGAACATTATGTCTCGGAATTTTTTTAGATGAGGGTTGATGAGGGTGTTTTTTATCACAACGTTTCGGCCGATGTAACCTCCGACCTTCTTCAGGTGTACCTTGTCGCACTCGGAAATTTGGACGGAATTTCGAACGGAATCCTTTATAAAATCCACGGGGGTAACATACTCTCGTTCCATCTGCCATTACCGCACTGAGGATTGAACCTTCAACCTTCAGATGACTGTCACTTAGAACTAAATTTTACTTAGTACTTCACCCACTGCGCCAAGGGTCCAATACTAGTACTCATTTTTGAAGCCTTAAACCTATTCTTGTTTTGTTTTTGATCTAACTACTTATCACTATACATCACTACTTATCTATTATTTATAATTATAGGTTCCCATATTGTATTGAATTCTATACCAGGTCTGCTTAGTAAGTCATTGTCGCCTAACATATGTGCTGCTTCTTTGAGTCGTCTTACTCTCCACCGTTGTTCGCTATCTATAATTTTTCTTCATCCTATAAGGGTAGATGGTTTCCCTTTTCCTTCCATATATGGCCAACCATACCCAACTTTTCGATTCCCCGCGTATTACGGCTTTTCGGTGTTCTTCTAGCCTTATATTCAGTTGACGAGATGTCTCACCTTTGTATACTTTTCTACACTTATATGGATCGCATACACACAGTTCTTAGTCATGAGTTTTTCGTAGGGGGTTTGACTCTCACAAGATGCTTCCGGATCGTTGAGTTGCTCCTGAATGTCATATGGATTACATATTTTTTAGATTCTCCCGACAAGCCCCTCATATATGGTATACAAACTGTTGTGAGTTTTCGGGTGGTGTCCTTTGGTGTTGCGTCCTGATTTGTTGGAGCTGATGTCTTGCTCTCCGGATAGTTGTTTCGGTGGAGGGTTTCTCTTAAACTATCCATCTCCTCTTGATGTATCATTGTTACGACATATTGGTTTTCCCCGGTGTTGTAAGCACCAGACAATTCCGTTCTTTACATTATATGGATGGTGGGAGTTGAAATATTGTCCAGTGAAAGTTGGCTTTCGATACACAGATAACCTAAACCCCTGGTCAGTGCGAGTTATCAGCACCTCTAGGAAAGATAATTTGTTGTTATATTCTTTTTTCATCGTGAACTGTATAGATAGGCGAAGAGAGTTCACATGGTCCAGTAATATTTGAACGTCCTTTTGGTGAGGCCAGAGTATGAATGTGTCATCCACATATCGCAGTGGGATTTATTTTAACAAATACTATTGTTATGGTTTTTCCAAAAAATATTTATACCTTTACGAAACAATGGTTTATAATGTGTCTACTCCTTTCTACTTATTCAAACTGGCGTAACCACGCTCACAGACACCGGACATTTTTTCTTTCTCACCAACAAGTCGATACCACCGGACATTTTCTTTTTCACCAAGTCATTAACACCAGACGATGAAGAAAGAAAAAAGAAAAAAAAAGCACTTTGCTCTGACGAGGAATATTTTATATTCGAAAGCTTAGTTTAAAATAAATGAATATTATTTATTTATTTTAAGAAATACTATTGTTATGGTTTTTCAAAAAATATTTATACCTTTACGAAACAATGGTTTATAATGTGTCTACTCCTTTCTACTTATATATATATGTGTGTGTGTATATATACAGGGTGGGCCAAAATAAGGGTCCTATCTTTAAATTTGAATAATTTGAATTTGAATAACTTCCACAAAATAAAAGTTAAACTCACCAAACTTTATGTGTGTGTAGACTGACCCTTCCGAGATTTTTTGAAATAAACAAAACAAATTTTAGCCGAAAAACACTTCTAAACACTTACAAAAACTAAAGTATTGTTTTTTACACTGTTTTGAGTTTTTTAAGCAAAAATAATGTTTTCTAAATGAGGGTACGTTCCTTAGGGCTAATACGGCTCATGCTTGCTTCGGAAGGGGTCCTTTACTTATTCTAAAAAAAAACAACAAAAAAAACAATAAATAAAAAAGTTATGAATTTTTAAAAATAGGACCCTTATTTTTGCCCACCCTATATATATATATATATATATATGTATATGTGTGTGTACGCGAGAGAGAGTAGACACTTATGAACGTCAAGAAGAATGGATACCATTTAAAATATTTATGAGTTTTATGCAGTTCTGCTGAAATAATATATATATATATATATATATATATTAATATATATATATATCTATATATATATATATATATATATATATATATATATATATATATATATATATATATATATATAATTCATAATTGAGGTTTCATTTGAATTTTTCTTCCTATTATCTTTGAGGATCTCACATAAGTGTCGTCTGATTTCTGTTTTTTTTGTTATTTTTTTCATGAACTCTTGCATGACATAACATCTTTATAAATGTTTTTATTGTGCTTTCTTAAAAGCAGCGTGTAATTCCGTTTCATTGTAGCGTATTGCCTGTTTCAAAGCAATTGTAAAATCATCGTAAATTCTTCAATGGGAAAATAAATAATAAGAGTTAATTTGGGTAATTGGAACTTAAATAATCATTATATATATATATATATATATATATATATATATATATATATATATATATATATATATATATATGTATTACAGAAGATTAGAACAACGATCTTCTGTAGAACAACGTATATAAATAAATATTATACTTTTATTTTTTTTTAAAATCACACATTAGAAGCGTTGGTGGAATGGACGAAAATGTTGATATTGCGTGTGTATCACGTGGTTACGTGGGAAGTTATTTTGAAAAGTCATATATTAGAAACGATGGTGGAATGGCAATGATAAAGAGAATATTTTTTCATAAAATATTTAGAAAACCTTCACAACACAAATTATTTGTTTTTAAAAGTAAATTATCAATTTACCTTAAAAACATTTTTTTTTTGAACTTTAGTACTTTCGGTAATAATATTTACCATCTCCAGAAGAATAAGCATATTTTTTTTCTTATTATTTTTCTTCATTGTTTTTTCCTCCTGACTAAGACAAGCCTATCGCAGTAAGGTTGAAATTCGTCTTGATTTTATGGACGAAAATGTTGATATGGCGTGTGAATCACGTGGTTACTTGGGTTCTTTATAATCGATCACTCTGGGGTTCTATTCCATTAACCTTACACACACATACACACACACAAACATATATATATATATATATATATATATATATATATATATATATATATATATATATGTGATTTCATGAAGGCTTACCAAAGCATTCCTTTCAGGACACCAATGATCACCATTAAAGATATTTTTCTTACAAATACTATTTATTCAAATTAAATGTTTTTTCCTACACGTGTTTCACTATTAAGCAGTTACTTGCTTGGCAGATCATCAGGGAAATTAAATGTCTGGAATACTGGTTTCAACTGCCGACAATACACAATGTGGTTTCCTGAAAGGAATGCTTTGGTAAGCCTTCATGAAATCACATATAAATGCTCTGTACTCTGTAATCGAGTATCATCGAGCTTGTTTTTTATTGGAACAACCCCGGTCTTCACTGAATGATCTATTTTATAAGTGAAAAATCTAAATCTCTCTCTCTCTCTCTCTCTCTCTCTCTCTCTATATATATATATATATATATATATATATATATATAGTTTGTGTTTGTGTTGTATACATGTCTGTCAATATATTAACAGATTTGATGCAGATACATAGTGTGTTTGTTTTTAAAATCGGATATTTGAGAAATAAATGTACATCAATATATACATCTGTTTTTGTATGTCTGTGTGTATATGTATATTCCTATGAATAATCTGATGTATATGCCGTCAACTGCGGGTGTTAGATTGTGTGAGTACACTTGTAAACGAATGGCGGCGTTGGGTATAACAGATTTATATTGCGTGATTCTGTTTAATCATAAAATATAAGGGCAGAAAATCGTTCTGTCATGAACAACGCCAATTTCACCTTTTGTAATCATTTTCATGTGCTCATTATTGACACACTCGACCGGATATTACAATAAATGGCTTGCCAGCAATCCTCTGCGTTGGTAAAGCGCCATCATATCTGTGCATAACAAATGAACTGAAACATAAAAGACACATATGTGAGTAGACACATATGAACGTCAAGAAGAATGGGAAATATTTGAATATATATGTTTGCCAATTATTACCTCCTTAAGCCTTAATCTATCTAGCAATACAGATAAAGTGTGGGGTCATGTCTCGCAGTTTTATTGCCCATTAGCGATCACTTCAAAAAATGTATTCTACCTTAGGGATTCCTGGCTAGTCGAAATACAAATAAGCCTTTAATCGATGGAACAATTTCAAAAAATTTGCTTTTTCAGTTCTGATAAAATAACGGACGAATAAAAAAATCATCAAATGACTTAAAACTCATTAATTTGATTTCAGTGGAAAGTGCCGTGTTTCAAACCCATTCTACTCTCCCCACCAAGTAACTGCTGATTCATCAGAGGCAGTGTATATGTAACATGACAGAGAATTCTTTACACGTGTTCTTTCAATGTTTACCTTCTTCTACATTAGCTGTTCTGATCTACCAATAACAAAACAGTAAAAATATATTAAGGAATGGCGAATAAGACAATGATTTTTGCCCAGTTTACACGAGGAAACTAGTTTACACGAGAAATTCAAATCATAAAATTGCAGAATTGTTTTTTTCTGAATCATAAACTTCCATTGCAGACTAGGGACAGTCACGTCTTATTCGAACGAAAGCATCTCCTCATGTTTGTATATATTCGAGTTTGTATTAGTTTTAGATCCGGCAAATTCATTATTATTAGAAACTGGCTTCTTATTCCCGTTATCTGTTTCGGATATTTTTCATAAGGTTTCCCAAATAATAATTTGTTTGGATATTACATGTTCGAAGCAGCTTACATAATGCTGGGATTGCGTGGAAAAGTGTATTGCCCATTAATCCCGATACAAGTGAACTTATGTGTCTTCCTTTAACATCCTGATGTACGCACGCATGACATGCATTATTTAATTTTCAACTCGCAACATACATACTTACATGTAGATACATTATATTATGTTAAATGATATCCATTATACGACACTCGCACTATGATACTACTCTCTGCAAAGAAAGCAAAGTGGAATTTTATAATTATTAAAATAATTAAATTAGACAAGGTTAATTCCATCTTCGACATTTATTTAATAAATATATTTTATCAAGAATGCACTGTAACGAATAACAGACATGTATATTTAAAATTAAAAAAAATGTTTAAGTCTTATAAGCGACTCAGCGAATTTGCAACTAATAGCGGCCGATCATATTTTCACACACCTATATATATATATATATATATATATAAGTATAATTTTTTTATTTATACAAACATTATTGGTTACATATGTGCATACATGTTTCGGTTGCACTCTTCGCAGAGAGTCAACATCATCAGACCAAGGATTCAGAGTATTGATTTACTCCACTCCAGGAGTTAGGCACAAGGCCAGTTTTTATCTCACTCCCACAAGTAAAATGTGACCCAAGGTCGGGTCGGGAAAGTGGGGTTTAAAAATTGCCTGGGCAGCCCCGTCGGAATTCCCCGGTAGGGGCGTCTCAGGCAGTAAGCAATAAACTTACTCCTCCCCAAAAGAGGAGGCGAAGCCTGGGAGGGTGGACCTCCTAGAACTGCACAGGACATACCCATAGACCGGCGTAAATCAAGCCCCGAAGGCCACGACAATACCAGTCTATGGGCTGCAGTATCCATCGGAACAGATACTACACTTTGATCTTAGCCAAAAGGCCACGTACTCTGAATCCTTGGTCTGATGAGGTTGACTCTCTGCGAAGAGTGCAACCGAAACATTCATGCACATATGTAATCAATAATGTTTGTATAAATAAAAATTTATACTTATAAACAGCTCTACTTGTTATTGAGCTCTTTTTATAAACACTTGAGTGTCAACGGATTTACATCTACAGAAACTAATACAATACATGTACACTATATATATATATATATATATATATATACATATATATATATATATATATATATATATATATATATATATATATTAGAGAATGGTAGTTTTCTTGAAGCATTGCTGGGTATAGTAGTAGTATGTTTTTAAAGGCTGTGGGCAATGCAAATTTCGGGTAAGATGTAAGTTGGAAGGAAGGAAGGAACAAAAATAATAAATCGAATCCGAAAAATGACTTACTATTTATTTTTCCTAAGTAAGATTTTAGGAAAAATAAATAGTAAGTCATATTTCGTATTCGATTTATTGTTTTTGTCTCTTTCTTCCTTCAAACTTACATCTTACCCGGAATTTGCATTGACCACAGCCTTTAAAAACATACTACTAATATAAATAAATATATATATATATATATATATATATATATATATATATATATATATATATATATATATATATACTGGTTTCGGAGTATTACTGCTCTTCACTGTGTGTAGACATGGAGAGTAATTTTCCTGTTTGAATTCTGAATCGAAACTTTTGATCAGAAAAATGTCTTGTCCTAAAAATAAGAAAACTTACACGTTATTGTATACTTTATATTTCGCATTATCCTCTGCCACGAGTGCTTAATTCTATTTCAAATAGCTATTCGTTAATTACTGAAACACACTTCAAAATATTGTTTTAGTATCGTGGTACATTTTTAGTATTTTTATTTTTAATAAAAATAAGATATTACTGTGAAATATTTGTATAGCTGAATTGTGTCAATCGAAATAAGTTAGATTTATCGCGTTTTGCATTCGACGTCTTAAATAAGCAGAAAATAATTTTTTATTCAATAATAACTTTACTACTTCAGAAAATTTTAATGATACACGTGAGTACCATCTCAGTTAAAAATCCAAATGAATTAATAAAATTTAAGATGATGTCAAAATGTTTTGATTAAAATACAGAAAAGTTGACGAGATTTTATTATCGATCTATCTATCTATCTATCTATCTATCTATCTATCTATCTATCTATCTATCTATCTATCTATCTCTCTCTCTCTCTCTCTCTCTCTCTATATATATATATATATATATATATATATATATATATATATATATATATATATATATATATGTATACAATGTGTATTTTACAATAACAAAAATATGTGCTGCCTATAAAATAATGAAAATTATATTCTATTAATGACAATTCTTCGCATAAATGGCGCCAGAAAGATTTGAAATAGTTTCAGAACATTGAAAAAAAAACGAAATATCAAAATGAATGGTGAATATAAAGCATTTTGTTCCCTGTATGTATCGTATTAAGACGGGAAAAAAGATTAGATATTTTTTTTCGTTCACGGTGCCCGAAATAAGATTGGGTGTTTCTATAAATGTGAAAGCTTTTTTTGCAAATGTCTCGTCTGTATTAGAAATTGATGAAACGACCATAATTGTTCGAGATAAAAACCAATATATATATATATATATATATATATATATATATATATATATATATATATATATATATATATACGTACACACATATTTATATATTGAAATAAATATTTTAGGGAACACGATGAGTAAATAGAGACATGATTTCCTTAGCGTGTGTATATATATATATATATATATATATATATATATATATATATATATATATGAATGTTTTTTACGAACCAATCAGTAGAGATTTTCAAATATATATTCTCGGTAATCTGGTGTGTAGCATGGGCACATTATTTTATTTGTGAACCTTACAATTTAAGGGGTGTCTCTTCCCAACTTTCCCGTACCCTTTCCCATAGTTGTAAAATTTAATTACGCAGAAAAATTATTACAGGATAAAATTGCTCTATATCAAATTTTAAGCTGTAATAAGCAATACATTTTTAAAGGGATTGGCTCGCGGGCGTGAGCGTAAAACTATTATGTGCTTGGAAAAATCTTTAACAATTGAACTCATCATAAGGAATTTTAGAATATATATTCTAAGCAACACGGTGAGTAAAGTGGGCACATTTTATGTTTCTCTGTTGTAAGCTTTACTGTTTAAGGCTGTGCTACCCTCCAAAGAAAGAATAACAAACATTAAAATAATTTAGTATTTATTAATTCTACCCATACTCGGGCAGGTAGCTAACTGATATATATATATATATATATATATATATATATATATATATATATATATATATATATATATATATATATATATATATATATATATATTGAAATTAAATTACTTACATTATTAACTGTTGATCTACACAAAACTATTGTAGATACACAGGGACAATAAAATTATATAATCATATATGAATAACAGCAAACATTACTTAATTATAAACTGTTTAAAAAAGAAGTTATGCACTAACTGACTTCTCACAGCAAGGACCTTTGTCCAGCGCTCTTAGTAGCCACGGATACTACTTTTTCTCATAAACCCATCATGCCAACCCAATATTTCAATCTACATGCCTGACATTTTTCTTAAAGTTATCATCCTTAGGAAGTTTTACAATCAAGACGAAACGTTGATAAATATATAAACAAAATATCTCTTGGTTTTTCTATTTTTCATTTCCGATTACGTCGGATTACTCTCATCCTTCCTTTCTCATTTATATATATATATATATATATATATATATATATATATATATATATATATATATATATATATTTATGTATGTATATTTATATATGTAATATATATATATATATATTTATATAGATATGTATATATATACATGCATATATAGAGATATGTACATGTATATATATACATTATATAAATATATATAGATATTTACACATATATTTATGTACATTTATAGATATGTATGTTAGATAATGGCTTGGACCCATCTGTTGAGACGGGTTTGACTTGCGCGAATTGGGCGGAGTCATTCCGTGCGGTTTGGTTTGGTGTGTTTTCCCACAGTTCGCGTCGACGTTGAGTAACCTTAATGTTATGTTAATGTTAATGGCGTGTTGACGACGAGATTTGAGACGAGAGTTCCGACCGTTTGAGAATTAAATAGGGATTGAATGAGATTTGACTAGGAAGCGAGAGAGTCAAGATCAGCAAAAATGTAATTGTACGAGAAAGATTCCGAATGACGGAAAATCTAAGAGCCAATTAGTAAAGGTCAATACTCCTCCCTTTCTCGAGTTAATTAAGAAAATTACTAGTGAATTTAGTTAGCGCGACCTCTCTCTCAATTAGCAACAGACTCGTTCAGGTCGGCTAATTGAGGTAGTAAATAAAGATGATCTAATTAAAAACAGGAGAGACTTTGTGAGCTTATTAAAATGAAGGTTTGATTTTCAGCTAGCGAAGACAACAGCCCAAAAATGATAAACGCGGCGGGCGACGGCATCGGCGAGGACGGAGACAACATAGCAGCCCAACGGAGAATGGGTGCAGACGCAAACAATGGCTGCCGGCAGACAGTGACAACAAAAGAAGAATAGCGCACAGTAGTACAAATAGTTCTGACAGCCGGAGGCGAAACAGAGACACGGCATCTCGTCCCATTTAGTAGCAATGCCGTTCGTACGAATAAACAGCGAAGTCGACGAGAACTAAAATTGGTGAACCGAATAACCAGTAATACAACATTGGTGATTTGGTGCTGACTATTTTAATTAAACCCTAATCTTGAGGAAAAGGAATATTTCCTTTCATTTGGCGTTAATTCTTATTTCAGTCACGTAAATTATTTAAAGTGAAATAAGCACCTCATATTTGTATTACTTTAACTATGTTTTACAGAGATGGTGCAACATCTTCAATTAAATGCTATAATAGAAATGTAGATATTAATTAAAAAATTTCTGCATCTATTTAAAAGACATGAGTCTAATAGTTACTATAGATAGCAATGACAAAATTACACATATCTTAGATCCGACATTACATTTTAATGATATCACTTCTAAACGGTACTACAAACCGAATCATCAATTATATTATGTAGATTTATTATGCACTCATTTAAAAATAATGCATCTAATAGACATTCATATTCTCGTCTAAAGGAAATATATTCAACGAAAATATTATAAGTTATTAAAAGATCAGGTTACAAGACTAAAGTATGTTTTATTAAAGAAGTGGAATCCAATTAATACGGATAATAGAAATTGTACCTCATATAATATGACCTGAAACAAGCACAAACATAGAAGTAACAATAATGCAACACTAACTAGTCAGTATGGACACTCTATAAATATGAATATAACAAATCAAACCAAACAAATAATAACACGGATAATAGCTGTATAAATAGCTGATCCGAAAACATATATAATAATGGACAAAATATAGTTTTAATAATTAACTAGTAACAAACGCATACACACATTATGGTGAACTTCACCGTATAGTGGATATATTGAAACAAACACTCTTAGGGCAATATATAGAATAATTGCAAATAACATTAATACACACCATATTTTTGGCGAAATCTTTAATAAAATACAATCAAAGTTATGTTCTTCAACAATGACCTCTCTTATGAATACTATTAACTCGTCTACCAGCTTCAAACTAAATGGACACACTAATAGTAATAACAACTTATAAAATCAAGCAATGGATAGTAAATATTACTATCGAGACCTTTCCTTTCAATGGAAGTTGTATATAAATGCACTGTTATCAAAACAAACACATCATCATAAATCATACAACGACCATATGGCTTGTATAAGAAATGTTACTATTGAAGGAATAAAAGATACATCCACTCGTGTTACTACAATCGTTAAAACACTAAATAGAAAGCGTACTAATTATACTATGAAATGATATAATTAAACCAAGACAAGTAAATAATTATGCCGAGAAATTGAGAAGATGCATTCTTAGTTTTGCTGAAGCTGTATCGATTCTTACATATGTAAGAAATATAATGAATAAGATGGCTGAGATTATAAAGTCTTACTCGCATGAAATCGTTTTCACGTATAACAAAATCAAACGATCATAAACATTGATCAAGCTAAATAGTTAAATTATGCGTATTTGAAATATCATGAACCATGAAAATTTGAATTAATCTAATTAATTTATAATTAGGTACGCGCTATAGTGTAAAAATAGACTACGACTAATATAAATAAAAAAATTGAATTAATCTATTTAATTCATAATTAGGTACGTGTTATAGAGTATGAATAGACTACGACTAATCTGAATCAAAAATTTGAATTAATCTATTTAATTAATAATTAGGTAGGTGTTATAGAGTATAAATAGACTACGACTAATCTGAATAAAAAAATTGAATTAATTTATTTAATTAATAATTAGGTAGGTGTCATAGAGTATAAATAGACTACGACTAATCTGAATAAAAAAATTGAATTAATTTATTTAATTAATAATTAGGTAGGTGTCATAGAGTATAAATAGACTACGACTAATCTGAATAAAAAAATTTAATTAATCTATTTAATTCATAATTAGGTAGGTATTATAGAGTATAAATAGACTACGACTAATATAAATAACAAATTTCAATTAATCTATTTAATTCATAATTAGGTACGCGTTATAGGGTTAAAATGGACTACGACTAATATGAATAACACTTTTTTAATTAATCTATTTAATTCATAATTAGGTACGCGTTATAGAGTATAAATAGACTACGACTAATATGAATCAAAAATTTGAATTAATCTATTTAATTCATAATTAGGTACGCGTTATAGAGTATAAATAGACTACGGCTAATATGAATCAAACATTTGAATTAATCTATTTAATTCATAATAAGGTACGCGTTATAGAGTATAAATAGACTACGACTAATAAAAATCAAGAAAAAATGACCTATTAAATCATCCTTAAAATTATTTAAACCTCTTGTATTAAATACAATATATATATATATATATATATATATACATATATACATATTTCTAAAGTGGGGAGTATATTTTATTAATGATACTTTTAGATAATTATAGGTAACATTAAGTAAGCCAAACGTTAAAATTGGATGATTAAATTACGATCAATTTTATTCCTAAAGTACCCAAATAAGCCAGAAATAATCAATCGGACCTGATTCAGATTTGATTAAAATTAAAATTAATTAGCTAGTATTCCTAGACTAATAATACGTAGGAAAACTAAATATGGTGAATATGAAATGAACGGGAGTAACTCTCCACGACCTCATGAGTAATACCTAACGTTTAATGAATAGACTACGACTAATACAAATAAAAAAATTGAATTAATCTATTTAATTCATAATTTAAATAATAAAACATAGAAATGTATATATATATTATGTCAGTTTACATAATTTAATATACTAAAACTAAGTTGAGAGAAAATGCACAATTAAATTTACCATTTGAGGTGGTTAATATATTTTTCATTTCTTTTTTATTTCCATTAACATCCGATAATAATAATACAAATAATAATAATAATAATAATAATAATAATAATACAAATAATAATAATAATAATAATAATAATAATAATAATAATAATAATAATAATAATAATGATAAGAAGAAGAAGAAGAATAGTTGTGTCTCCATGAATATGTATGAATATCATTGTTTAAATTATTATTTCCGTGTTTAAATTAATTATCCGTTATATTGTATAAACTTTCTGTTTTACTTAGAATCTTTTTTAATTTAATACATTCCTTCTATCATCAAACCGAATTATCAAAGACTTTCATACAATTATAAATAACGGGTAACTTCAGAGATCTACATGCATTTGCTTTCTTTAAGATTTACTACTCGAATTTTGGTGTTTATTACATGTATTATATTTAGAAACTTATTTTTGTATATTTTATTAGTAGAGGTAATGATTATATACTTTGCTTTTGGACGACGTTCTGATACTTACTATAATAATTATTAACAGCGTGTTTATATAGTAGATAACATTGCGAAATAAAATATTACTCTACCGATGTTGTAATGGAGAAATATTTATTTATTTTCAGTTATATTTATATTAAATAATGGAGAAATTGTGAAGTGAATTGTATGCCACAATTCAAATTCTTCTCTGATTTTGTAAGGTGTTATCCGAGTCAAATTGAAGAGTTCGAATGCAAAACGCGATAAACGCCATTTTCAAAATTACGAAACTATCACTACAAAAAGCGTTGCATTTCAACACCCAACTGCACCCCAAAATCATGTTTTACATAACATGATATCGGCATCATTACGTTTTGTTTTCAATTAAAATAAGCTTTTAGTCAATGGTTAGATTTAATATATTCGTCTATTTATTGTTTCATGTCTCAATTTAAATGAATGTGATTTATCGATTGATTAAAGTTATCGCTTATCAGGAATGCGATTTAAAGCAGTGACGTATACAATCAATTTTACAATGAACTTCATATTTAAACGGAATCTACATATGAACTAAAAGAGCTTGAAACAAAATACACGACCGTTAAAGTAAGTCTATATCACATTAAATAAACAGTGATATATATATATATATATATATATATATATATATATATATATATATATATATATACAGGGTGGGCCAAAATAAGGGTCCTATCTTTAAATTTGAATAACTTGAATTTTAATAACTTCCACAAAATAAAAGTTAAACTAACCAAACTTTATGTGTGTGTAGACTGACCTTTCCGAGATTTTTAGAAATAAACAAAACAAATTTTAGCCGAAAAACACTTCTTAAAACTTACAAAAACTAAAGTATTGTTTTTTACACTGTTTTGCGTTTTTTAAGCAAAAATAATGTTTTCTAAATGAGGGTACGTTCCTTAGGGCTAATACGGCTCATGCTTGCTTCGGAAGGGGTCCTTTACTTATTCTAAAAAAAAAAATTAAAAAAATCAATAAATAAAAAAGTTATGAATTTTTAAAAATAGGACCCTTATTTTTGCCCACCCTGTATATATATATATATATATATATATATATATATATATATATATATATATATATATATATATATATATATATATATATATATATATATATATAGTCTTGGAAGTTTCTCAACTATAAAAACTATATTTTTAAAAATTAAAAAGAAAAAAAAACTGAAGTCCCAAGTCTCTCTATATATATATAAATATATATACAAAGATAAATGAAAGAAGAGGGATAAGTATTTACGAATGACAAATCTATTTCAACTTCAATTGTTCAATGCAAGATGTACTCGGTAAAACATGTTTATTTTTCTTTCCTTAAGCCAAGACTGATGATAAGATTTTAATCTTTAAAAAGCCTTGGATTAAGGAAAGAAAAATAAACATGTTTTTACCGAGTACACCTTGCATTGAACAATCGAAGTTGAAATAGATTTGTCATTTGTACATATTTATCCCGCTTTCATTTATCTTTATAATTGCTCTATCTCGTATATCACTATAGGTTCTATCCTCTAAAAGTATACTTTTAGTTTCATATTTTATATATATATATATATATATATATATATATATATATATATATATATATTAAAGTAAAAATATAACATTGTATGAATAAAAACAAATAAATAAACACAAATAGGTACCAGTGAATAAATTAATAAAATGAAATACTATTTTTTTAACTTGAAAATAACAGAGACTATATACGATATTAGACTGTCATGATTACTCTTCCTTTGGTTCCATTATTTAAAAAATATATATTTAACATTTAGGATTGACAAATGTATTATGTAGAGTTACAAGTAAAGCAAATATGTTTTTGAAATTGCGCTTTTATAGACACACATGAACGCGAATTAAAAGAAAATATTCCAGATAATAAGAGCGTCATCATTCATAATAGGTATATTCACTCGTAAACCAACTGCAACTATACATTAAACACATTATTTACATTTAACCAACTAAGCACCAAAAACAAAATGAACTTTACAACTTAAAATTAGGGAAATACGCTAACTGGAAACTAGAAGGCGTTTTTTACAAATTAATTCCTTGGTACACTTAAATAGTCTACTGATATTCAGCTCGCTCTGAAATATATATGCACTGTGATATATTCTAAATGTGTAAACAACACTTGCAAAGATGATACGCTTAATCAAATCGTTCGATTTCGAAAACATACCAGACTCTCTCATCACCAGTTTAATTGTTAAAGTATATGAACACATTATGCCTCCCGCAAATAGCCTCTCAAATATCATCTTTTATTTCTCACTTTTACATTTTCCTAGACTTGTTTTCCTGCCTATTATATATTATCCATTAATAGTAATTGCGTTTTAAACAGAAAAAAGACAGTGTAATTATTTCTTTCGTAAAAGATGAATACATCAATCGACCGACCGCAACTTCCAATATAAAAAGTCTAACTTCTCGGTAATCTACATCATTCAAAAACCAGACGAATCTAACATTAGTCAACTTATGGAATTAATCAAATAGAGACGCTGGTTCTTAGATTCACTTTTATCTTATTGTAAGCTGTATAAAACATAATTATTTTAATGAAAAATGCATAATACAATAACAGCTTTTTTTCATCGGTTTCCTTTGAAATTTATACTAGAAATTATTTATTATATGCATTAAAATATAATAAACCTCAGAAATCATTAGTACTTATCTATTTAAATCAGTTAAACATCTAACATGTTAATTATCTATACAAGACACTATTTCGTCAATTTAAAACTAAAATAATTTGAAATAAAATGTCAACATGTAAGTGGAATTGTGAGGGAGTTTAATATGTTAATTATTTATATAATACTTTTTTTGGTATATACGTTTTTTGGTATATATATAAACTGACTTGTGTGTTAAAGTATCGTATATAGATTATTTCAACCGTATAAATAATAAGAAACATATTTATTGATGATCAATTATTTCACAATAAAACATCATCTGAAAATATTTATTGATGATCAATGATTTAACAATAAAACATCATCTGAACATATTTATTGATGATCAATGATTTCACAATAAAACATCATCTGAAAATATTTATTGATGATCAATGATTTAACAATAAAACATCATCTGAAAATATTTATTGATGATCAATAATTTCACAATAAAACATCATCTGAAAATATTTATTGAGGATCAATGATTTAACAATAAAACATCATCTGAAAATATTTATTGATGATCACTGATTTCACAATAAAACATCATCTGAACATATTTATTGATGATCAATGATTTAACAATAAAACATCATCTGAAAATATTTATTGATGATCAATGATTTAACAATAAAACATCATCTGAAAATATGTATTGATGATCAATGATTTAACAATAAAACATCATCTAAAAACATTTATTGAGGATCAATGATTTCACAATAAAACATCATCTGAACATATTTATTGATGATCAATGATTTCACAATAAAACATCATCTGAAAATATTTATTGATGATCAATGATTTAACAATAAAACATCATCTAAAAACATTTATTGATGATCAATGATTTAACAATAAAACATCATCCGAAATAGATGTAACAAACCTAAGTAAAATTCTGATGTAGTTTCAGTTACAGACAGACAGAAACATATTATCCATGATAAACTATCTGACTTTGTATGGACGCATAGCGTGGGGTGTTCGATTTCCATTGCGAATAACTGATCGACTTTTGTAGTGTACAGAAAACAGCTGTTCATCCCTTTCTGTGACATTTAGTAGTTTGCCACTTCAACAGCAATGTCCTCGGTTTTTTCCTTTCTTTTTCTGGTAGATGTAATAATGGAAAAAGTTTAAAAGAACAACAAATGACTCCATTATTTGCTTCTGGGTTTAGTTTACTTTTCCAGCAATTCACATCAAGTACTACTTAGATAACTGCAATTACTTGACCCGCCCCCATAGAAGCTGTGGACCATAAGAAAACGTCTTGTCTCTGTGGCGTCGTACATCCAAATCAGAAGGGTTCGATATCGCTTCTCTGTCACATTATTCGTTCATGACGTAATGCCCTGCTACGTTGTCCCTTTTCTAAACTGTTCACTTCTACATAGGATTATACACAATCTATCCAATCTTAACCTTAATTTTAGACCAGCATCTATATATTACTATAGATTAAACTGTTATCTCAATTCATATTCCTTAATGGTCTTCGCGTTGGCCTTGTTTCATTTTGTCAATTTTCGACCATAACCATATCCCCTATCGGCTGATTCCAGTTTCTAATACGCATTATAGTACGCTAATAATATTTATATTTATTGCTTTTCTTTTTCTATTTTTTTCTGTGTCATTGCATCTGATCATTTGAAAAAGATGACGATTTCTTTCATCTCTATACAAATCTGATATAATCATTGAATCAATTAACTTAATTTTATAACCGAACAAACACAAAAATATTTCTGTTGGCTTTACATTTATTGAATTATCAAAACCGATTTCTGTTTAAAATTAACGTTTTCTTCCCTCTAAAAATCGTAATTGCCCTATTGAATTAATAGTTGTCATGTTTTTCTTCTTTTTCATTTCAGGTAAGTATCGACCTAATTGGATATTTTAATGAATGAACGGTTTAAAGAGGCGCTCATATTTCAAAATCAGCATATTTTAATTGGCCAACGACTGTATGTATAAATATTAATAACAATTTGATGCAACTACACGCACACACAAAATCACCCATGCAAAAACGTATACTTGTCAACATACACATATCTTGAAGTATTTATCTTGCATGAATATTAGAAATAATTTGATTCCAATTGAAGTGTATATGTATGAGTCGATATACGACAATAAACTCACACATACACGATAACATTTAACAAGGTACATATGCATGTGTCTATATCTTTATATATCATTATTGTATTTAAGTACTATACATTACTTATGACCTAATATCGAACACTTTCATGGTTTTTACTTCTACCTTGTGATACGTGGTATAGTATAGTATCGTATAATATATATATATATATATATATATATATATATATATATATATATATATATATATATAGTAAGCAATGAAAATATATATGGCAATCAAGCTACACAGAGGCTCCCGTGTTTCATCCCCGAGGGGAATCGTCAGGCTAAATGCATGGAGTTATTTTGTCAGGTGTTTTTATATACATGGCTTGCTAGTGAACCAATCAGATTCTTTGTTGTTCCCTCAGCCAATCGTTGGGCTTCCCGCGAACAAAGGCTTTGTTGGTGACGCTCCTATGTTAATCCTATTGTTTGTTAACAATGGAGTTTCCTATATCCTGTTTCCTTTGTTTGTCAATACAGTAAGCGAATTTATTTTAACACGGTGTTTCTTGTATTTCTATTTTAGGTTTTAAATTTTTACTTGTTCAGTTTTTTATTTATTTATTTTTTATTTTATTTTGTATTTATTTATTTATTTTTTATTAAATTTATTATATATCATCCTAAAGTAAATTTATTTCTGTGTAAACAGCTGTTTGCTATTTCACTTCTAGAGTTTAATAGGTTTCGGGGATCTTTTAAATTTAGAATTTCATATTTTTCATTCAGGCATAATCTACACGGGTCGTCTAAGTTTCTACATGTACTGGCCTGTCTTACTATTTCCCATTCAATTATTGGTGAGTGTCCATTTTCTTTGAGCTCCCAATAATGGTTAGCTAGTGCTGTTTTAGTTCGACGTTCTTTGTTTTTAAATGTGCTTTTGTGGTCATAGTATCTGGTCTTTAAGTCTAGGGATGTCATACCCACATAGTATTTCTTGTTATTTGGTCTTTCGTTGGCAAATATCGTTGCTTGGTATACAACACTTTTAGTTAGGCATTTATTTTGTAGTGGACAAAGTTTACGATTTATGCAGTTACATCTTTTCTCTTCATTGCTAACTTTTTCGTTTCTATTGGGGTGGTTATTATTAGTGTTTTGTTTATTTCTAGGTTTTCACAAAACATATCCCGAATTCGATCGAAAGTAGGCTTATCAACAATTCTAGCAACGAAAGCGTTTTTACAAAATCAGTCAACATTTACAATACAGCTCTAAAAAATAGTGGTTACCATAATACCGAAATTAAATATAAAAAACAGGACACCAATAATTACAACAAAATTAAAAATAAAAACAAACAAAAAAATATATAATCTACTATACCCCTCCAAATAACCAGATGCTAAAAACTAAACTAGGCAAAAAATTCCTAAATCTGATTGAAAAACACTTCCCCGTAACCAACCCACTACATAAAATATTCAATAAAAATAATCTAAAACTATCCTACAGCTGCTGTGAAAACCTAGAAATTATAATTAAGGCACACAACAAAAAAATACTAAAAGACAACAACAGCGAAGAAAAAAATAAACAAAGTGGAAAATATACACAAAATAAAACTACGAAGAACAAAAATATAAACAATACTAATAGAAATATGAATAAAAAATATGAAATCCTAAATTTAAAAGATCCCCGAAACCTATTAAACTCTAGAAGCGAAATAGCAAACAGCTGTTTACACAGAAATAAATTTACTTTAGGATGATATATAATAAATTTAATAAAAAATAAATAAATAAATACAAAATAAAAAAATAAAAAATAAATAAAAAACTGAACAAGTAAAAATTTAAAACCTAAAATAGAAATACAAGAAACCACGTGTTAAAATAAATTCGCCTACTGTATTGAACTAAACAAAAGAAAACAGGATATAGGAAACTCCATCGTTAACAAACAATACGATTAACATAGGAGCGTCACCAACAAAGCCTTTGTTCGCGGGAAGCCCAACGATTGGCTGAGGGAACAACAAAAAATCTGATTGGTTCACTAGCAAGCCATGTATATAAAAACACCTGACAAAAATAACTCCATGCATTTAGCCTGACGATTCCCCCCGGGGATGAAACACGGGAGCCTCTGTGTAGCTTGATTGCCATATATATTTTCATTGCTTACTACCTAGCTCTACTTACGTATCGAGCACTGTTGAAGTAAATACTGAAAACTGATACATAAAAAATTATATCTCCTTATAATATTTTATGTGGATACATTAAGTACTAATATATATATATATATATATATATATATATATATATATATATATATATATATATATATATATATATAATGTGAGTCAATGAAAAATAGTTAGACCTGTAAATGGAAACATATCAATATCTTCAGTTGTTCAGAACAAGGAGCATTTAGTAAATAAAAATATTTCTTCTTCTTCTCTTTCAATTGCATTCCTTAAGCACGGCTTTTCAAAGATTAAAATCTTATCATCAGAGGAAGTAGAGATTGATAAGTTGACAGATAAGAACAGTCAATTTTAAAAATTTGGAAAAAGTTTTTAAAAAAAGGTTCTTTTTAAAAAAAAGTTCTTTTTAAAAAAAGTTTTTAAAAGTTCAAACGGGCATGTCTCAATGTAAATGAAATTCACCAAATACGGAGATCCAAGTTGTATGGGGTTCAAATGTAATTGGTAAATCCACAAGAAATCTGCATGAAAATCCAACGGCGAAGATTCCACCCAAGTCCTTAGTCTTTATTTCTTGCTCTATCCAGTATATGTAGCTTTCCTCATCTCACAATAGGTCTAATTCTCTAAAAATTATCTTTTAGTTATAAACCTTCATATATATATATATATATATATATATATATATATATATATATATATATATATATATATAATGTGTGTGTTTTTCGTTCAAGTTTTAAGTATTGCATGGAAAGTTTATGAAATTGAAATAAAAGCCAAATTAGCAATACAAGATTAATTTTTTTTTTTTTTCTTACATTAATCCTATCGATTACGGAATAAAATTCCTTCTTCAGGGGTGACCAGTATTGAGTCATTTTTTTTTTTTTTTTTCATCGAAAAACAAGAATAAAGAAACTTATTTCTTTGTTAATTTGACAAACGTCTTAGATGGTACGACGTAATCGCCTTGATGTTATGAAATGGCGGTAGGATTCAAAACCGGTGACGAACGAGAGATGCGTTGGCACGCTGTCGAGTAATGTGTGTGTTTTTCGTTCAAGTTTTAAGTATTGCATGGAAAGTTTATAAAATTGAAATAAAAGCCAAATTAGCAATACAAGATTAATTTTTTTTTTTTTTCTTACATTAATCCTATCGATTACGGAATAAAATTCCTTCTTCAGGGGTGACCAGTATTGAGTCATTTTTTTTTTTTTTTTTTTTCATCGAAAAACAAGAATAAAGAAACTTATTTCTTTGTTAATTTGACAAACGTCTTAGATGGTACGACGTAATCGCCTTGATGTTATGAAATGGCGGTAGGATTCAAAACCGGTGACGAACGAGAGATGCGTTGGCACGCTGTCGAGTAATGTGTGTGTTTTTCGTTCAAGTTTTAAGTATTGCATGGAAAGTTTATAAAATTGAAATAAAAGCCAAATTAGCAATACAAGATTAATTTTTTTTTTTCTTACATTAATCTTTCCATGAATCCTACCGCCATTTCATAACATCAAGGCGATTACGTCGTACCATCTAAGACGTTTGTCAAATTAACAAAGAAATAAGTTTCTTTATTCTTGTTTTTCGATGAAAAAAAAAAAAAAAAAAAATGACTCAATACTGGTCACCCCTGAAGAAGGAATTTTATTCCGTAATCGATAGGATTAATGTAAGAAAAAAAAAATTAATTAATCTTGTATTGCTAATTTGGCTTTTATTTCAATTTTATAAACTTTCCATGCAATACTTAAAACTTGAACGAAAAACACACACATTACTCGACAGCGTGCCAACGCATCTCTCGTTCGTCACCGGTTTTGAATCCTACCGCCATTTCATAACATCAAGGCGATTACGTCGTACCATCTAAGACGTTTGTCAAATTAACAAAGAAATAAGTTTCTTTATTCTTGTTTTTCGATGAAAAAAAAAAAAAAATGACTCAATAGTGGTCACCCCTGAAGAAGGAATTTTATTCCGTAATCGATAGGATTAATGTAAGAAAAAAAAAAAAAATTAATCTTGTATTGCTAATTTGGCTTTTATTTCAATTTTATAAACTTTCCATGCAATACTTAAAACTTGAACGAAAAACACACACATTACTCGACAGCGTGCCAACGCATTTCTCGTTCGTCACCGGTTTTGAATCCTACCGCCATTTCATAACATCAAGGCGATTACGTCGTACCATCTAAGACGTTTGTCAAATTAACAAAGAAATAAGTTTCTTTATTCTTGTTTTTCGATGAAAAAAAAAAAAAAAATGACTCAATACTGGTCACCCCTGAAGAAGGAATTTTATTCCGTAATCGATAGGATTAATGTAAGAAAAAAAAAAAATTAATCTTGTATTGCTAATTTGGCTTTTATTTCAATTTTATAAACTTTCCATGCAATACTTAAAACTTGAACGAAAAACACACACATTACTCGACAGCGTGCCAACGCATCTCTCGTTCGTCACCGGTTTTGAATCCTACCGCCATTTCATAACATCAAGGCGATTACGTCGTACCATCTAAGACGTTTGTCAAATTAACAAAGAAATAAGTTTCTTTATTCTTGTTTTTCGATGAAAAAAAAAAAAAAAAAAAATGACTCAATACTGGTCACCCCTGAAGAAGGAATTTTATTCCGTAATCGATAGGATTAATGTAAGAAAAAAAAAAATTAATCTTGTATTGCTAATTTGGCTTTTATTTCAATTTTATATATATATATATATATATATATATATATATATATATATATATAGATTTAGATTTTTCACTCATAAAATAGATCATTCAGTGAAGACCTGAGTTGTTCCAATAAAAACAAGCTCGATGATACTCGATTACAGAGTACAGATCATTTATATGTGATTTTATGAAGGCTTACCAAAGCATTCCTTTCAGGACACCAATGATCACCATTAAAGATATTTTTTCTTACAAATATTATTTATTCAAATTATTTATTCAAATTAAAATCATATATATATATATATATATATATATACGAGTCCTGTCGAAAACGTATCCGACCTTAGGCCAAATGTGTGACAGGGTTGGGAACCTAATCCCCTTCAAAGTAAGCTCCTTGTGCTTGCACACACTTTGCCCACCGATCCATCCACTGCCTGAAACATAGATATTCTATCCCTTACGAGAAAGTCTTCGCAGTGTATGAATATGGTAGTGAAAGTAGATCTGTGTGTGAAAATAAATGATTCCTATTTTAAACTCATAACGTTTTATGAACTAAAAAATGCTCCTTGAATAGTAATGTTTTAAGGTTTGCTAACAGTGAAATTTAAATTAATTTTTACTCTAAAATAGTATTTTATGAAGTTAGAATTATATAGTTTCAATTGAAATTTCCGAATACTATTGAATTTCAGAGAATTAAAATCACATCAGAGCTTACTGGATGACATGACAAAACAATTTGTTTTTGTTTGTTTGGCTGTTACGTAAATCAATATTCTAACAGAAAATTGAAATTAGTTTTAATAAGAGTTACGTTTCAGGGGATTTACTTACGTCGTTCATTTTTCAGATTTTATCGAGGATAATTAGGGTTTAACTATTGGTACCAATTCTCGTTCATCAAGGTTGAACCTGAAAGAAAAATACTACAATCAAACACAACTTTTGTTGAATAAAATTTTACGGCGAACAAAATGGTTGTATACATTTTATGTCTTGTTTCAATAATGTCGTGGGGTTTTCGTTTGGGCAGTATATTTATAAATAGAAAATATGATGCCTATTTTATATTTTTCACCCTAACCAAGGATATTGCCACAGAAACATAAGTACTAGTGTGATGAATCTCAGATTTATAGGTAAACCCTGAGTCAAGAGTTTAGAAGAAAGATAGTTGTTCACATTACATTTAAATTTCTGCATGTTTGTAAGGTCGGAGAAACAGGGAGAATAGAAGGATCTTAAAGGCGAGCGGTTCGAAGAAAGAAGTTATTAGAGTAAAAAAATAGTCAGACATCTAGGAACCTCTATAGAGAAGGGGTGGGCTTTTGCTACTAGTTGGGTGTATTTTCCATGAGAGTGTAGAAAATTCATTAAGGCATTAAAAATCTGATAAAAATGCTAATATGAGGTTAATTGCTAGGGACATACGAGTTTCTTATAACTTATTGAACAATGCTGGTTTAATATCAGCGTAAATAGAGTTGCTTATCTAGCCATAATGACGAGTCATACTAGATATATGACTGTATTTAGAGGTTGAGCACTTAAGTAGACAAAATAACGATGACTTCTTTGTGTGAAGCATTTAGCTTTTAAAAGTTTACATTTCTCAAGTTAGGGATAGCGTTATAGAATATAAAAATATAAAAAGAGTATATATAGTGCTTCTACTGCCGGTTGTTGGTTTATTGGCGCGGTGAATGTGACCGGCTATTTGGGTTTTCAATCTCGGCCTGGATACACTTGCTACAGCTAGGCACACTTATGAGTTGGAAATGACGTAAAAACTATCTATATACATTTCATATATATATATATACACACACACACACACACATATATATATATATATATATATATATATATATATACTTATGCATTCATACAGGCAAACTCGAGGCAGTATGATGTGTGGAAACTACAGATTTATCGGCGGAATAAATCATGATCGTTGAAAATTACCATATATCAATCGCGTAAAAAAGCGATCCCTGACCACTGAAAAACCGCAGCTAAAAGTTATAAAGTAATTTTTACAAAAATTACATAATAACTTTAATGTTTGTTAATGTTGTGCATACATTTTTGGGATAGCCTTGTGGAAGTATTTCTATTATCATTCATTTAATGAACCTCCGAGTAAAAGACGCGAGAAAGCTTAACCATCTTCAACGATTCAAAAAAATAGTAAGTCAGATCGTACGCTATCAAAGTGATTTAACACTCAAAATATACTTACATTTTTACGAGAAAACCGGTTGTATAATCATAAATAACAATGCACAATTTCAAAGAGGAAATTGTTTCTTTTAACTTGATATGTAGTATAACATTCTATTAAAAGCCTAATTTAATCCTAGCCTTTTAAATCTTTAGAATGCTGACTATCGTACACTCGTACAGTTTGACGACAAGATTTTACTAATATTTATTGAATTCGGGAGGTTTTATTTAAAATTAATAAAATTAATTAAATACTACATATTACTCTTGAAAAGACTTTGTCAAATGCTGTGCTTAAAATCATTGGTAACATAATTCTAAAATTACACATACATACTCAATGTTTTAATGCATTAATATATATATATATAGAAGGTCCCCCATATACTTTTCGTTTTATTTTTTTTATCTTTGTTGATATTTGGAATTTAAGTTAGAAACATTTCCGGGGTTCGAGTCCGGCTACCAGTATGAATAATCTTCTCTACACTGACGATTCCCGTAAGGATGAAACGTATACGTATGTAGATAAAAACAATATCTATTATTATATGTTTCCACCAAAATCTAGGCTTGGCTATATATATATATATATATATATATATATATATATATATATATATATATATATATATATATATATATATATATATATTGTTTGTATTTAGGCATCAATTTCTCATTCATGCCAACATTGTTAAAAATAACAGAATTTGTCTATTTAATTATACTTATAATTCATAATTATATGTTTCCACCAAAATATAGGCTTGGCTATATATATATATATATATATATATATATATATATATATATATATATATATATATATATATGTATTCATCATAGTTCACCCTAAACAAGGCAGGACGCAACTGTAGACGTAAGAGACTACTGAGAATTAGGGTGAAAGTTTAGGAGACTTTCTCAATTGGGGGCTGTGAAACGAGATGAATGTTCATACTAGTTTTACATTCTGCATGTACGTTCAGTTGGGAAACAAGGAGCAGAGAGAGAGAGAGAGAGAGAGAGAGAGAGGATCTCAGAGGAAGGAAGCTATTAAAGTAGAAGGCTCTTCGGTATATTCTTTCCATGCTACCTCCGTGGACTCAATAAAGGGTTTCGTTCGAAATTCCGTCCAGATTCCCGAGTTCGACAGAAATATTTCCAAGTTCGAAGAGATACACCTAAAGAAGGCACGAGGTTACAGTGGACGAAACGTTGCGATAATAAAACTCAAGATGAGAAATTTATTCCGAATAACCAAAATTATACACATTATCAATCCTAATCTTACAAATTTAGAAATATAATATTAGCATTTATGTCATGTTGTTTAGATGTACAACCTGGGTCTTTGTTTTGGTCAGGAAGGATCAAATTATATTAAATATTCGTGGAATAATATCATACGAATGAATTTTAATGACAAGCCCTTCATGCCAGAACTTGTCAAAGAATTTAGATATATACAGCGCTACCGCCTTAGCTTCCCCTGCCTTGCCCAGTGTATCATATATGCGTAACGAGATGGCCGTTAGGATATCCGTAGTAGATTGTGGGTGCCTAAATCCATACTGACGATCAGAAAAAAGTTTAGCATTAACGAAGTGCCAAACTATCGCTAGATCTATCTTCAGAGTTCTTGAAAACTGGTACCACAGAGTCAATTTTCCAGCTACCAGGGAAGCAAGATTCAGCGTTCAAACGACATCATTGTGGTTGAATAGAGGGGGAATTGTTGAGTGTGCATTGTTCACAACACTATTGTAGATTTTCCAGTAATCGCGAGTGCCTAATTTCTGTGACTGAATGCGTTTTTTTGGTTATCTTTGTTAATCTTTTCTTTGCTTCACCGATCGCTGCCTTACAATTATTTCTTGACTCTATTAATTTATGTCTATCCGCAGTTGACTTATGGCGACCGAATCGTAAGAATGCTTGCTGCCTTTATGCAATAGCAGCTTCACCGTCCGAGGTAGACGATTGTAGAGAGTGGTACTTGCTGTAGAATTTTCGCATGTGGGCATATGTTTCAACGCATGCTGTGACCCATTCGGTTAAATTATTTGCGCATTGATCAGCAGTAATCAACAGGGTGTAACTCCATGGGGCGTCGCTGGTGGTATCTCTGATATAATCCAAATCAGCCTGCTCGTAGTATCTCGTTGTTTTGAGAAACGGTTCATCAGCTTTGGTACGAGATTTTAGGGTGATATCAATCATTACCAGAAAGGGGATTGGCGTTACCGAGCGGACTATGGACATTCGTAACAAGCCTCGGAGAGTGAGGTTAAGAACAGGTCGATAAGTGAGGCTTGCTGGTCCACACTATTAGGAAGGCCGGTCAGGAAAATGACAGTATGTAAGAGGGAGTAGGTTAAAGAGAAATTATAAGATTTACCAGCTGCGTCTGTAATCCTGGAGAATCCTAGCCAGTCACGGTAGTGTGCATTAAAATCCTAAATACATGTATTTAGGCACTTGAGAAAAGTTAGAGTGTTGTATCTATGCTTTTAGAGAGAGAGAGAGAGAGAGAGAGAGAGAGAGAGAGAGAGAGAGAGAGAGAGAGAGAGAGCGATTGTCAACTTTAATTATCGCTGCACAATGAGCCACGTTTAATATATGGGAGATGGAATGTTGCTAAAATTTTAATCGCCAAGTTCTAATAGCATCAACAAGAGAGATATACGGTCATGTGTGTCGGTGCTGTGTTGGTTGGGTGGGCGAAGCTGAGCCGGGGGTCATTGATTGCCATCTGGAGGCTGTCACTATTGGTTGGGGCAGGGGTCTTTTATCCCCGGCGAGGAAGGGGGTGGTTGTTTCTAGTTGGGTAGGGCCTGAGAGAGGAGTTTCAATTGCTGTATCGCGTGTACCGCCCCAGCCCCAACCCACTCCGGGAGAGAAAAACTAAAGGAAAAGGGGATGGGAGAGAGAAAGAGAGTAAGTCAGTATCGCGCACACCGCCAAACCCCGAGAGAGGAAGAAGGATTAGAGAAGTGGGTTGGAGGGGGAAATACACGTTTTCGGAAAGAAAAAAGGACCTTTTGGGTTTAGAACAAAAAAACAGGAGACAGACAGACTCGCGCGGTCACCGACGAGGAAGGTCGTGGTTCGGGCTCTCGTTTGTATGGCGTTGGTTATAGTACAGGGTGTTTCAAAAGTCTTGGGAACATTACAAATGCGTATATCTCATGAACTATTCCAGGTAGAAAAATGAAACTGGTGCCATTTTAAAGCTTGCTTAATCAGGTTTTGGTCATACTAATGATTTTCGTGTTATCTTTCCAGGTGCAGTAATGGCGTTCTCTAAACAAGACAAGGCATTTTGCGTCCTCCAATTTGCAAAGACTGAATCGTGGACATGTGTTCAGCGTGCATTTCGCAGGAAATTTAAAAAAGAAGCCCCTGAAAGGAAATCCATTTTCAGATGGCATGCTAAATTTGCGAAAGATGGGTGTTTGTGCCCAAGTAAGCGAACAGGTCGCCCTTCAACTTCAGAAGATGCAGTTGAGCAAGTTCGGACAGCCTTTCAGCGGAGCCCCCGTAAATCAGTGAGAAGAGCCAGCAGGGAACTTCAGCTTGCTCCAGCAACTGTCTGGCGTGTCTTAAGGAAACGACTGCAAATGGTACCTTACAAGCTCAAGTTGGTCCAAAAGTTGAAGGACACTGATAAGCCACTTCGCCGTGACTTTTGCATTGCAATGCAAGAGAAGTTGGAAGATAACGGCTTTGATGACCGGCTTGTTTTTAGCGATGAGGCGACCTTCCATCTGAATGGCAAAGTTAACAAGCATAACACTCGCATATGGGGTACTGAGAATCCTCATGAACTTCTTGAGCACGAGCGAGATTCACCAAAAGTGAACGTGTTTTGTGCAATTTCCAAGAAAGGTGTCTATGGACCGTTCTTCTTTGAAGAGGCAACTATCACTGGTGAATCCTATCTCAACATGCTGGAAGACTGGTTAATGGCTCAGTTGGAACAAGCAGAATCTGATGACTTCATTTTTCAACAAGATGGTGCACCACCACACTGGAGTCTTAGAGTAAGGCAGTTTCTTAACACAAGGCTGCCTGGTAGATGGATTGGGAGATCTGGGCGAGGTGATGACGTTCTCATGCCCTGGCCTCCTAGGTCTCCAGATCTTACCCCGTGTGACTTTTTCCTTTGGGGCTTTGTCAAGCAACAAGTCTATGTGCCGCCCCTTCCAAGAGATATTGACGAACTAAAGGCTCGAGTAACGGCAGTTGTGGGAACCATTGACGTCAAGATGCTGGAACGCGTTTGGCAGGAAATGGACTATCGACTAGATGTCTGCCGTGTGACGAATGGTGCTCATATTGAGCAACTTTGAAGATTCCCCACAAAACTTGAAACTTTAACCTTTCCAACGGTACCAATTTCATTTTTCAACTCCTAATAGTTTTTGAGTTATTAAAAATCGTTATGTTCCCAAGACTTTTGAAACACCCTGTATTCTCCCCATCGTTTTAAGTAGACAAGTTAGTTCAACTTATGACCTAATTAAGAATCTGCGATCGTAAATGGATTCACAGAGAGAGAGAGAGAGAGAGAAAGAGAGAGAGAGACGAGGAAATAGTTTAACAGAGAGGACATTTTATCAACAGATAGATTTTCAATTCAAGTGTAAAATTAATCCTTTCCTTTAATTGTTAATAACTATCTCGTACCAAAAGACATCGCCGAATTGTTTGCCATTATTCCTATTGTCGATTTTTTTTGCTTGTATAACCTTGCCTTCACAGAGACGAGAACTAACGAGCCAGCATCATCATCTACATCATCATCCAACCTAGAGGAGATTCGACAGACTTTTTTTTATTGCCACTATGACGATCATCGGCCAAAAGAGTGTTCACGGTCTGGCAAGATCTCTGTGTAGAGAACCAGAGGCGTGAGCACAGATAAACAGACGACGAGCGGGGTGCATGTTTATAACTGGCTCCATAACACGGTGACGAACGAGAGTGGGGTACCTGTTCCATTTGGTGCCGTCACCAGGAAGAGGGTGGGGTCCTTGTTGCAAATTTAATTCTGTGCAGTCAGCTGTTTGCTATCGCACTTCTACAGTTTAACAGATTTGTGGGGTCTTTAAAGTTTAGGATTTCAAATTTTTCCTTCAGACATAATCTACACTAGTCGTCTAAATTTCTACATGTACTGGCCTGTTGCATTAATTTCCATTCAAATATTGGCGAGCGTCTATTTTCATTGAGCTCCCAATAGTGGTTTGCTAGTTATGTTTTAATTCGAAGTTCTCTGTTTTTAAATGTGCTTTTGTGTTCATAATATCTGGTTTTAAAATCTAGGGAGGTCATACCACGTAGTACTTCTTGTAACAAGAAGTACTACGTGGGTATGACTGACGATTCTGCCCGAAATGAAACGCGGGTGCTTCTATGTAGCTTAATTGCCCTAAATATATTTTAATAGCTTACTACTAACCTCTACTTACGTATCGAGCACTGTTGAAGTAAATACTGAAAATTGATACATAAAAAATTATATCTCCTTATTAAATTTTATGTGGATACATGAAATAGTTATATATATATATATATATATATATATATATATATATATATATATATATATATATATGTGTGTGTGTGTGTGTGTATGTGTGTATTTGTGGTTGTTTTATTAACTTACATGTTATCCATAAATAAATTTAATGCGTAACTCAACATCGTATAGACATATATTTCTGTTTTTTCTTTTACATTAAAATATGTTCTGATTTTACGTCCTTCAGGATCTTTAGGTCGATGTATAGAAAGCCAAGTTTTGCGGTATCAGTTCTTTGCATGGCTATTATGGTACTCGTAGACTTGTTAGCTCAGCTATGCCGTTAAATCATTCCACGTAATTAGTAGAGAGGTTATCGAGTTGTATGAGAGTTCCTCTTTTTGTCTGTCTTTTCGTATCAATGTTGCTCTTGCTTTAGTCATCCACTTCGTCCGTTTCGTGTACACTTCTGAGTATTTGTGTTAGTTTTTATGTAAGGTCGTGAATTTCTTCAAACCTGAATGCATGCATTTCGTGGTAACATTACGCTAATCATTTATTTTTTATTTTTCCTACAACGGTTTTCTGCATTTTTATATTAATTACGGTTTTTGCTCCTACTCTGTATTACTGAAGCTCTTTTATGATATTAAAATATTCAGCATTACTCTTCCCATATTTAGCTCGAGTATTCTCTTTTTTCTATTGGTTCCGGTTGTTCTGTTTTTGTTCTTTTCCAGTTTCAGTATATACAAAACTGATTTTCATTGTTTTAAAAACACCTGGATTGTTTGTGTTGTTCAGATTTTTATCTGCATAATCTTAGTTTTTATTCTTTTGCAAGTATCATTTGTTGTAGTTGTTCAGGTTTCTTGTTTAATTTGTTCCACCTTGTCAGCCATATTTTTCATCTTTCATCTTTTCACGATTCTTTTGCGTTCATTGACAGCTATAGCACCTCTTGTTTATTTCGGTTTCCCATTCGAATTCTGTTTGTCTATTCTTTTGTTGGAATATTGTTTCTATTTATATTATCGTAATTACTGAGTTGCCCCCTGCATAATTAAAGTCATTCTGATCTGCGATATAGTCTGTTGAGACGTATTGCGATGTATCGAATTTGTATACATTTCTCTTTCTGGTTTTATTTCCTTCCATTATTAGTTCTTTAGGGTTATGAGTTTCGTTTTGTCCTCGTTCATAATTTATTTGATGTGTTCATCTTCTGCCGCTTCTACTTCATATAGTGATGAGGTCTCAGTTTATTATTATTATTATTATTATTATTATTATTATTATTATTATTATTATTATTATTATTATTATTATTATTAGTATTAGTATTATTATTATTATCAGTAGTAGTAGTAGTAGTAGTAGTAGTTTAATCTTAGTTATGCCCGTCCGGCATCTTTTTGTGTCAGTTTAATAGATTGCCTATGTATTATTTTCTTTATTTAATTTATTTTAAATAGCAAATAAAAAAACGTTGCTAATCAGAAAGGATTTATGTACCCGTCACATCATTTTGTGAAAACTTTTGTGAAAAATCTAAACAATGAAATGGCAGTAACCACGAGTACTGACTGAGGAAATAGGAAGCATTTTACTATGTCATTTATGAGATAAGTTTAAAAATATTTTTCATCATATTTATAATTTTATATTGTAATATTTTGTTTGCTGTTTATTTTTTAATTTCACTTAAGATTCTTTAAATAATAAAACAAACTAATCGAATCCAATAGACTTTACGCGTTCGTTAATGCTATGTGAACGCCCCAATCTCACGTTACTTTGTTTTCGTACTGGCCTTTGTGGAAGCAGTTGAAAGAATTCCACATATTTGCCGTACCCATAATTTCTCAGGTTCCTAGATAACGTTGGCGAAATAGTAATTTTACCCCTCACCCCTCCTTATTATGAATGTCATATTACACAAGACAAACCAACCGATAACTTATGGGTCTCGGGTTTGTTTTAGAGTCATTATTATTTTAACAAGAATGTATATTCTTAATATGTATCCATTCAATCAATTCGATTAGCGCTGAAACTATTACTGCAAATTGAACTCAATCTTAGAACCCACGAAATCATTTTGGGCTTAACATCTGCAGGTAACATGAATTGGAACAAATACATAGAAGGCATTGCCAAGGTTGCTGCAAGGAATGTGGGCTTTCTGTTGCGTGGAAGAAAACTTCTGCCAGTATCCTATACTTCTACAAAGCTACCATTCGGCCATTCATGCTAATTGCTACATTTGGTCTGGTTCTCCCACCACTAGTCCCTCCCTATAAAAAAAGCCTCTAATCTACTAGGTCCCAGACTATCTACCAAGCTCCAGCCTTGTCCTATCACTGCAATGTTGAAGCCCCGTTCTTGTTTTAAAAGTACTTTAATGGAATGTGCTACACCGAACTAGTCGCATCGTGTCCCTTGACGTAAATATTCCCGATCGATCTGGCAAACATAAACATCGCACCTTTTCACCGTAGAAGTTCCTGGACGCAGGAAGGATTTCTTCTATAAAAACTTCTATTTACGAACTACTCGCCTTTGGAATTTCCGCCCTGCTTTCTGTTTTCCTGACTGTACCAACATGAAGAAATGTATAAGTAATGTAAACAAACATCTTCCTGCAAAACTTCCCATTTAGGATACCCATGTATGTATGGCCACTAATTCACAGTATCCTCTTACGTTTCAGTTGCAAACGTGCTTTGCTTGGGGTGAATAAAAGTATATAAAAAGAGACGAACTAATTTAAGTATTCATTTACGACTTATATTTTCTTTAGGATTACGTATCTCCCCATAAAAACGCATAGAACTGGGATCTTCTACTTTCTCTTGTTTACTCTCTCTAAAATTCTAATGTGTCACTCTTTGTCTTAACACGCATAAATGTGTATAAAGACGAGTCTTAAGTGAGGCTATTCTGGCGTAATTTAGTGCTTTTAAAATCATACAATTTCACGAACATTTTAAATCGATTGTTTATTGGCCTTGATATGTGGTCACTCATTAGTATAAAAAAGATTACTTCGCTTGCGTTGATAGAAAACATGTGTTTGACTTCGCAATATTATTTTCTTCAGAAATGTTTGATAAAACATTGAAACATTTTTTTCTAAACTTATTTGAGTTAAATGGTGCACATTAGTACAATAATATTCCTTTCATAAGGTTTTATGCAAATGTGACCTGGACAAAAAACAAAATCGATTTCAAGCTGATTAGTGGTAACAGCTCGAAGGAATTTACAATTTTATTGCTTTCTATGAATCGAACTGTTGTTGGCGGTAATTTCCTTTCATGTTGATTTTGTCTAAAAAGGCATTTGGCATATGTCCTTTGTCTATTTTCGATCTGCTTATGCAAATAAATCGTATGATTTCGACTCATTAGACCCAAGGGTATCTTTGATCATGTGCCATTATTTGTATTGATCGAAAAAAAAAGTGGGAAAAGGCCAAAGAGTAACACGAAGTGTCTGAGAAAAAAAGAACACGCCATCGTCATTATGTGCACGATTGTGTGGATGGAAAGTTACATTAAGAACAGAAGACAGAATTGGACATAACTTTTGCCTGTATTAATAATATAAAGCTCTCGTTGCCAATATTTTGACATCCGCCTGTAAGAATAAACACAAAGAAATCAACAAGGCATATTTCATATATATATATATATATATATATATATATATATATATATATATATATATATATATATATATATAATCCAGGCAAAACATCCACAAGGTAGTAATCCAAACGATTTCAACCGAGTTTATAAAAAGTGCTCAATATCAAATAGAGCTTTTATATATGATTATTTTTATTTACACAGACATGTACAAAATCTGCAACACTGGCATGCCAATGTTATCGATCTACAGCTATTATAAACGGATATCTAATCAGGCAGAGTTTAAATCCGATATTAACCTTAGATCATATTTGGAAATAACCCTTTCTTTCCAAATATGATCTAAGGTTAAGATCGGATTCTAACTCTTCCTGATGAGATCTCAGTTTATAATAGATGTTTATCGATAACATCGACATACCAGTGTCACATATTTTTTACATGTCTATGTGAATAAAAATAATCATAATCATATATATATATATATATATATATATATATATATATATATATATATATATATGGGAAAATGAAAAAGGAAAACCAAAAAATGGATGTTTTTTATGTGTACATCAACGTTTCGTCTTTATTTATAAGACTTCATCAGGATGATAAAATAGAGAAAGAATGTCATGCAAGCACAGATACATGTAGGGTAGACATATTGGGAAAAATAGAATTAAATAGTGGCCAACTACTGGGTTGACGTCCGTATTTGTTGGAGAAATAGAAATGCGGACGTCAACCCAGTAGTTGGCCACTATTTCATTCTATTTTTCCCAATATGTCTACCCTACATGTATCTGTGCTTGCATGACATTCTTTCTCTATTTTATCATCCTGATGAAGTCTTATAAATAAAGACGAAACGTTGATGTACACATAAAAAACATCCATATGCAAATACAGAAGACGTTATGTAGTGCAGTGCTTACCGACAAGGGGTGTATGCTCGACGTGCAGTGTTCAATATCTCCTGAATCGGACTTTCATCTTCTTTAACGAGTGACGACCGTAACCATATTATATGGAATGTTAATATACTAGTTCTTGTGCCGCCTTAATTTCTACAATGGCTATTAAACATGAAGTTTATCCAAATACATTTTATGACTTAAAACTTAAAAACGTGTTTAAGTACAACTTATCGCTATTTAACACAAAATAAACGTGTTTAAACTGTTCTGTCCTCTGTGATTGAGCCACTTATTTTGCCCCAAACCGCAATGATCTTTATTGGGGAGACGTTATATTCCATACATTACGAGATACTACCGTGTGTAGAACAGTCCGCTTTTTAAGGGGGCATGTGAATATAAACCTATGATTCTACAGATAACGGTTATTTTAAGTACTGTATACGTTATATCCTCCTAGTATATTGTTAGTTTTGCTATTTTTGTTAAATAGGTGTTGTTTGGTGTATATGTTTTGAATATAGTGGCATAGAGCTATTTTGTTAATTGAATTGGCGCATACAAAAAGTATAATTATAAGGAGACAATAATTTCCAGTGTTTATTATCTTAAAAGTTTAATATGTTGCAAAAATATTGTAGTAGATGTTAATGCAAAATGGTTCTCCGTAACTGTGGTCAAGTCAGCTTGTAATACTTCTTATGTGCGGTATGAACAGAGTGTAAACACATGCGACTGGCGCGGGTATTACCCGGACGAAACAGCAATAAGAGGCACAAAAAACGATGGTCGTTCAAAGCACAAATCGTAAAACTCTAAACGCGTTTCTGTCATTTGCACGACATAGTGGGATCACTCCAACGAATTTTACCTTCATAAGAACTGGATGAACAAAAATAGATTAGCCAATCAGCGGTGTTCAATGATAAGCTCTTAATTTGTGACGTTGTTTTGGTTACAGACCTACATCAACTCATTTTGTAATTAACATATCTCGTTTTTATAAGCCGACACCAACACTATATAGTATAATGTCAACTTCCGTTATTATGCATAACTGTTATCGGTTTCGGCATGTTTAGCATTCGTACGCTATTGTATTAGTTTCATATTTTATATTGGCGTACACAAAACCTGAGACTACCGGACACGAAACTATTTGCATATATGTCATCGGTTCAAAACAGGATTCCAAAGCTGGCAAACGTCCAATAGGACGATTCCAGGTAATGTGACACTGAACCTGACTTTCATTGTCTAAGGAGACGTATTCATATCTACATTTTTGTTGCCAATCATTTTAAAGTTTATTATTTTTGAAGCTCTCTATCAACACAAACGCAATGAAGCCTTAATTTTTAAGATGGAGCATGTTTTACATGAAAATAACAAATAAAACGCAAAATATATATATAGGTAAAACATTTGAAAATAACGTTAAAAAGTGTCGATATTTTTGGAAAATATAATAAAAATGATCGGATATTAAGTTTAATGAATACCTCATAGAAAACAGTGAAACTTTTCGAGTGATAGTGGTAAGAAACGTTAAACGATCCGCGCAGCTTTCTAAGATAGTTCTTCAAGGCATAGTACATGGAGGGAAAAGAAAGAGAAGGAAACAGTGAAAAACATAGTTACGTCGTAAGGCAGACCGATATTTCCAGGAGTTAGTATGAAAATAGAGATAATTGGTTCTGAAGTCATATCTGACGAACCTACTGTCATATATACTACGGATTATGTATATATATATATATATATATATATATATATATATATATATATATATATATATATATATATATATATATATATATGTTATTGTTTATTTATCTATGGACGTATACGTTTCGTCTCTTTTTAATCAAGACTCATCAGCATAGAAGTACGACTATTCACCACCGGTCACACGATTTGAAACCCTGGATTACAAGTATTTCGCTAAACGATAGGCCAGTTCTAAACAGCTTACAAACAATGATAATTTTAACACTTTTACAGGCGGCGAGACGTACAGGCATTCAACTTCTATAAGTGAAGGAATGATGCATATAAAGCAAGTGACGTCACGCTGTGTTATTACTACCATTTACAGTGCTCTACTTTTTAACGAGGAGCTTCAAATATAAATATGTGTTATTGTTTATTTATCTATGGACGTATACGTTTCGTCTCTTTTCAATCAAAACTCATCAGCATAGAAGTACGACTATTCACCACCGGTCACACGATTCGAAACCCTGGATTACAAGTATTTTTCAACCCCAATCCAACGTCGCTAACCGATAGGCCAGTTCTGAACAGCTTATAAACAATGATAATTTTAACACTTTTAAAGGCGGCGAGACGTACAGGCATTCAACTTCTATAAGTGAAGGAATAGTGCATATAAAGCAAGTGACGTCACGCTGTGTTATTACTACCATTTACATTGCTCTACTTTTTAACGAGGAGCTTCAAATATATATATATATATATTTCAAATCTTTCTGGCGCCATTTATGCGAAGAATTGTCATTAATAGAATATAATTTTCATTATTTTATAGGCAGCACATATTTTTGTTATTGTAAAATACACATTGTATACATATATATATATATATATATATATATATATATATATATATATATATATATATATAGATAGATAGATAGATAGATAGATAGATAGATAGATAGAGAGAGATAGATAGATAGATAGATAGATAGATAGATAGATAGATAGATAGATAGATAAGAATACGTAGGTCAAAATCTGGTATAATTTGTAAATCCGGCATAAAATATACACGGTGTTTTGAAAATCGATAGTATAACTTCGGATGTTATATATGTGTAAAGAATAAAAGAAGTTCCCATAACGAGTCATGTGTCATTTTATTATTTTATCAACTATAATATTTATATATTAAAACAATCAGTATGAGTAAGTGTGTTGTAAACAATAATAAATAATTCTTACTTCGTCTCATAGACTATAAATCTGCGTCGATAGTTCAATTTATAAACTTGAAAAACTGACATTGCAATTGATATGAAAAAAAAGTTTCTATCGTAAAACAACTATTTCAGTTAGTTTAGCATAATAGGAATATTTTAGCACCAATTACATCTCACAGATTGTCCTCAATAAGAATGAGAGATTATGAGTAAATTACTTGCAAAATCTTTTTAAACACCGAATTTTTTTGAGTTTAAGATTACTCAACGAATAATGTTCTATTAAATTGAAACGTTGAATTTCCCAATGTGACAATAAACTACTCTGTGACAATAAAGTCTGACATATGCACATATGACAAATGATTACAAATAGTTGTAATTGTTATTTACATATAGTATATTACGCCTACACAATTTAAAAGCCGAAAATTATCTTAAACGAAATGATTTTTACAGTTTTATACATATGTTCTATTTTTTGACCAGCACGAGTATATATATTAATGCATAAAATAAGTGACTTTATATTTATATTACTAAAACACAAAGCATTGCATTTTTATATATGAATACGTTTTATAGCCCACATATCGGTTAATATTCTCTTCCTCAGAGCAGAGTATAATAAACTATGAGAAATTGGAATAAAAAACAATAAGGACACGGTACAATAGGCAAATTAATTACAAGGGGTTCGAAAGAAGCGAGAGTACTGGGAATCTTGGGAGACTTGTTGCCACCCAGTTTTCATAGAATACCTTTCTTTTTGCCAGTTAGCGATCACTTGTATTTACACGTGTAAAAACTTCACGTAAATCAATAATAACAATAAGAAACCCAAATAGGGAAGAGACGTACGTAAACACCTGGACATGGTCACGAAAAGCAAAGCTGACCAGAGAAACGGAATCGCTACTGACTGCTGCATAAAACAACACGATCAGAATGAACTAGACAACACCTAGGAAAACAGAAAATGTGGATTAAGACACGAAACGGTAATTCTTATAAATAATAAATGCAGGAAACTATCTCTTGAGCACTACAAAAAAGCACGCTTGCGTGGGAAGAGAAGTCTATTGGGAAATATGCAAGGATCTTCATTTTTAACCCGCAAACAAATGATGCAAACACAAAGCTGAAGAAGTATTATTAAATTAAAAGTACAAACGTATCTGGAACATGGTGAAACAAACAGACAAACTCATCAAAACAAGGAGACCGGACGTGATAATAGTCAAGAACAAGGAAAAAATCCTGCTGTCGCATTCGTTGCAGGGTAAAGAGAAAGGAGGGGTGACACGAAGTAAATGCATGGAACTTGCCACAGAACTGAAAGGAATATGGGATACGAAGGAAATCACTATAATACCAATAATTGTAGAGAAAAATGGAAACAGTTACGAAAATACTAGCCCAATGACTAGGAATTGAATAAAACGGGGATTGAGACTATACAACGAACGGCAATGATTCCTACCTCTTGAGGAAAATAAGTTAAATGACTGTTGCGATAACGCAAAATGAATCACAACTATCGGAAAAAGGCGAAAAAATTTGAACATCTGGCGAAACTTGTTGTCACCTAGACATGGGGGGGGGACATAACTGTTTATTATCGGTGATTCGGGCGAAAACTCCTGGTGATTAACTATTAAAAATATATATTCGACTATAGTTTTAGTAGCATATATATATATATATATATATATATATATATATATATATATATATATATATATATATATATATATATATATATATATATATTGGGTAGATCATTAAAAATAATTTTTAATTAAATTTTAAATATAATAATTCAGCTCCAGAAAGAAACATTCAACTGTGTCTTTCAATACGTACAGGCATTAAAAAAAAACATTTTATTATCAAAATTTCATTTTAGTTGAATTAGAAATGTACATGATTTTAATCCTCAACATATCAGATTTTATAAACAATAATTTTAGGTAACTTTAAATGGATGTATTTGACGGAGTTCAAACAATCCAATGTCAAGATAGTAAAACCAAACAAGCCAAATAAAACGCAGACATTTTTCCAAAACAAGAGTTACAAACAAAAGCATAAGTTATTCCACTTAAAAAAATGCTAGTTTTATATTTTGTGTCATTTAATCAAGACAAGCAAAACGCATGGAATTCAAAGCGCATATCTGGATCAGACTAAACATACAAAAATGGCTGATTGTTACCTTGTTTAAATCGACAAGTTTACTGAAAACTTAGTTTATTAAAAAGTAAAAAGGTAAAGGTCGCATAGCCTAGACGCGCACGAGTATCGTTGCCGACATCGCACACTGCCCATGGCCGTAGCGGCGGTGATTTGTTAAGAATCACCGTGTCTAGGGCACAGCATATGGAAAGCGGAGCCCATACCTCTCAGTCCGCTGCCTTGAACCTTCCCTGAGTTTTAGTCAGGTACCCATTTACTGCTGTGTGGACAGAGGGAGTTTTCAGATCCAAAAATTCGCATGCCGTGAGTGGGATCGAACCCGGGTCGTCCAGCCCAAAGACAAGTGCTATAACCACTCGTCCACAGGCCCTTCCTAGTTTATTAAGGAAAAGATAAATATGTGAAATAGTAATTACAGATTTAGAATACATTCATAGACATCTCAGTGCCAAGCGATAATGAATTGCGTCTTTAAAGTTGATGTTTTGTTACCGTTAAAATTCACTCCCCTAACATGTTGACACCACCGTTGGTTGGAAAAAAATACAGAGGAGATTATAATGTACTCCTAGCTAGGATGAGTGACAAGGGGAATAACTCATTTACTTTTTAGTAATTATTCAGTTATTCGGTTTTGTATCGATGAAAGGGAGGTAACTACTACACTTTGTCTATTTACTTTTGTGTATTACTTTTTGCTAAATTATTGATATCTTCACCCATGTTAACTAACAAGTATGTTATATTGTTTATTATTTATAACAGAGCATACTAGTAGATTGTAATTAACTCTTGCTGCAATCCTCTGCCTGTATACGAGGGACATACCTCCTAAGATTGAGTACTGTTGCCAGATCTCGGCAGGTGCCGCTCTGATCACCGTTTCCTGCCTTGACAAAGTACAAAACTGACTTTGAAATCTCGTGGGGGTGTCCTCTTCTCTTCCGGTCAGCCGCTTTCTCACAGAAGAGACGTTACTAGTCTTTCACTTCGCTATTTTTATTGTCATGGTAGATGCTCAACTGAGTTCTAATCTATGGTCACCCTCTGTAAAACATTCACAACAAAAACTCGTCTAACTACAACCGATATCAATTAGTTCTCTCTCTCCCGATATGTACCCAAGACTAAACGGAACTATCATGAGCAACACAATACAACGGGGTTACTTCTCAGCCAACTACAACATGATCGTTTTCAAGTCTTATGTAATTACATTCTTTGTTGATTCGTCCTCTTAAATAATCAAATTATCACCAGTTACAACCATCGGTACTAATCCTCGCGATGTTATCTGACCGTCCGCCTTATATACTCATTAACCCATATCCTCGAGTGGCCTTTGGGCTTTGATAAGCGGTAACTTTTTAGTAAAAACAAACAAACTCCCAATCAGAATACGCTATTGATTCAATGTCTTCAAGCCTAGATCTCTCTATATACCTATTGGATAAGTTAGACCACATTATTTTAATAATAAATGAGATTTTATTTACTTAAACGTAAGTTTATAAGAAGATAAATGTTTTGAATTTAAAAGCATGAAACAAAATAGATACCCTTGTAAAAATTATACCTCACTTCTAAAGATGCAATATTATAATAGCTTTTTCATTTATTGTGGTTCATTAATTATTTAAATCTATTAATAATGGAGATTATGCATCTGTCTGAAGCCGAAACTATATTATTAGTTTTGATCGCTCTCTTTTTATATCTACTTATCAGCTCCTATATATACCCATTCAAAGGCTTCCCCAAACATCACGCATCTTTTAAATTTACATAATTAATTTGTTTTAAAGCTTCTAATAAATTAATATCTACAAATATACAATCATGATTGATTTTCTTTTCAGATTTGCACCGGTATTTAAAATATGTCCCTTAATGATAATAATGTTAATAAAAATTATAATCAGAATTAATTAAAAACATTGTCTTTTAATCAATAACATTGAGTTACGTAATTAAATTAGATTGTAATATAATATGATGGAACAGTCGGTCGCCTTTCCAAAATTTTGTTACCCGCCCTCTGGTTATTCGAACGCATAGAAAGTTCCATTTCAACAAATAGAGAGAGAAATAGAGAAAGAGAGAGAGAGAGAAAGAGATGAACATAGGGCGCGTTATTTGATGAATAACATGTAAACAACACATTCTCTGAGATTTATTGTACGAGTCGCTCAAAAAGTATATATTTACTTTTATTTTTTATTAAAACGTGTTGTTTTTTTGTTTTTCTATACATCTTATTAGAAATGATGTTTCAAAGCACAAATTCATTTAATAAAGTAGTAGTAGTAGTAGTGGCGATGGTGGTAGTAGTAATATCAGCACGAATAGTCAACACATTGCTGGTAGTAGTTGTTGCTGGTGTTATAGCAGTACGAATAGTCGATTATCGTGGTAGAAGTTGTTGTTGATGTAGTAATAATTGTAAGAATAGTTGCATTGTTGATAGTTGGTGTAAATATTACAATATTAGTACGAAGAGTTGTGTAACGTGTTGGTAGTCATTGTTGGTAGTATCAGGTTGGAAAGAAAGTAATGTCGTATTTTTTACTTCATCACTTTGTAGGCTCCTAAGTTGTACACAGTTCTAGATTTTTTGGTGAATTGGTGTCTTAATATCCTGCTCTGCCTTTCACATATAGTAATTAGTTGGGAAATATTAAGTTTAACTTCTCAGCCGTCAGAAATGGATATTAGTGAGGAGCATCTGAGACATTGCATGCTCTATGAATTCATAAAAGGAAACTCAGCTGCAGAAGCTACAAGGAATATTGGAACTGTCTATGGGATAAATGTTCTGAATGATTGAAAATGTCAACGGTGGTTTGCAAAACTTTCTTCTAGAGACTTTAACCTGTCAGATCGGCGACGTTCGGTAAGGCCAAAATCAATTGATAAAGACGCAATCTAAGACGCCGCGGAAGCCAAATCCAAAGTAAACCAGCAGAGAATTAGCTCAACAATTCAATACAACCCATACCACAATTATGTCATGCCTTCACGAGTTAGGAAACGTTTCAAAACTTGGACTTTGGGTTCCCCACAATTTGATCTACGCTCAACGAAATCAAAGATTGACTGTTTGCACATCTTTGCTTTTCAGGAATTATCGAGAACCATTTTTGCAAATAATTGTGACTGGAGATGGAAAAAGAATTCTTTACAAAAATAACTAACACAAACGACAATTGTTAGACCGAAACCAAAGCCCACGGCCTGTTCCAAAACAAGGACTTCACCCAAAGAATGTTAGGCTCTCTTTATTGTGGGACATGAGAGAACTGATTCATTATTAGTTACTAGAGCATAATCAAATAATTACAGCAGTAAAATATTGTTCGCAGCTGGATGATCTAAGAATTGCTCTATCAAAAAGAAAAAAAACGACCAGCATTACTCAATAGGAAGTGTGTACTGCTTCAGCATGATGACGCGAGACCTCACACAGCAACACTCACTCAGGAAAATGTCATGAGTTTCAATTGGGAAGTTCTGCCTCATCCGCTTTATTCACTTGACATTGCTCCATCTGACTACCATCTTTTCCGGTCGTTGCAGCATAACTTAAACAATAAAATTTATGAAAATGACGACTAACTCAAAAATGACCTAACTTTTTTTTTCTCTTAAAAATCACAGAATTTTTTTTGAAGAAAGCATAAAGAAGCTAGTTGATCGTTGGACAGAAGTCATAAAAATGAGGGAAATTATTGTAAAGATTAAAAATGCCCTAATGTGAATGGTTCAGATGGAATTGATGTGTTGGATAAAAACGACATTACTTTCTTTCCAACCTGATAGTTGTAAAAAAAGACATTTTAGGAGCAATTAAATAAAACAACTAGCAAATATATGCGACCAGAGGGAGCATATATTTGCTAGTTGTTCAAATAAAGTATTTCAGAGTGTAAATTTCACGTTTAAAGTAGTTATATAATCTTCATGTTTCTAATAAAGGTTACACTAATCCTTATTTCCTTTTTTATTTACTTTTATTTAAGTTTTAATTTTTAATTCTATTGTATTATCTATTTTGTTGGTATATATTATAAATGATATTTTATATATCAACGTTTAAGTTTACAGTTTATATCTTACCCCGGCGTAGACGTGGACTTTAGCTAGAATGTTAAGTCAATAGCTTCTTCCTTTCTTTTACGTCTTCTATTTTGTCATTTTCTTCTTCTTCTTCTTCTTCTTCTTCTTCTTCTTCTTCTTCTTCTTCTTCTTCTTCGTCTTCTTCTTCTTTGTCTTCGTCTTCGTCTTCGTCTTCGTCTTCGTCTTCGTCTTCGTCTTGTTGTTGTTCTTCTTCTTCTTCATCTTCTTCTTCTTATTTTTCTTCGTCTTGTTGTTGTTGTTGTTCTTCTTCTTCTTCTTCTTCTTCTTCTTCGTCTTCTTCTTCTTCTTCTTCGTCTTGTTGTTGTTCTTCTTCTTCTTTTTCTTCGTCTTCTTCTTCTTTTTCGTCTTCTTCTTCTTCTTCTTCTTCTTCTTCTTCTTCTTCTTCGTCTTCTTCGTCTTCTTCTTCGTCTTCTTCTTCTTCGTCTTGTTCTTGTTGTTGTTGTTGTTGTTGTTCTTCTTCTTCTTCTTTAGATCGCAATGATCCGCATCATCGTTGACAACAAGATGTAACATTTACATAATCCATGCATGGTCGGACTTGGCGTGATTTGATATCTTCGTTATCATCTAAAATCTATAATCTCATTAAGTCCGAAGATGGAGGTTGAGTTAGATTTTATTAACTTAAGAGCAATAATCTGTTCGGTGCTCATCAAAATGATAAATTTCAATAATTTCAATCGCACAACGCCACGTTTGTAGTAATGATATTAGAATTAAACTGAACATGAATGCGTAATTAAGAATAAGAATTCTAAATAAAAAGGCAGATCTTTTATATCTAAAAGATGTTCTTTCATTTAGATACACATTAGCATCGTTATAATATGTTTCGTTTTTCGGTGGGCTGCTCGCTAGGTCGGTCGGTTTTTGTTACTCTTTAGGTGTGATCGCGGTGTTCGCAGTTGAATGACGTGTTTTATCATCTTTATAGCATATTATCTGGGAGGAGGTTCACGACCTCAGTGGGCCAAATCTGGCTTCATAGAATCAGTATTAACGCATAGGTGTTAGCAATAATCTCGTGTGGTCTTTACTGTTAGAAAGAGTGGAAGCCTTCGTAAAAATTCAGATTTCTCCGATCTTTGTCAAATTTTCACACTGAGTACGAGACATCAATTAATAAAGATTCCCCAAATTTCAATTTTTGGGGGAATTTTTTAACTAGTTCTTTACGGGCATCATATGAGAAAATACAAATATTTAAGTTTCACATTAAATTTGATCAACAGTCATAAGACGTCAATGAAACAAAATACCCTCAATTTAAATTGATTCTGAAGTCCCTTTAAGCTTAAGCCTCAAACTGTAGACATTTTCTAAAATGTAACTAATGTAATGGGTTATGATCAAATTAGTATAAATATACTAGTCATTAGGTTTAGTATTAGTTATACATTCATTTTAATCTTCATAAGGAGATGTAAGACTGGTTAAAAATTGCTCAGTTCACGGATTAAATTTTACTCATATCGGGAAGGGAATTCTACTAGTTTATATTTAAAAATTCAAACAAGTAAAAGCCACATTAAATCCCAAGATTTAGAATGCATTTCTATACAAGCAAACTGCTTCTGCAAGTTTATTCATTGTATATTTCAGATATATTTTTATTGTGCTAAACATTAAACAAATAGGAACATAATCAAAACACCTTTGACTTCAGTAAATAATCTAAAATAGGTATTTAAATAAACTCATAAACCTATATAAATTAAAACAGTATAGATACATATGTACGTTAACTGCGTTTAGCTTATTACACCTAGAGCTAAATCCTCTATTTATGCAGATATTCATAAGGTCATTTACTGTATTATACTTATTAGCATGATATTGTATTTCTTCCATTGTATAAACTGTTCAGTTCTGTGCAATAAAGCTCATTTTACCTAAACGAATATGGTTAAACTAATCGAGCGTAATATCTTTGTCCAGCTTTAATGATGTGTGTCCTTATTTATACTAGTATGTTGACTTGATTATCAACATTTATCTTTTTTATTTAGTCTAAAATGTTATTTCATATTTGCACCATCATTGTTCAAAGTATTAATATCCTAAAAAGTCAAGCAAATGTTTATAAATGTAACTGGTATTTAACACTGAAAAATTAAAGTCTTTCGAAGCCTAGCTCTCTAGTTGTGATAGATTTCTTTTCAGATTGTAGTATGTGTTTAAATGTATATTGTGATCTGGACGCTTGCACTTTTAAGAGAAATCCTTCAAAGAACATAAACCCTCACTATTCTCTTTATTTCTTTTGATTTTAATGAGGTTTTAATGAAGGACACATACCAAAGCAAAATATATATTCTACAATCGACGATTATAAAAGACCATAGACAGAACGAGGACCGAACCTAAAACGATAAGCAAATTAATTATGTAATAATAAATGTACGTATACATACACACACACACATATATATATATATATATATATATATATATATATATATATACACATTTATATATATATAAATATATATATACATTTATGCATATATATATATATATATATATATATATATATATATATATATATATATATATATATATATATACAGATATGTATATATACATATAGATGCGTGTTAGTACTTGTGCTTTAAGGTAGCTTGTTTATTCTCCTGTGATACTTTTGCAAGTTTATGAATCTTTGTAGTTGTAAATTTACTATGCAATTTCATATTAGGCGATATTGAACCATACAACAGAATTGGAATTAAACTCAAATCGATAAGTAAATTAATTATGTAATAATATATACACGCATACATATATACATGGGTATATATATATATATATATATATATATATATATATATATATATATATATATACCTCTGCCAACTTATCCATCCAATTAATTCCTTAGATGATAACAATTTAATCTTTGAAAACCCTGGATAAAGGAAAGAAGATAAACAGGGTTTTTTTATCGAGTACACCTTGCATTGAAAAACCGAAAATGAAATAGATTTGCCTTCGCACTTTTTTATCTCTCTTCCTTCATTTATCTACTATGTATATATATATATATATATATATATATATATATATATATATATATACAGAGAGAGAGAGAGAGATAGATAGATATAGAGAGATAGATAGATAGATAGATAGATAGATAGATAGATAGATAGATGCGTTTCAGTGCTTGTTCATCAACCTCGTTGATTCTCTTGTAATATTTTGCAATTTGTTTAATCATAAATGTACTATGCATTTCCATATTCGGCAATATTGAATTATCTTACCTCGAGGCCGCTATTCCGAATTCACAACAGCAAGTTGCCATCAGTAGACTTCTTCTACTGACCCAAACGTTCTTGATTGCATAAATGTCACATTAAACTTTTTTCAGGTAAAATTTATTAAAATTTGCTTGAATATTTTTAAAAATTAAAATTAAATATCAACTAAAAATGGAATTTTTACGTGATTACTGAAAACCATCAAATAATTTGAATAAAAACACGATTATTTTAGATTTAATGATTTTTAGTGTGCACTCATTTATATCGGTTCGAAACAGTCTAAATTACACATCAAACGTTGTTTATTCTCTATTTGTACAAGAGAAGCAATCCACTGATGGTGGTCAACGGCCACAGATTCGGAATAGTGGCGTCTAGTTAATATAATTCAACATCGCCTCATATCCCATATTTACACGTCTAATAATATCTCTATTTTTATTCATTGATTATAAATGTGTGTTTGTGTTTATTACATTTTTGTGTATACACATCGACACGTATTAATCTCCATACGTGTATGTATCAATGTGTATCGCATATCTTTCTAATATCTCTCTATATAAGATTCAATGTTTGTCTTTATATGTGTGTTATGTTTGTGTGTTATCTATAGAACGAATATATAGAGAATCAACATACAATCTGAATGTGTATTTGTATATAAAATTAATTGGGTAAGACAATGGAATGGTTCCGAATCGCTAACTACACCCCTGAAGGAGGCTATGAGGGCATACCATCCTTAAAGCTTCAAATATATTCTATTTCCGTTGAATTGAAATCCTATGTAGAAAATGTTCTGTGGAAGACAATGGAAGTGGCCCGGAATCTCAAAGTACTCTTCTAACCTAAGGAAGCTATGAAGACCTGACCTCTTTTAAACTTCAAATATAACCTATTTTATGAAATGTACGAAAACATTTTCTGGGAAATAAAATAGAAGTGTGGCCGAATCTTTATGTTGCCCTATATATGCCGAATATCGACGTGCCACCATAATTATGTGATCCATTGAGACAAACCCTTTTCAAACTTGAAATACCTATATTCCATTTCATGAAATCTAAACGATAATATAAAACACTAGTTCAGAGAGTTTTCATACATTTCGGCTTCCTCCGACGATATTAGGGGCAACACGGGAGGAGGGGTGAAAGTAAAAACAAAAAGAAGTAATATGGTGTTATAGGCATGGTTAAAAAGTACATCGTAATGACCCTCATTCAATCCCGAGCAAGTCGGGTTTTACTGCTAGTATCTCTTTGTCTCTCTCTCTCTCTCTCTCTCTCTCTGTCTGTCTGTCTGTTTGTCATTCTCTCTCTCTCTCTCTCTCTTTATATATATATATATATATATATATATATATATATATATATCGATACGTAGGCACAGACAGTGGCCGACACAGGGCGTTTACAAAATTCGAAATTGATATTGAACATTTTACATCTGTAAATTCCAAACATCTATAATTAAACTTTATCGACCAAAGTAAAGGATTGTTGTTTGTTTTTTTAAAAATCAAAATTGAGAAATTTAACTTCCCTAGAATTGAGAATAACTTTTTCAAATATAGTAAAGAAATTATATCCCGAAACAAAGAATGTACATATAGTGCGAACATCCAGTTTGAAAGTAGCTCATATAATGAAAAATATATTTTTACTGATAAAAAATATAGCAAAAACACCTCCCTGTTCAAGTACCTATGTAGGTTACTGGAAGGGGAAAAGACACAATTGAGAACACTGAAAATTGTAAAAAAAAAGCATATGTGTCGTTAAACGGCCTCTTCTATTTATGTTTAAGTGAAGAACAAGAGGCATTTGATTCAGTAAAAAAACAATCATATTTACTTGCAAAAACGATATCGTTATGCATCGTTTACGCAACAGAAGATTTTTATTAGCATATAGCTATGGAATTTGGTATGAAACTTCCTTATTAGATGTCTGTTACACAGATAATCGTAAGTTTTAGGAACTAACGGACGAATCTAAGATTCCTGTCCGAACCCGTAATCCAAGGAATGGCAGAATAACCTTTCTTGTTCCGGATAAATGATTTAAATATCCTTTTCTAATTACATTATTGATGATTGAACAAAAAAAGTCACGATAGTCTTATCAAGAACCACTTATAGACATAATTTTGTGATTCCTTGTAAGGACATTATTTTCGTTTTTCAATATGATTCCATTAAATTTTAATTGGAATATGTTCCATTTTGACAATTCAAAAACAATTACCGGTTTAGTATGAACAGTAAGTTCGAAACATATGTATAAATCTTTATTGTATATAAAAAACGCATACATACACGATCAAACTTCCCTTCTTAAAACAAAATGAAAACATAATTTGAATGATGGAATCCAGATAAAAAGATAGTAAAAAACTATTCCGAGTTACATAATTACTCTAGACACAAAGGTTTAAGAACAGATTATCCGAAAAATAACATTATAGATAATGTAAATCTATAGAAAGTAAAGTACGATAGGTTACGAACACGAAATACACGGAGATAAGTATATTTTGACGCAAGGGACAACTCTAATACGATCAATCCATTGGAACAACTAAGCACGGATGAGAAAAATTCAAGCGGGAATAAAACGGTAGGATGGACCAGATGAAATCTCCACGGAGTAGGCGGAATTATATGCTTTTACTGTCATGAAAATGGACACATACCTACGAATGAAAGTAATGGATGGAATGATGAAACGCAAATCCCGATGGGATCTGTTAAATAAAGCGAAAGGCATAATTGCTACAAAGAAGATGACAGCTAGACATAAGCCATTCGTATTCAGCGAAGATTATCTCACATGGATAACAATCTAAAAACATTGAGAGATACGCAAGCATCTCAATCACTGGTAACGCGAACATGCCTGCACAGAATACGAACAAAAGGGTGAATATAAAAAGCATCGTAAATAAACATCGAATTAAACAACAATCAAAATATTTTTGATATAGGGTAAGCCGGAATTTTAACCGAGTTGCCATTTGAAGGAGTGGATATGTTATGACGGACTCACCGGGCGAGAAATCAAATTCAAACGCTCCATCAATCCAACAGGGAACAGCGGGCAACACGGGAAATTAATACTGTGAATAAAAATACGAGAATATATATTGGCATGGGAGCAATAACACATGCTATAAGAGAAAAACAAGAAGTGAATCGAAGGCAGCAGTTACATGGCAAGAAACGGAGACATGAAGTCATATTTAAATAATAATTACAAGTTAAACGACGGAAACATAATGACGGCAATATTTCGAAAAAGCAGATGAGATCAAGAAAGATAGAATATTGTTTAAATACTATATACAGGCGGAGATGCTTATAAATAAATGGAGGCCACGGGAGATACCTAACGAAAATGAATTGAGAGCCGTATGTGCGAATGATCTTGCCCGTAAAATATAGGACTTACATTGAAGAAAAACCAACAAAATATAATTAGAACTATAACTAATAATCGCTAATCAATTGAAAATATATTAAGATATTTTCACAGATCTGGGTTCAGCTAAACAGGATGTTATTCAGTTCCGTAAACCGTGGCATACATACCAGATCATGGAAGAGCCGAATGTGAACAACCTGACAGCACCATTATTATCCGTTAATGTAATTAAGTGACCCTTTAGCAATAGTATAGCCGATTGAATAATAGCACGGCCACAAATTATACTTAACATCGCAAAATTGAACCTGCATATGGTGACTGGTCGATGTACGAGATGGATCGGTCCGATTTTGTACGAATTATAGAAAGATCAACCCTAACCCTAACCATCAGAAAGACGGATTGATATTCAGTAGTGTTAATCGATGACTGTATTGATAGGTTTGCAAATGGAAAATATATCATCAATCATATAGTGTAAGGCTAATGGACTATATGATTAGCAAAAAGATAAACTGATATTAGGTTTGTGGACCTTATGAGCTATTATAAATATCGCGTGATGCCATTGCAAAATAACGAATCCATAGGCGACTTTTGTAAGTGCGAAGAAACGAATGTTTCCAAATATTAAAGAAGTCAACACTTATATAACTACTCTAGTAGTATGTAACGATACTTCATACAAGGGTTTAGGTGAAGTATTTAACATGGTGTAAAATGCAGAAATAACCGTTTTGTACATGAGATTAGACACAGTAAAGTATCAAACCACGAGTTGAAAGTAACTAATATTACTCTCAACCCCCGACACTCGCAGAAAATCGCTCTATCCGAATTGCAGAGGGTATTTGATGAGAACTTTTCTGCCAACTTCTTCCGTGATTATAATGTTTCAGCATTATTAGAACAAGTACAGTTAATAAAGAGAAAACATATATATAAAAAATCAGAATCTTTGAACCCAGTACACTTAATAAAAAAGTAAAATATTTAAGACATTAAAAAATATGCTTGATGCAGTAACAGAATCGGCGAGAAACCCTTTACAAATGGCGTCGGCAAAGGACAGTACGCGATCAAAATCCGATGTATTCCCGACGGATTTGTGTTCCAACTGATTGTCGTCTACTAGTCGGACGATAGGCCCCGTCACACAGGCTTTCTTATACAGCTTAAATATACTAATGAAGACTCACACCAATTAACCGATTATCACCGTGAATTCACATAGCTTTAAGAGCGCTTTCCATCAGCCTTCTGCCTGCCCTCAGCCTGCCAAGCCAGCAGGGCATCTGATGAAACATCCTAACATTTGCATATTGGTTTTGAACAAAACATTTTTATTAATTAACTATTATTTGTCATTGTTTGATATATTTTAATTTACTTTTGTTTTTATTTGAAAGACAAATCTTGTTGCACAGCCGTCCCTGAATGGGCCGTGGCAGTTCTCGCTGTGTATACCCGTCCCGGAATGGGCCGTGGCAGTTCTCGCTTAAAAACTGGCCATTTTTAACACCAAAAAGGCATATGTTGTATACCTTTAAATTCTCGTACCTTCTCTTTCCTCGTCGCGTGGAGGGGTGTCGTCTAGTGATTGTCTTCTTCTCTTCTGTACAACCTTGAACATCGCCGCTACAACAAAAAGCTTCATCCCACGATTCACGAGGCTTATTACAGGCTTCAAACTACCGTGTCGATCTTGGCGATGTTTCACCAACGCTAAGGGAGAGACCAAATTACTAATCTATCGTAGTTAATTCCTAGCTTAAGTCCTTATCCATTCGAGGAGGGGGGGGAAGGAATCTGATGCCTGTATTCTCTTAGGGATTTTATTTCCCTAATTTGAAGACTACATAGAGAAATCGTCTGATCGACTTGCTTCCAAAGCCCAAACTGGCAAAACTCTGTTTCCCACTAAAAGCCCGTTACGTCACAGAGCCCCCATGCGCAGGAGCACCTTGACTCTTGATCTGAGGTCTCGTCAACGTGGTGGCCCTGTCAAAATCTGTGAGCTCCGACTGTGAAAACCAGTTTATTTTGAACTCGACAGTACGGGTCCACCCGCACAAAATCGCGCAAGCCAAACCAAACGATCTCCCACATACGCTCACTTCAAAATGCGTCTGGCCTCACAGATTAATTATCCTACAATCTTAGGCGTTCCGATGTAATAATCCTTTTTTCTCTTCCAAAATTGTTTGCGTAACACCATCAAGTGAACTGATGCAAATATTATTTAGGATTATCGTGTCTAGATATCCTATGTATACTGAGAGAGCGGAAATAAAGCTTATAAGGTATGAAAGAGTAAAAGATTCAGTAAATATAGAAGGCTATTCCTTAATTTAGAGAGGTTATAAACAATTCAGTAGATATAGAAAGCTATCTTTTAATTTAAAGAGGTTATAAAAGATTCAGTAAATATAAAAGGTTATTTAGAGAACTTATAAAAGATTCAGTAGATATAGAAGGCTATTTTTTTATTTAGAGAGGTTATAAAAGATTCAGTAGATATAGAAGGCTTTTTTTTTAATTTAGAAAGGTTATAAAAGATTCAGTAGATATAGAAGGCAATTTTTTTATTTAGAGAGGTTATAAAAGATTCAGTAGATATAGAAGGCTTTTTTTTAATTTAGAGAGGTTATAAAAGATTCAGTAGATATAGAAGGCTATTTCTTCTTAATTAAGAGATGTTATAAAAGATTCAGTAAATATAGAAGGCTATTCTTTAATTTAGAGAGGTTATAAACAATTCAGTAGATATAGAAGGCTATTCTTTAATTTAAAGAGGTTATAAAAGATTCAGTAAATATAAAAGGCTATTTTTTTATTTAGAGAACTTACAAAAGATTCAGTAAATATAGAAGGCTATTTTTTAATTTAGAGAGGTTATAACAAATTCAGTAAATATAAAAGGCTATTTTTTTATTTAGAGAAGTTATAAAAGATTCAGTAGATATAGAAGGCTATTTTTTAATTTAGAGAAGTTATAAAAGATTCAGTAGATATAAAAGGCTATTTTTTAATTTAGAGAGGTTATACAAGTTTCAGTAGATATAAAAGGCTATTTTTTATTTAGAGCACTTATAAAAGATTCAGTAAATATAGAAGGCTATTTTTTGATTTAGAGAGGTTATAAAAGATTCCGTAGATATAGAAGGCTATTCTTTAATTTAGCGAGGTTATAAAAGATTCAGTAAATATAGTAGGCTATTTTTTCATTTAGAGAACTTATAAAAAATTCAGTAGATATAGAAGGCTTTTCTTTAATTTATAGAGGTTATAAAAGATTCAGTAAATATAGAAGGCTATTCTTTAATTTAGAGAGGTTTTAAAAGATTCAGTAAATATAGTAGGCGATTTTTTCATTTAGCGAGGTTATAAAAGATTCACTAAATATAGAAGGCTATTCTTTAATTTAGAGAGGTTATTATTAACATCTTATTTTTATAAGACACTTTTTTCTGAGGAAAGGAACACATTAACACGTTAGCATTGTCAGTGTGTGTTTATTTAATTGGGTCTATGTATCCATATACTGGTTATATGTTCCTTTGTAGTGTTTGCCTGGTTTAGCTGCTGTGTTTGTGTAGACTGTGTTGATATCTAGTAAAGATTGTGGGTTTGTGATTTTATAGTGCATATTGTATTTTATTCATTTTTATTAGTTGGCGTCGTTACCTTTTGGCCAAGAGTAGCGGTTGTAAAATGAAATAAGTTGAAGTTTGTATATTATATATATGTTATAGTTGTTTAGTTTTTTTTTATATATGTGGGTTTTCTTTGCCAGGCTTATATGTTTGGGTGTATATTTTTTAATGGAACAATACATAAGTATAACGCTGCTTTTATTGTATGTTTAGCATAATTTTATTTACATTTGTGTTTTCATCTATTTGATTTTCTATTGTCGTGTTTTTATTGTTGATGTATTTTCTGTCCTGATTTTATTCAGAAGTTGATTTTATTATTTACATCTGCTTTTCATCTGTTACTTGGTTTGTATTCGTTATCTTTTCGTGTTTGTATTAATTTTTTTATGTTTATGTACGTATATACATACGTATATGTATATATGTATATGGACATATTGAATCTATATTCTCTTCCTCTAAATACCGATACATATTAATAATATCACCACTTAACAATTTGTGTACGTGTGTTATCCAAGCCTGTAGGTCATCAAATATTATATAAGTATGAATAACAATTATATTTTTTTAATATACTTTTTTCTTTTTCTTTGTATGCGAGAAGACGTGCCAAAAAACCTATATCGATTAATATAAGCCCTTTTAGCACAGCAGTCATTGTCTACATAACACATTGTACGCATTTTGATGTAAACAATTGATGATGATACTAGTCAATGTTTGGCGGGACAAATAGCCGTAAGGTGAGGTAGACTTGTGCTTCTTATTCAGTCTATTAAATTTTGTAAAAAGAGGGAAATCGCTGAACACAAAAACAATTCGATCGCAAGAATTTCCACGAACACACATATATATGATTTAATGAAATGAAAACGTTGCTGTTTCTTTAGATATATTCTCATCTTACATATAATCGGCTGTAGATAAATATATGTATCCAATGTAAGCATACACCTCGTTGGAGTTTATTCATATGGTTATAATTTTATGAATGTACACACAATCAATAGATCTCTACATTTTTTCTGCCAAGGAGGAAACGTACATCACAAGAATAAATGTCTAGGATAACAATATATATATATATATATATATATATATATATATATATATATATATATATATATATATATGGGGTGAGATACACGATAATTCATGAAAATGAAATGCCGTGGTGGAAAAAATTTGTCTGTGTAATACAAGTATACTCTTCGTTTTTTAGATGTTAATCTAATGGAACTCCAGTTTCTATTAAAAAAAAAGAAGCTTAATAACAAGTAGAGCTTTTTTTAGAATATTTTTTATTCATACAAACATTTCTGGTTACATATGTGCATACATGTTTCAGCTGCGCCTTCTATCGATAGCAAAATTCCTCAGACTTTTAGAAAGAATACAATCTTAAGGTCTGGTGAAGTTGGCTCTTGAAAGCGGTCGCAGCTGTAACATGTATGCACATATGTAATTAAAATGTTTGTTTAAATAAAATATATATATATATATATATATATATATATATATATATATATATACGACTTGATAGAAGTTTATTTATAGACAGGACCCTGAAATAAATCAATAAACGGTTTGAAAACTAAGAAATATCAAAACGTGCTCCATACATATGCATATGAAATAGAATTACTCAAACTGATATAAATCGAAGTTAAGTTTAAGCGAAAGTTTACTCACTGATGTCACCAAACACTTATCGTCAGTAGAAAGTAGGTAGTAACACTATTAAAATATTTATTTTATATGTATATACACTAGACGTCTACATGTGTTGCATTACCCGTTTTTTCAGGGTTCCCGGTAAGATTCAACAAGAATGACAAAAAAAAAAACAGAACATATATAGAAAAACTTTGCTTTTCTTTATTTCCCATCATCGGATGGTTTACGCCGGCTACGCACACATATATAACAATCTTTTGACATACTTTTATCTCATGAAAGTCTTTTTCTTTCTTAGGTCACAGACTTGGTTTCCGCTAGAAACTCGTTCGTATATATATCCGATTGGAAAGGAATTTGCTCTGTATGGTCTATCCGAGCGTGAACTGAAGCAATTGTTCCACAAGCACTTTGATGAAGTACAAGCCAGGGGATTCCTTCACAGTACCAACTTGCTTATCAGCTGCATTTTTAGTCAGCGGACACGAAAGCCTAACAGCAAGACGGGCTTGGGTACTATAGCCAATAAAGCCTAATCGGTGCCATAAACATTAGGAAACTCCCATTCTTCCGGTACTTCGATACTCCGATCACCAAGCGCTCTTCGCGTTTTTGTAAACCACCGTTTTTCAAGTCTCTTTGCACTGCGCAACTTTCTCCTTTTTAACAGTTATCAAGTCGCTTTTTTTTCTTTCTCGACGTCCACGATTCATTTTTGCCACCCATTATCATCTTTGATTTCATTCGAAAATTCATAAACTGTGACATATCTGTTGACATACTTCTTATATAAATGAAAATAAAACGTCTCTTTATATTCAATTATTGTTGTTATAATAATAATAATAATAATAATAATAATAATAATAATTATTATTATTATTATTATTATTATTATTATTAGGTCATCATCTGTGATTGCTCACTAACAATAACCGGTGGTGTTCATATACGGCATAATCACGGTAGATACCCCGAAGTAAAGCAACGTTGAGCCTGGGCAGTACTACATGGGTAACCATTTGGGAATACCAGACGCTGTATGTGGACACGTAGCTATGAGCAAATAGCGTCGCCAACCTACAGTTCCTACAGTTCCTAGCGTGGCGACTATGGTAAAAAGCACCTGAATGACAGTCACAAATAAGATGTCGGGAACCAGGGAGACGTTCCTCGTCAAAGATTGATCAAAAACGCTGATGATTGTTGTGGTGGTGGGTCTATAGAATCTAAGTAAAAGAAGCCTACCCACATTTCCAGTAATCTTCACATCTTTCGATCACCATTGCAAATGATTTTGCGTTATCGCGACAGTCGCTTGACATTGATTACTGGCTGGCAAAGATCATTAGTCTTCTCTCGAATTTAGGTGGAACTAAGCCTTCCACAGGTCCCAATACTCTCCGGATCTTTTCAGCGGAAGTATGGTTTGTACTCTCCCTCCCCGGTCTTTCAATCCTTCTAAACCCTTTACCACTATTGTGTGTGATATGAGCCGAGGCTGGTACAATCAGATTGTTTTTTGGGGGGACAGAAACTAAAATTGATAGAAATCTGATAACCCTAAGCCCCCCCCCCCCGTTAGGGTTATCAGATTTCTATCAATTTTAGTTTCTTTCGCGTTCATGTGGTTTTCTTTCTAGGTTTTTTAAAAGTTTTGTTGCCACTTCCATGTAGGTGGTAAACGTTCGTAGTCTATGTTGCTTGGTTTCCGCATTTAAGGATTTTCCTACGATTTCAGCTTATTTTATCATTATCGTCCGTTTTATAGTCTAAGTCTTTTCTTTTGAGCAATTTCATTTTCATATTTATATGTATTCATAACCGTTTAATAATTCTGACTTTTTCAACTTCTTATTTCCTCATTTTCCGCGAGTTGCTTATAATTATACTAGATGAGTACCTGTTCAAAGACAGGTAACACAATTCCCCGAAGAGAACAGTTTTGCCCCACACCATGTCCCTATACTAAAATTATATTCACCATTAGGGTACCTAACTTTTTGATAAGAATCTTATTCTGATTTTAATCAAAATCGATTACATGATTATTACTTTAGAAAATGTCTAAACTGTAACGCTTACGCTTAAGGTGTCTGAAATGAAATTTAGGAAACCATTGCTTAATTGGTTTTTAGTGGCTGAATAAGCACATTAAAATCATCGAAAATGAAACCTGAAGTGTAGGGAGTATTTATTAATTGATATAAACTATCTCTTGTTAAAATTTCACAAAAGCGGAGGTTTCTGAATTTTCAGGAAGGGTTTTCGTCCCCTTTTACCTCGTTTGTACGGAACTAAATTTAACGAAATATAGCTGATATTTATAACCCTTAACGCCTAGCATCTGTGTTTAAAAATCCATAATGATCAGTTAAGCCATTTTGAAGTGAATCGTTTACATATAAACATGGTTAAATTTATATAGAAATACACACACATATATACAGGGTTATTCATAAGTCACTTCACTTAGCTATTTAAAATGATTACCATATGAAGCACAAACATACTATGAACTTTTGATGATTGTTATCTTACTCTCTAATTACTGCTATTTCTTATTTTAAATTTGTTCGTTGTGAACAGAAAGCCTCCTTACCACAACACCATAATCAATCAAATATGCTACAAAAGGTCGTAACTTCCTTGCAAAAAAGAATGAGGCTATGCCTGCAGAACGAAGGTGGAAATTTTGAAAATGTGCTGTAATTTTAAACTCCCATAAATGAATTTGTATAATAAACTTTCTGTTTTCTATTACCGTATTTTTTAACTTTAGAATTTCAAAAATAAATAGCTAAGTTACTTATGAATCACCCTGTATATATATATATATATATATATATATATATATATATATATATATATATATATATATATATATATATATATATATATATGTATATGTATATATATATATATATATATATATATAAAGATGAGTGAAGGAAGAGAGATAAAGATGTGCGAATGACAAATCTATTTCATCTTCGATTGTTCAATGCAAAAATTGATGGTGACGTTTAATGCTTCTAAGAAAAAGCTTCTTTTCCTTCAACAACTATAACGCACATCTCTAACCACCAAGTAGAATGGCAAATAACACCTTAAATGAGAGTCCAACGTTCGAACTCATCAGCCTAACATGAACAGGTAACATGCATTTGTAACAAATACATAGAAGACATTGTCAAAGCTGTTGTAAAAAAAGTTGGGCTACCTCTACCGTGCTAGAAAACTTCTCATCATTGACAATATCTTATAGCTCTACAAAGTTACCACCCATACATGCATGGAGTATTGTTGTCATATCTGGGTTAGTGCACCATTCACTAGTATCTCCCTCTTAGACAAAGCACAAAAAGAGTATCTAATCTGATAAATCCTCCATTATCCCCCAAGCTCCAGCTGTGTCTCATCGTCTTCAGGATTAGGGTTATGTTTGGTTAATAACTATAAAACACTAACTCCAGTCTTCCTATTTAAATTAAAAACCCCAAACAAAACCCTAATCCTGAAGACGACTACGAAAGTCGAAAGCGCTCGAACAAATAGCTGAATTAAGAACTATCGGAGAAGTACTATACGGATTGCCACCTGAAACCAGAAAGATGGCTCGACGGTTTGAGAACTTCACGAGGAAGATATATAAACGCGAAAGTTCCGTGATGTTCAACAACGCTTGCTTAGATATATATATATATATATATATATATATATATATATATATATATAGAGAGAGAGAGAGAGAGAGAGAGAGAGAGGGAGTATTTGAAGGCTATTTCAATGCAAGAAATGTGATAACCTTCTAATACTCTTCTATATACGTATTACACACATTGCTTCAAGCGAACTACTCTCTTTATATATATATATATATATATATATATATATATATATTAATACGTGTGCATATATGCGTCTTTATATGAATGTACACGTCTGTTATTAAAGTGTATATAAAATATGTTGCACTATATTTTAACTAAAAGATACAGCTAACATATACACATATTGACTTATCTGTTACAAGAAAAATGTATTTGCCCATCTCTAATCATATATTATTTTTCTCCAAATTATGCGCACAGACTTGAATTCGCCATATCGTTGATTTATAATGACATAATAGCATGAAGTCTTATACATACAGTTTAGAAATCAATTTACAATATTTGAAAGAATCCACAAAGTAAACTAGAGTATCGGGCGAAAATAAAAATAAAATAGCAGAAATAACCACACAACTAAACAGATAATTGTGTACACCATTAAAAAAAAGAAAAATTGACAAATAAAACGACAAGTAAACGAAATTGCGAAATGGATTGAGATCATGGGAAACCGAATAAAAGAACGCAACTCTGATCTACGAGGAAATATTTCAAGCAAATGAACATGTATCCAAACAACAGACAATATAACAGATATGTTGACAAACTAAACCATAACTATCTGAATCTTTCTTTCGCTATCGATTGTCATTTAATTGCGTCAGTTCGATAATGTTGATTGATTGTACCGCACATAGTAAACATGTATAAAATAATAGTAATACTACTAATAATGACTGATCAATAGTATAAATTGATAGTTTATCTAGTAACCATTATATAAACCCATGTGCGACTTCGTTGCGATATTAAAAGTCATTTCTGGTAGTTTGAAAATGAATGAAAGTGAACACGACCCCATCGAATATCTACACCATCATTTTACAATTTTCAACAGCTGGGTTATTTGTCAAAGGATTGTCTTCAACAACATCTACTCAGGTTTTCAGTCACAGCTTGGCTATGACGAACGAGGTCCTATAAGCTCTCTGTTTGCCACGATTTCTAAGTTGCAAATAACTCCAACTATTGAAACAATTATTTGTATAGAACGTATGTTTATGTAATTATTTTTATTGGTGATTGCAGCGTTCGTTGTTATTTTGCTTACTATTATTTCGATTGTCTCACTTTCCTAAGTGATTAAGATGCAGAAAATTGCATTAATAGTCGCCCTTAACTTCATATGATGTATTTTTCGTTAATATATATATATATTTTTATTTATTTTATACGTACATAAAGTAATCCATGGACACGTGTTTCTGGCTCACAGCCGTCATCAGCATGACTAACTTACACAGAGATCGAACCTTCGATATTGATGTCTATAGTCCAGCGTTGTACCACTCGACTAAGACGCTTTGTATAGAAATGTGTACGATTTTTATCACCTTAATATTTAATGCATTTTTATGTAATTATTTTTATTGGTGATTTCAGCGTTCGTTGTTATTTTGCTTACTATTATTTCGATTGTCTCACTTCCTAAGTGATTAAGATGCAGAATATTGTATTATTAGTCGCCCTTAACTTCATAGGATGTATTTTTCGTTAATATAAATATATATATATTTTTTTATTTATTTTATACGTACATAAAAGTAATCCATGGACACGTGTTTCTGGCTCATATAAAACATTATACTCAAATATTAGCACATCTAGTGCAACGTGTGGATTGGGAGATTGTATTAAAACTGTGTACACAGTAAACTGGCCAAACAAATAGACTAATTAAAGTATCACAATCATAGATTTGAATCTTTCGATTTGACTATTTTACTAGTGGGAGAATTAGGAGTAACACAATTGAGACCTTACAAATAAAAAGGCGATTTTAATATTTCTCCGGGAAGTTATTATCAATAATGAGTTTAAAATCTAAATTCACCACACAATTAGTTTTTTTTTAGAATAGAGTCATACTTTTACGAATAAATTGCTTTATCAGGTTAAACATTATTTTATAACTACCCTATATAATTCAGAGATAATTGTAAAACAGTTATTTACATATACACTTTTGTAGTCTTTCTGGTTGAATATTTATATTATATATTTTAAAATAGATTTATTTCTTTGACGTTCACAAGAGCTTATTGATTTAAAAAAAACGTTGCGTTCAAGTTGGAAAGCTGTTTTCTGTTTGATTTAGAGCAATATATTGGAATATTAATCATAAGGATACGATGATACATAGAGGGGTTTACATGTGATATAGTTATCCGGGAGACTTAAACCTCACTTATCAACCACTAGAAATCCAAAAGAATGTATTAAAATCGAACGCGTATGTTGCTATGCGTAGCTGTAACTTATAAATGAGGAAGGTAATGATTGAACTAACAACATCGCTTAAGGAATCTGCTATTCTAAGTTCCAAACTATATCGAAACTAATGTGGGTATTTGCGCACAGTCACACTACAATTCGGCAACAGACTTATCTGAGACGCAGAACTCCATTGTTTTTTTTTAGATAGGCAAATACTATCAATACTTTTGGTAAGGCCATCAAACCCAATCAGCTCGTCTATTGATAAAATGGTTCCATATGTCATATAATGCATCTGTTTTGATAGACATTATATCTATGGTATTTGCTTTATAACCAAACTTATTAAATCACATTCACTAGGAGCTTGTCTTTATTTGATGACGATCATCTCATTAATTTACATAATCGTTGATACTAAAGTCTAGATAGTTTTATGAGTAGTTATAATAACGACTTAAGGTGATGGTAGAATCTGTATACTTGGTGAACCAAGTGCAAGAGAAATCCAAACAACTGCACTCAAGGGAACAGCCAGACCCCTTAAAAGAGCTCTCGGTTGGAGTCTGTAAATAGCGGGTAATCGTATGGCATTTGGAAGAATGCCGCGTCTCCAGCAAATGAATGAAAATAAAAATAAAAATGTGAATAAGTTGGTACCTTCGTCCGTCCGTACGTTATCAATTTCTGTACCCATTTAAAAGTAATTAGTTGTTCTGTGGTTGGTGCCGTTGACTGTTAAAAATAGATTTTAATCCCTTTTAAAATTAAGGTTTCTAACAATGAATAAGACGTCATAAATAAAATAATGGCGTTGTCGGCTCAACAGTGATATATTTTTTATTTATTTAAAAACATTTAGCTGATAATTATTTTTTACGGCAAGAAAGACTGTTTACCTTTAAAAGTATTTACATTATAACTATAAATACCGAGTTCAAAAAGATACACTTGAAAAATGTCGGAGGTTAGAGCGGCCGAAATGTTGTTATAATAACACTCAAGAAATGTAGTCCGAATAACCAAAATTATGTTCTAAATATGTTTTAACAGATAATTCTATTATTTTATGGAACTATTTAAACCATTCGAATTGCATTTTTGTTTCAAAACTATCTCTTTAATTTTTAAGTACTTCAGTACTTATCTTTCTGATCTATATAATCGGCAACATTAAGTGGACCCTCTGCCTCGTGTATTCACTCATTGATTCTGAAGAGGAAAGGTATTAACTTGGAAGTTCACGTCACATGTAGGTAAATAGCAACGCTGTTCACTGACTTGTATACACGCAATCATTTACACTATGGTTTGTATTTAGACATTAACTATCCACAGACATACAAAACAAAATCATAACTTTTTTGATCTCTTCGTTCCAAGGAAATGAACATTGCGTCCGATCTAAAATGTATCTTGTGAATATTAATCTGAATGGATATTGTCTCCATTAAATCATTGCTTTCACCTATGAAAATAATATTCCATAATTAATAGTAACAGGCTGATTTTTGCGTGACATATTGACCAATACCAACGTGGTAACTCCGAGGTCACCCCCAAAAATATACACATAATCATGCCTATCTTTTCATGGCTACAACTCGCTTTTTTCTCCCACGTGTGACACTGAATACCTCTTTGTCCGTATAATCGCAAGCTCACCGGCTAACTCAACGGGTCACGCGTAGCGAACCTAACAGAATCCCAACCCGTTTATACTATAAGCGGGCAATCGGAGAGACCGGCCCCTGCATGCCCAAACACATCGGAGCTCCGCCAAAATTCTTACCGCACGCCAAAAGGTCAATTATACCATTCGAACTCCGTTTAATTGGCTGACCTCTACATAATTTTAATTAGTTACTAGTTTTTTCTCTCTCTTTATATGCTACTATCTTAATACAAGGAGGGGCAAAAATACAATGTTTTCGGGTAATCAAAAAAACAAGGAAAATTAATCAAATGAGTCTCTCTCCCGACGATACATTTAAATAAAAAAAAAGATTTTAAACAATAAAATTGAGTGAAAACATTTCCACCCGACAACATAAAACAATACAAGAAATACCCCCTCTCCACAGAATGCATATTTTAAACATGGAAAGAAAGTGTTTGTGTATGTGTGTATGTCGGAAAATTCGTCACTGTCTTTCTTCTTTTGTCTTTCTCTCTTTTTTTGTTTATTCTACAAAAGTTAATACGCGCGTGTGTGCAATGGTACATTGTTTTTGGTTTTTGGTTTTTATTACCTTAATTCTAAATTTATGTGTGCGTGTGTCACGTATTATTACTTTTCATTTTATATGTGTTCTAACAAGAACTGATACTTTTTAAACTATTTGAATTTGTGTGTGCATGTGTTTGTCTGTTACACTGTCTTTTTTCTTTCTATTCAGTTTTGTTTCTAACTAAATTCGTTTGCTTTATTTCTTTTCTTTTCCAATACGTTCACAATTGTTTAATTCTTTTCTTTCTGTCTTTACTTTTACGGCACATCGACGTCTTTTTTTCTTTAGTCTAATCTTAAATTCTATCTTTCTGTTTTATCGTACCTTTTTATCTTATTACTGTCTCTTTCTAAAATGTTCTTTCTTTTAGTAATTTAATCTGAAGGTACTTACATTACGTTGCCGCCTTGGTCATCTATTTCTCTTCGTTTTCTTTTTCTTTGTTTCTTCCTCTTCTTTGGACCGAACGCTCTCATATTTATATTATTCTTTTCTTTTTTCTTTTCTTATTTTCTCCGAATCGCGCACGTTGTTTCTTTTCTCCTTTTTCCTTTCCGTGGCGGCCCCGGTTCGAACGCCTCCATGTGGGGTGGCACTGGTAACGGTCACCAAATTGAACATGTTACATAGCACCGTGGCACTTCTCGTTATGTATACTCGTCCCAGAACGGGCCGTGGCAGTTCTCGCTTAAACAACTGGTCATTTTTAACACCAAAAATGTATATGTTGCAGACCTGTTACTTTCTCGTACCTTTACTTCTTCGTCGCGGAGGGGCGCCGTCTCGATGTCGTCTAGTAGTTGAATTCTTTCTTCTTTTTTTGCCGTGAACATCGCCACCCGCTGTGTCTGCAATAAAACCTTCATAACCGACTCACGGGACAAACAATCTTTTAAACTTTCAATTTGTTTATTTCATGCGTTAGATTTATGTCGGCCACGGAGATGCTCACTAACGTCGTGGGAGAGACCAAATTACTGCTTTATCGTAGTTAATTTCTATTTAAGTCCGTAGCCATTCGAGGAGGGGGAAGAAGAATGCTCACGCCTGTATTCTCTTATGGAAATTAATTCCCCTAATCATGTTGAAGACTACATAGAGAAACACGTCTGTTCGGCTCGCCTCCAAAACCCAGACTGGCAAAACAGCTTCCCACACAAAAGCCCGTGACGTCACAGAGCCCCTATCGCAGGTGCACATCGACCTTTGATCTGAGGTCTCGTCAACGTGGTGACCCTGTTAGCGCCTGTGATATCCAACCGTGAGAACAGCCCTATTCTGCACTCGACTGTACGGGTCCACCCGCACTGAATCGCGGAAGCCAAACTAATCGATTTTCAACACATACGCCCACCTCAAGATGCGTCCGTCCTCACAGGCCCATTATCTAACAATATGTACCGGTTTAGCTTCTGATAACTTTTATATATATATATATATATATATATATATATATATATATATATATATACATATATATATATATATATACATATATATATACATATATATATATACATATATATATATATATATATATATATACATATATATATATATATATATATATATATATATATATATATATATATATATATATGAATAAAACAAATTTTTTTTTATTAAAACGTAACACTATAATTACATATATTGTTTGAACCGCAGGTTCATAAAAAATATTAATTTTATATTCTTTTCTTCACAATGATAATTAATTGTCGGTTCTAAAGTCTCAAAATGTTTTCCATGGGAGAATATCTCCACAAAGTAAAAATTAAATTAAAAAACTAAACCCATTGAATACGAATTTTATAATTAATTATGTTAACATACTTATCTTAATATTAATTATGTTAACATACTTATCTTAATATTAATTATGTTAACATACTTATCTTAATATTAATTATGTTAACATACTTATCTTAATATTAATTATGTTAACATACTTATCTTAATATTAATTATGTTACCATACTTATCTTAATATTAATTATGTTAACATACTTATCTTAATATTAATTATGTTAACATACTTATCTTAATATTAATTATGTTAACATACTTATCTTAATATTAATTATGTTAACATACTTATCTTAATATTAATTATGTTAACATACTTATCTTAATATTAATTATTTTAACATACTTATCTTAATATTAATTATTTTAACATACTTATCTTAATATTAATTATGTTAACATACTTATCTTAATATTAATTATGTTAACATACTTATCTTAATATTAATTATGTTAACATACTTATCTTAATATTAATTATGTTAACATACTTATCTTAATATTAATTCTTTTAACATACTTATCTTAATATTAATTATTTTAACATACTTATCTTAATATTAATTATGTTAACATACTTATCTTAATATTAATTATCTTACCGCAATTGCTAATAATCTTGAGTCAGAACAGACTGACTTTGATTCGATTTTTTAATCACGCTATAAAAATCAGACTTCCCATAACACATTTAAAATATTTCTGTATTATCATGCGTTGTACCAAACCATATGCTTTATGAAAATCAAACCATACCATAACGACATTTCCGTTCTCTTTTTTGCATTCGGTATACTTTCTTGTACTGCATAAGCATATCCAATACATTCTGATATTCTTGGGATTCCAGCATTCTTTACCGATTCATTGATAAATCCGTTTACCCGCACATAGGTACAAATCTGATTTGCTATGATACCAAACATTGCCATTTCCATCAATATGAAGCAACGATATCGGACGGAATTCTCAGTTATTCTGATTATTTTTCTTTTATAAGATAGATGCCTTCTACAATACAAAATCGCTCTGCGATATGTTTACTAACCCTACGTATCTCTTTGTTATATATGACGCACAAGCGGAACATTTTGTAACGAAAACCATAATTTCTAGGTGAACTCTTTATTCTAGCCTTCTTCACAAAATCATCTAATTCCTTCGGCTTCATATCATCGATATCAAATTGTACCCTTGGCTTATCTTGTCCTTTCAATACTTTTATATACGATGGTTCTATATCTTTATTTATAATAATTTACATTTATTCTCTTGAGTTGTACAGCTTTTCAATCTTATTTACTGCAAATAGTTTATTTTACAAAAAGGCTTTCCAACAACTTTCCTTCTTCCGGTTTAATTTCCATTTTTCCTTATTTCATCTCGTAACTTTTTCTTAATATCTTCATATGGCTGTTTTAATTTATGTTTCTCTGCAACTGCTGCAAGCAACCATATTGTCTTTAGGTTCTTTTACCGTTTTTTCAGATCGACAATTCATACTTCTTTTCTAGATTGTTTCAGGATTTTAATAGTTCAATTTGTTCTTCATTTCCAACAAAAATCTCTTTTTTACTTTCCCGTAAATTGCATCTGCGAATTTCCATTTTTCTACTTCTTTCATATCGTGATACTTTCATAGCTACCTGTCAATCAAACTTTTAATAATTGGCCGTACCATTGGTTTTGACCACTTTATCTTTAGATCGTTATGATTATATACGTTAATTTGGTTTGTTTTGGTGTG
>OY744537.1:6678537-6726037 GCA_963556195.1 Sepiola atlantica | reverse complement strand
ATAACTCTCTCTTAAGGGTTGGAAGTCCCCTCTCGCTGCGGGGGGGGGCGAAGCCCTTTCGTTGCAGTGCCTTCTCGTGGCGAAAGTCGTCGGCTGTTGGATCCAAGGACCCGGGATCGATGAACCATACCCACATCAGGTTAGTAGTCGACTAGTAGTCGACCAACAAAGGGGTTCCTTACCAGCAGAGGGTTGGCGATGGATGGACCAAGATCCTAGGTCTGCGGGGTCTTCAGTTACTGAGTTTTGCAACAACCCCCTATGGATTAACCTTCCCTAGGGAGGGGGGAATACAGCTGGTTACAAATGATCAAATAAATAACACATCAGGTTCCCCTGTGCAAGCTGTATCTCCGAGCGGCCGACTGACCGAGTCCGTCGGCAGGGGGGGGGGGGTCCTCCTCCCTTGTTTGCTTTTGGTTATAAATAAGTGGTATTTCGATCAATAGTGCTAGAGTGGCATGGGGTTGATAACTGTCCTGTGTTTATATATTCGACACTGTTACATGGTGTTTCACGATATTCCTTGATTATGTTTCACTATTAGTATAATAAGGTCAGTTTTTTTATTTGGGAATTTTCCAGCTGTAAGTCAGCTCATATATGTTCTAAGTCTGGGAAATACGGATTTATTTAGTATTCACATGATTCAAACTTCATTTGCTGTTGCTTTTCCATGGTGTATACATTACTATAACTTTCCTTTGAATATATATATATATATATATATATATATATATATATATATATATATATATATATATATATATTACAGTTCAAAACATTGTGTAGCTTATATCTTGTTTAATATGACATTAATAAAGATCGGAAGGGAAAAGCAAAGGGAAAACTTATCCAGAAACAAATGTCTACAGAATTGCAATAATGTCTACTCTCTATGAACATTAAGAGCAATAATACATGAACACTATCGCCTAATATGTATTTAAAAAAATGAACACTGAATAAAGCTAACTGCATTTTTACCTAAATTTTTATGATTTTCAAAGCTCGTTTACGGATATTTTGTGTATGAATAATATTCGTTCAACAACCTGCAGTTGTTCAGCTGAGTTCTAAAAACTCAGTTTCCTATATAAGTTAACGAAATATATTTAGTATTTAAAGCATATGATGTCAGAAATTGACATCGACTAGTAGTAAAATGTATTTATTATTCCATCTGTATTTTCCACTCTTAATTCGTCTTTTTTCATTTTCTTTTTCATTATTTAAATTTTTTTATCGTTCTGTCCTTATTTCGGTTTTTTCTATTTCTACTATTTCTTTCTTTACATTTCTTTATTTCGTTTTGTCTATTGGTATTAATTATTTGATTTCATTCATAAACAGTTTATATTTCAGTTTGTCTATTTGATGTTTACTTGTTATTTATTTCTCCGAAATTTTCTTTGATTTATTTCACTTATATTCACTCTAAACAAAGCACATTGTCACTGAAACGCAAATGGCTACTGAGAATTATAGGCCAGATTTATGGGGGCATCATGAGTGGAAAGTTGTACAGCGAGATACTTGTTCAGATTACATTAACGGTTCTGAATGTTGGTACAGTCGGGGAAACAGGGAGCAGGAAAAGTATTCGAAAGGAAAGCATTACAGAAAAGAAGCTATTACAGTAGAAATCTGTCTGGCATCTGGGGACCTCTACATTGAAGGGGTCAGATTTTGCAGAATTAAAGGTTGTTCGGGGGTATTTGCGCTGTGAGTGGGCAAGTGCAACAAGTTCGTCGGAGCACATTCCATTGAAGTTCTTTTAAAACTAGCACAGAGATGTTACATTGCTACGATGGGACAGGGAAGTGAGCTTGTTAGACAGCTTGAGACCTATTAGATTAGAGATTATTTTTAGGACCCTTTCTTAGAGAGTGCAACTAGTGGTTGTACTTGCCAAAATGTGGCCAGAATACTCTACGTATGGGCGAATTGTGGCTTTGTAGAGATATATGATACGGGCAGGTGATAGAAGTTTTCTAGCCAAGTAAAGGGAGTATACCTTCCTTGTAGCAGACTAGCTAGTTTCTTCTACGTATTTGTTCCAATTTATCTTACCTGTGATTGTTAGGCCGAAGAGTTTGAATGTTAGACTCTCAGGAAGAGAGATATATCTTATTATCCTCTTAGAATCATTTTTTCTTCTTCTAACACAGAACCTGTTGTGTACACAACCGTTTTCCAGTTTTCTTCTATTATAAATAATGGTTGTTGTCGAACTACATCTAGATTTATGTTACTCGTTCATAAACCCCTTACTTTACTTCGGTTTTAAACTCGATTATCCAACAAAATCCGCCACAAGCTGCAATTAGATATAATATATTTTTCCATCATTTTAAAATATATTTTAGCGTCCGTATTCAAAAGATATAAGCTCTATTTCTATTTTCATTCCATAAAAGTTACCTAATGTGTTGTCCTTTCTTCAAATGAGTCTATAGACACGTAGACACACTGGTTTCAACGACGTGAAACAACGTTTACTGTGTCTTGTACAAAATGGGTACCTAGGTTCTGTAACTTACGGAACTCTCTTCCAATTAATCTACAAATAAACCGTCTTGTAATACATCATAGGTGTCAGCGTAGGATGACGCAACGATGATTGATATGCCGTGAACCCCAACAACCAATCGATCAATAATTTTATATTTCTTTTTTTTGTCATTCCATTTTATTTTTTATCGTTTTATTAAAATAAATCAAAACTATGTGTGTTTCGCAAACTCATATCAGCACTGAATTATTTATTTATTACATACTCCTCAGATCAATTCACGTAATTTCATAAGACATGTTGTCAGTCGATCGGTTGTTTGGTTTCGATTTCATATTCTAGGTTATTCAACGATTTTCTGTCTATTTAGAATACCATTTTAATGGCTTATAATATCATTTTACACTATCAAGGACCCTGACCTTTATCCTCGGATAGCTTTTTAACCTAAGTAAAGTTTCACTTACTAGTATTATCTTTATATCCCCTCCCAAAGGTTAGACACAAGGGCAGGTGTGGGTTTTTACGTAAGCGTTCCTGTGGAACAAACTGTATTAAAATCCGTCACACACACGTCTTAAGTTCGCGTTGGTAATCACTTAGCCACCGAGCCATAGTATAAACTGACACTTAATAGAAAATAGTATTTCTCCTAGGTCTGTATTGCTTAACTTTGAAATTAAATGCCCATCTGTTTCTCATGCGTAAATTTGAAATATCATTCGTGTCGCTTTACTACACTCAAGTGTCAATTAGCATTTATATCAAATGTAACACTTAAGTTCCAAATATCGTTTTCAGATACATCCACCCATCTCAATATACGCCATATGCTCGGTCTGTCACGCAGTAGATTGAACTATGATTTGCATTGTTAAACGCGTAGATTAAATAAACGCGTTCGAAGAATACTTTTATTTGATGCTTTACCTTGCACATAAATACTAATATCTTATCTCCCCTGAAAACCTCATCTTACTTGTTCATGTTATTTATTTGCTTATTGAATTCACTCCTGTTATTTTCTACTGAAATTGAAAACTTTTTTGTTCTGCATTTAAGCTGGTATTACTTGTGCGTAATTCCTTCATGCAGTTATTCGACGTGTTCTTTCCTACTTTTACAATCCGTCAATTCTTCTTCCTATGCTATCCGGTGCCTTTTGTCTATTTATGTGATTTGGTACATTGGTATCCGTTTTACTTCCATTTCTTTTATTGTGGAATTCCTTCCTTTTTTCTTTAATTTCGTCTTGTTTTTCGTCTTCTTCGGCTTTTTCGTCTTAAAGTAATAACGATAATAATAATAATAATAATAATAATCATTATTATTATTAATAGTAGTAGTACTAGTAGTAGCTGTAGTAGTAGTAGTATCAACTTTGTTATTGATAAATTCTAGCTCACTTTCTGGAAAGTGAGCTGGAATTTACAAAAAGAGAAGTTGCATTCGAAATACGAAATTGGAGAAATTAAACTGAAAAGAAAATATTCCAAAAAGACATATAACTATCTGAGTTAAAATGAAAAAGGAATACTATAAAATAGAGAAAATTTGAAAATACCATCTTTGAATTCTAACTCGTTTAGAATTAAACAACATTAAAATTGATAGCAAACAACAGAAAATAATTTGATATAAATAACAAAAGACAAACATACCAGATAGAAAAATTAATAGGAACATTTTGAGATGTATATACTATTTCAATTAACTTTAAAATTGAATTGTTTAAAAATATTTTTTGGTTTAAAAGATGTATAAACAATATGTTTATATATAATTACATACAGATCTATACGTGCTGACCTCAAGCAGGCGGGACTAGGACCACTACGTACAGCGAAACAACTTCATTGCCTACGACAACTTGCGCATGACAAGGCCAGATGGCCTGGGACTAGCATGGAGGACTGATTGCAGCTACGGGATGTCATTTGACTATCGTAGCCACAGAACACAGTTTTTAATAATAAACAGATCTATGAAGGCGAGAGCATACTACAATAACAATTGAACAGCAAACTATGTATGCCAGCTAAATATGAAAATATTAGGATAGTTGGAGCGTTTAATCTACTCCATCAACATGGCGTAAATACTGTATATAATCCAATTATTAAACATTTTCAAATAAAAAGCCAATACCTGAATTTATTTAACAACAAAAAGATGTAATCGGGATATAGGCGGTACTAGGTAACTACTAGTTGAGAACATATTCGATGGAGTCATATTAGATCCGTTTATTTTCTTCAAATAATGAATTATCAATAGAGGATTAAATTTGATATCTTCGTTAAATAAATTAGAAATGGCATGTATAAGGAGATGTCATTAAAACGTAGTTTAATTATATTAAAGGAAAAAAGAAATTGGTTTGAAATTTCAGAAATATTAATACAATGAGAATAAGGAAAATATCATTTTGAATTATAGTTCTAACTGAGGTAAAAATTTGTGATGTGTATATGAAGGTGGATTTAGGATCTGAATATTAGATACTGGCTGTTTGATCTAAAATGCGCCAAACATTAATGTTATTGTTTTTTCCTTTCCTTTTGCAAAACTCATTCATGTTCTTCAAAGCCAAAAACAAAAACAATTTTCCCCATACAAAACAAACAACTAAACACTATGAATTAATACATGAACATATAAAGAACTTGAAGCATTAAAACTCTTACCAAAATGACCAGATTCGGCATTAAATAACCCCAAAAAGGGTTGATACCCCGTAAAACAAAACAACCTAACCAAACACCAAACATGATATTAAAATACATGAACATAAAAAATAATATTTAAATACAAAAACATAATAAATATATTAAAATACATAAACATTAAACACTAATGTTTCGGCATTAAATGGACTATAAAGAGGTTGATATGCCGTAAAATATTAAAACACACCAAACTGAACATTGAATAATGTCTGTTCCAAAGCACCATATATATATATATATATATATATATATATATATATATATATATATATATATATATATATATATATATATATATATATATATATATATGTTGGTAACCTTGATGTGGTCCCTCCTGCAAGTACATGTTTCTAGGAAGAACTAGGGTAAACAAATCCGAACAAAAAAATCGAGCTGGACTAAAGTCGTACTATGTTGATTCATATGAATTTAGATTGTATAATTCTAATATATAAAATGTTAATGAAATATCAAAATAATTTGATAGATATAAACTATAAAAGAAAATATTCTTGAAGTTTTTATAACATTCTGTAATGAAAGAAAACGTTATAAAATAGAATTACCTTGTGGCACTAATAATCTATTTTGTGAAAGAAAATGAATATTTAAAACTTGTTTTATTCAACAGGTGCAGGCCAAAAATAATCGTTAGGGCTCCACGGGACTCAAAATCTATCATTTTTCGGGGAAAAAGTTGTTTCATGCGACATTGCACGTTATAAAACATCCTCAAAAGCTATAAATGGATATAGATGGTTAAGCCTGGTATAGTACTTTAATTTAGGACTAATTTCAGGCTGTGAAAGGGTTTTCATGAATGTAAAATAGCCAAAAACTATTGGCCTGCACCTTCTGAATTTTGCAAAATGTTCAAAATGTTTGATTGTTTAGTGTTATTTATGTATAACCGAACACAACAAAATACTACTCGCATGAATCTGAAATGTTCACCCATTACGTCCCACCCCTATTATAAATCGATATGTGATTGATGCTGATATTACTCATATTATATATTTCAATTTTATAAAGGCATCAAATCTTATTATTTACAGGTGAAAATTAAACAAATGATACGTAAGGAAGGTTTAAACGTATGAAAATGTACGGTGATAACAATTTTCTTTAATAAAAATACATACTCTTCGGTGATCATACATGCGTTTTGATATGCGTTACTGAATAAGAAAGTGGATCATAGGAAATGCAAACGATAGACATTTTTCTGAGAAATCGTATCAAAACTTTGCATATCATTTTCTGTAGCGTTCCGTCTTGTTAAAAATATTACTTGCAATTTAAAATAGAGCCATCTCACTGATACCAACATTTTTTAATACTTTCCCGAATTGCGTATATAAGTTCTATTTGTAGATGGAAAACTCATTAAAGCAATAAATTATCTTTAGATGAACTAATTTTTGTTAAAATTGGTTTAATTGTGTTGGGTTATTATAGTTCTATGTATATACGTTTTAATCTTTGTAAAATATTAGATGATTGATGTTGCTATTGCAAGTAAGTAAATGTAAAATACTAATAGAGCAAAACACGAAATTTCACAGACACAGGAAATAAAATAAACTTCTTATTAAAATGAATTATTCAAATAAAGGATAGCAATATAATTAGAGACTGTCAATTGCAGTATATATATATATATATATATATATATATTTGTTTCATTTTACTTCAGTCAAAGTACTCAGAATAAAGGGGCCCCTTCCTTGGGCTAACACTTGATCTCTATATGAGATATATCGATATTCCAATGTTCCATTCATGTTCAATTTTACCTGTCAAACATTGAGTTAGTAAAAAAGTGTAGGATATTAATTTTCCTCTCCTTAATTAACCCGAAAACTATGTTATAGTATATATTTTTTGTAGTCTCTTAGTCTTACCTGATTCCACCACAATAATTTATCCAGTCTGGTGGACTATCAAGCTAAGTGCTGTTACTTGACGTAACATTACTTGGAAAAGGCGCACCATTCTTTGTATGAGCCAATGTATAGCCGTGTCGAGGATATCTACTTTTGGCTTCGAATACTATTGAATTTGAATATTTGGTCAGAGTTCACTTGTAGGGGGAGTATCCTCATTTCAGGTTGTCCTGACAAATCCTTGTAGAGAGAGACCGAACACACTCGAGGATAGTGTCTATTAGGTAATTAAAACTCCCCTATATATGTGTGTGTGTATTGTTATCCTATTTATTTGATCGGTAGAGCTCTGTAAATAAATGCTACATTTAGAATTCTAATTACTATGTGTTCAAGTCGCTTATTCATCCGTTTTTACATCCTATCTGCTCACCCGTTTTCTCATCGCTTAGTTTAAAAAGCTAGTTTTAAAAATAATGGAGTCAATTTTTCGTATTACATAGTTTATCCACTTAGTTTGTATTAATCACAACACCTATCACAAATTACGGGCTAAAATTTACGTTTCCAGATTAAAAATCATAAACAAATATCCACAATGTTCATTCCTATGACAACTTAGAATATACATAACAAAACACACCATACAACTCTTTGTTATTAGGTAAAATGTTAGAAAGGTAACACAATTTTAAACTGGCGACTTTAAAGCGTGAATGTTTCAGTTTTTAGTAAAAAATGGGGTTGGACTGTAGTAGCAGTCAGCAGCTTTGTGCTTGCAAACACCAGTTATTTCCATACAAGTAACATAGACACGTAGCGTAGTTATGTCTTGTGTAAAAATAAGTCATTCATCATAGAAACATAGTTTCTAAAATGTCCGTTCTTCGTTATTACATAATACGGATATTTGAATGTTCTTTCATATTTAACCATTTTAATTAAATTTATTTTCCATTTTAATTTAAATCAATTTATAATCTTATTATCATTATTATTATTATTATTATTATTATTATTATTATTATTATTATTATTATTATTATTATTATTATTATTATTATTATTATTATTATTATTATTATTATTATTATTATTATTATTATTATTATTATTCAAATCAGGATTCACGTTATGTATGCTTAAGTCTTCAATCTATCTTAATTTGTCAGCTGTCTTCGAAACTGATACGCTTTGTATGGTGTCAATCCCCTTTTTATTCCAATTTCTTATATTCATTATTAAGATTTTATTGTCCTCCTTATGTGGTATTACTTTACTCACCATGTTTCGTAGTGCTTTCAGATCTTTGGCAAATTCAATGTATTAACTTTATTTTGCTGCTTCCGTCCAAGTGAATCTAGTTAAAACAGTGAAATTACTATTTAGACCAACTGATCAAGCTTAGGATCACGATGTCTGTATTTGCAACTTCTATTAAATTGTCTGTTTATATATTCTATATTCTAGATGATGTCAGGTCTTCTATTTTCCAACATCGTCTCTCGTTAGTGTTTGCACCATTGTTTGTATGTTCTGAAGTGGAGTCGTCTGCGCAGTTTCCAGTAAAAGCTATTTCTTTCCACATATTCGTTTTAGGCCAATTTGCTTCATTGAGTGATTTAAAGTTTCGTTTACTTTTCCTCATAGTCTGCATTTGCTGTTTGCCCGAGTCTTTTCTAACTTAGTTATTATGCCTTTTAGCTGATCGTTCTTCTTTCGGGTGTCAGTCGAACATTTATTTACGTTTTTAAAATGTCTTCTCACAACCATGCTCTTTTGTCTAGTGCGTAATTATTTCGTTTCTTTTAGAAATAGTTGTTATAGTTGCTTCTCTTTACATTTTGATTTTCTCGCTTTTTGTTTCCTGTTTCACGATTATCTGTATAGTTGGCGCTGTTTTTGGCGTATTCAGTCTTTCTTAGTAATCAGTCCCCCTGTTAGTTTGTGTGATGTATCATTTTTATTGAATTCCTACGCAGTCTACGCACTCCTAAATACATAAGATCCCTTCTCTCGTGTTACTTGTTTACACAGACTTGCTCAAAATCGCCATACTACTGGAGTACTTTTGTATAACTATTATTAACATTAGCTCCTGTTCCTATCTATCTTTATCTATTCTTCTTTCATCTTGTTTATAGAGGGTCTTGTGTACCTTATCAGGGGTACCCATCGGTGTGTATTACTTTTATTATGTCTCTGCTTTATATTTTAGGTTCATGCATTTTCTCGTTCTTTTTAGATATTCGCTTTTATTATCTCTTACATTCCACTCTGTTTTAGGTGTCCACGCCCAGGTATTATAATTCAAGTGCTTTCAGTTCTCTTATTACCCCTCGATTAGGCTGCTGTATAAATTCCATTGGTTAGAGTTCTTCCTTTCCTTGTAAAGTTGGGCACATTTTCTATCTTGAATCCTATTTATTATATCAAATCTAAATGTAATATTTTCCTTATTTGTTTTATTTACCTCTTTTGTATTTCGTCTGTACTTTATGGTCATTCATGTTATTTAATCTTTATTAGATTCCTTGCTACACTGAAATGTCAGCTCGGGTAAACTTGTTTAAATCGAGGTGAGAATTACTGGACTGTGGGAATTAATAGAAACGGATATGTCGGAGAGATATGACAAGTCCGTTTGGAACAACGCAACGCGTTGACATGAAAAATGAAATAGGTTGACAAGATAGGATTACATAATTAATACTGATACTCTCTCCGTCTCCACCTCCCGCTTGTAAGTTATTTGGAACGAAGATCACGTCGAATAAACCTCTTCTGTCTTCCATCAGTTTTGTCTCGACTTATTCCTTTTAAAAGGTGAAATTAAGAGATTTAATCTCAGGGCGACAAGTCTTATGTATGGACAGATCACAAAGGAACATCTGCTAACAAGGTGTGAATACGAATGCGAACGGTAATGTTTCTGTAATCATTACGGCAGCTTTGTTTTCTACATGTATAACACATAATTGAAACTCAACAAAAGTCCTCTTACCATTAAGAAACATATCGTGTATCACTCGCTTGAAAAATCATCTCACTACGCGTTCATAATAAGAATACACCCTTAGAAACTTTTAAAATTTCAGAAAACAAACGGTGCGATATTTAAGAGGTGCCCATAAATATAACGCTACTGTGAGTAATTGCTGAAAAAAGATATTACACACGTGAACATATAGGCTTAGAAAAGTTTTACTTGTCCGTACTAACACGCGGTAAATGAGTTAAATTTACTCATTTTCTACTTTGATCTCTATTACGTATAGTTACATTTTTATTAGCCCCAAGTTGGCGCAATCATGTTCAACTCAAGGAAGTTTTTAAAGACACTGCATGCAATCAAACGCACACATTCATGGACACAACTGTAAAAATACATCTTATGACCTATGTGCTTAGAAATGTTCTGATGTGAACCAATATTATTGGGAATATTCAAGGAATCTATTTAGAACAGTTTCAGGTTTATTCAATGTTAATGAAACATACTCAGAAAATGGCATTCACAAATGTTTAACTTACATGTTTCACTTGGTAAATCGGCCGAAGGATTCTAATATTTATTAATAAAATAAAATGTAAAGACTATCTAAATGTCTGTTTTTGTCTTTCAAACTATTACTTTTTTGTAAAAATAATTTAGCTAATATAAAGTATTATCTACTGTTTTTATTCCTGGAATTTATATATATATATATATATATATATATATATATATATATATATATATATATATATATATATTTATAGGTATATGTATAGGTATATGTATATGTAATATATATATATATATATATATATATATATATATATATATTACAATCGATGAACAGAGTTAAACACTCTTTCAACAAGGATGAATTATTTACATACTTACTGAACTCTACACACTATTTCATGCTTAATTCTGTTTACTAAACTATTCAAGACTGTTTTACTATTAAAAAGTTAGTGTAGTATCTGCGCTGTTTAGTAACCATTCTATATGAGACAGTCTTAATTCAGTGGAGGTAGTGTATGTTACATTTAATTGTAATAATTTGTTGGTCATTAGTAACCTCCACACTTGCATCAAATATACTCAAAAGAAATTGCAACCGAAAAAAGCATAGTATTGCTTGTCTTTACAATTTAAATTGTATAGACATCCGAGGTAGACAGTGTGCGGTGTCATGCTCATTCTGCGATAGATTTATCAGAAAAGGTAGAAGCGACCTCTTTACACCATTCAATCAGAGCATCATTCTGACAAATGTTAACGTTTCGAAGGTCATAAAATACAGAATAAGAAACAAATACGCACGTCTTTTCTATCTCTCTTCTCTCTTTCAGTATATATATATATATATATATATATATATATATATATATATATATATTATATATGTATATAATTCCATGATAAATGCCAGTATACTGAAATCATATGCCCTTAATAGGGTTAAGATGAAAATTCATATACACTAAATGTACAAATGCAAGGAAATTCCCAAATTTTTACACTTTTATTGTCATTAAGGGTATGCGAGCACCTCAGGGCTATGTATTTTACTTGTAGGGAATTTTTCTTCAGCGCACCTCACACACTTTATCCACTCATGCATAGATATTTATACTGTAGTGATGTGATAATGAAATGGTTTGGTTGATATGTAGTCATATCCTTAATGACAATAAATGTGTAAAAAGGTTAGGAAATTTCCTTGCTTTTGTACATTTAGTGTATATGAATTTTCATCTTAACCCTATTAAGGGCATATGATTTCAGTATACTGGCATTTTTCATGGAATGTCACTACTTTTGTAAAGGCTATGCCTCAAGACAATAGTAATTTTTAAGGTTTTATGGAATTCTCTGGAAAACTAAGGTATATGATAAACTGAAATTAAAATGCCATCAACAAGACCCTAGAACCTCTATCTCTTCCAAAGATCAGCTGAATCAATCAAATAGTTGATGAGATACAGGGTGGCACACACGTACGTATGTACACACGGATAACACAAAATCACTCCTGACCTTTCTGGATCTCTGGGTTGCCTTGACTAATTATGCTGAAATTCTACAGAACCTATCAAATAAAAATTTTGTGCAAAGTTTTAACTAATTCGGTTTATTGGTTTTTGAGTTATGACTGATCAAAGAAATGAGATTTCTACCATAGGTCGTTTTTGAAGTCTATTAAGGGATAGAGCGCTATCGCACCTCCCTTGATTATATATATATATATATATATATATATATATATATATATATATATATATATATAGAGAGAGAGAGAGAGAGAGATAGAGATATATTTTTTTTTTTTTGCGTACCAAGAAATCTAATAGAATGCTCGATTATTTAATAATTATAGCGTGATATCTATTTATTTATACAGTTACAGAAGTCAAAATCAATATGGTACATAAAGGGTCAAGCTTGGAAAAGGTTAGGGTTAGGGTTAGGATCAGGTTCCAAGCTGGGGAAATGATTCAGGTGCAATAATTCTGTGTTTTCTCTGAATTGTTATTATAAACCGCTCTCTGGCTTTTATCAGCAATATGAACTACCGTGTTTATATATTTATATATATATATATATATATATATATATATATATATATATATTAAGCATCTTCTTATTTATGCAAACATTGTGAATGAATAACAGAATTCGTCTTTTTAATTATATATTTTTTACTTTTTCAAGTTTTCTAATGGTCTTTTTCGTATGCATATATAAAAAAATAATACTACATTTCGCATAGGGTTCACGTTTCTTTCGTCGAATATCATCATCAGGTGGCAAAATCAAATGAACAAAAACGTTGGAGAAAAAATGCAAACATATGTAAAATTATCTTTTTTCTTTAGCTTTACCGCTTCGTAAGATCACTCTTAACTGCCTGGTAAAAAGTCGCCGATTAAGCTGTTTACATTTAAAGTTTCTATATATTTACTAACTAATTGGCGATGGCCTGATGGATATAGTCACCGACTGCGAATCAAAGGCGATTTGTGATCGGGGTTCGCGCCTTCCCACCGTTGAGAATTAGTTCCTAGACTGAAGATTTCGTTAGCATGGAACATCGATGTCTCTAGGTATTTTAAAAATAATTAATATTTATAAAAATATTATTGTATATATATATATATATATATACAATAATATTTTCATAAATATTAATTATTTTTAAAATACCTAGAGACATCGATGTTTCATGCTAACGCAATCTTTGTAATATAGCAGGAAAAATCCCAGCAGAGTGCTCGATTAATTAAGAATTAAAGTTAAACATTTTGAGCGTAATATTTATTTATTTTGGTACAGAAAGATTAGTACAACATTCGTACCGTCGGTTTCAAGCACAGATGGACTTGGCCACCAGGCTCTCTTCAGCTTCTGTTGTCATCTGTTTCTGAAATGTGAAGTCACGTTTGGACGCGTAATTTGCTTAGAGTGCTATGTATGTTTGTTTAAATTTAGTGTAAGGAAGGTTTAATAAGGTTTGAAAAAAGCGGAAGAGTGAAAAGTTACAGTTGAGATTTAAACTGGAGAAGATTTAAAGAGATATGAAAAATAAAAAATAAAAAATAAAAAAATATATTTCTATATAAATCCCGTGAGTCAATATTATAAGTATCGTATATTTGGCCGTTTCTGTTTTGGGGTTTAATGATGTGTCTTTTGAAAGAAATTAGGGAGAGAAAATGGGTTTAAGGAACAGCATTAATTGAATTCGTGTTTAAATCCTGGATTAAAGTACTTTGAATCAATCTCAAAGGAATTTAAATAAAGATACCATCCGGGCGGTCTAAGGGCAGTAACACTGTGAGTGAATGATTTGTATTCGGGTTTTAATATTATTAACTAAGGTATACTTAATACTTTTGGAGGTGGTAAAATTGGTATGCTGATTGAAACTGGTTCAGAGATAAGAGTGAGGATTGGGTCGGTAAGATTGGATCTGTTTGGGAGATATGGAAGATTAGCATTATGACAGAGAACTGGTCGGGACTTATGGGAGTAATAATAATGTTGTGAAATGGGGGTGTTACCCTCTTAATGACTGGAGAAATAGGTTTGGGAAAGTTATAAATACTACTCTTGAAAAGTAGTGTGGATATGGGTTGATTAGGGTGTTTGTTCGTATTTTTTAATTTTATTAATATTCATGAGGGGTGATAGTTGGGAACATTTTCTGGAGTGGAGTTGGTATTTAATGGGACAATTATGGGGTTATGTATTGGGCAGAAATGGGTGTAGCTAGGTTTTTATGTGTCCAGTATATGAGTAGTGTTTGTCTCCTGTGGATGCATCCCTAAAATATTTAATCTCGAATATTCAAACAGACTGTATTTTGGTCAATGATGCCTCTTAATACCTGGTATGTTTCAGCGTCACACATAGTACGTCTATTCATGTATGGAGAAAAGGATGGTCTTCTCTCAATTACTTTCCATTTAATGGTGAAGGGTGTATTTTCATCTTTAAGTTTCCATATCCGGGTCGCGAGTGCCGTATTTGCCTTGTTTTTGTATCTGAAAGTGTTTCTCTTTGCTTGAAACTTCCCTGCGTCATGCCAATGTATTTTTCTGTTCTACCGGTAGTCTGATTTGTGACGGTGACTTCATATACGAGAGAATCGATTTTGCAATTCCCCTCTAGGAGGCAGTTGGGTTTTGTCCTGGGTGAGCAGCCTGCGTTTGCAATTGCTTTGGGATTCGTAGAGATGATTTTTCTTATAGATGGGGCAGTGGAGTAGCTAACCTTAATAGAATTTCTGTTTAAAAGTGTGTGCATATTGTGTGTGGGGGTAATGTTTGTCGATTAAGTTGAGGAAAAGATGGCCTACCTTTGTCTTGGTGTTGGTGGAATAGGTTGGTGAAAACCAAATTACCGACCTCCTTCTATTGCGGCTTCCCCGTGGTTGGTCTCGGGAGGAGGTGTATGAGATCTCTTCTCTGAACCCGCTGTCGCTGAACGCTTTGTTGTAATACGATGCTGCATGGTTGAAAATTTCGGGACTGCATGAGAGGGTTGAAATTCTTTTGCTAATATTGTTAAATAAATTAAAAAAAAACAGTGTATATATATATGATGGACTCTCCCGTCGATTTCGACGTACGAGTGCCCCGCTTGGGGCTGCCCGCGCGTGAATTTGTAATTGCAAGGGGTGCGCAATCCCAAACAACCGCTCTCCTGAGTCGGCATTGCTTGATTCCAATGGCAAGTATTAGTTAAAGACGACTGGAAACAATGCCGAGATAAGTATGTATATATATATATATATATATATATATATATATATATATATATATATATATATATATATATATATATATATATATATATATATATATATATATATTAGTATGTCTATTTGTTTGTGCGTTTTGGATTTTATGTATCCGCCTAATACGTTAGATCTCAATTAACAAGTATACTCCCTTTTTTTACATATACTATATGCGCAAATACTGCTCTTACTTCGAGAAGACAGAGCCGGAAAATCTTCTGATGTACAGGAAAAGCCAAGTGACTTTGAACAGTAAAAACCTATTAGACATATTTACTGCTTATGTACGTCACTCTTGCAAAGCATTGTGATTCTATGAAACTATTGAAAATCTTATTCAATTGTAATATACTTTATTAAATGAATTCCTAACATGGTATTACAATTTCATAATACTTGTAATGGTATTACAATTTGAAATGTTTTCTGATTTTTATTATTAAATAAATTAATGTACATTTATTTATACAGGTTACTTAACTAGTACGACTCGCATATAATATATTTAGACATATTAAATCGTCGTAACACCAACAAAAACATTCAACATCTTGCATTATATAGGTCTAATTTGAGGAATCTTTCTTAACTGTTTTCTAATACATATGGTTCAAGTTACACAGTAATCCAGTTACATAGATTTTGATAGAGTATTGTGTCACTTTTATAACCATTAAAATATGTTCACTTAAACTAAATCAGTATTTCGTCATAACATATTGTAAAGTCGAACAGAATGAAGGAAGAAAGCGACCACGTGTTTGCGCGTGTTGTCTTACCTGCTGGGATGATCGCGGGGAGGGCGGAAATTAAATTAATGGCGGCTGTGGTTTTTTGTACGATTATTGAGCGATGACGTCAGGCCTCACGTGACTGTTTTTCTGACCACCGATTGGCTGATGATGAACACTCGGACAATAAAAGGAGTATGTTCAGAAGATCAAAGGAGTGTCTATCAACTGCATCAGTGTGATTAGACGTCCGACGTGCGTGTGTTAATCAACTGCCGTAGTTGCGTAGTTGCGAAACGAATACACATATACAATGTGATAACACATCGAGCAAAGCAAGTATAGTATAAGCTTAAATGGAGTTACAGCTGCAAGTAACATTCAAGACAAATCTAAACAAATGAAAACAAACGAACTGTGTGGGATGCGCAGAATCGCGCAAATTGACACAACGGACAGGAAACAAAACAAGACAAAACGCAGCAGTCTTGATGCAAATAAAACCTGTGACAATAAATCGAAAGCCCGAAAGTAAAAAGTCGACAAGCGAGCACAAAACAAAAGAAAATATGAACAGAAGAAAGGGTAGGACAAATAAAACAATAGAAAACCGTATAAAAGAAGCCAAAACAAAACAAGCTCTAGAGGACATGTTTATACTGGGAAAATCGTTCACAACATGCAGTTTCACAGAGTGATTACCTTGTGCTCATTTGCGTTGTAATCGTTGGGAAACGCGGCATATATTGGAAGGGCACAGAAATAACAAAACGAAAACTTACAATAATATCAAGATGTTGAAAAAACAATTTATTGCTCTCAAGGCAAATTGTAATAACAGCGTTCGAAATTGAAGCTATCTCTGTTCGCTCTCTGTCTCTCTCTGTATCTCTCTCTCTCTCTCTATATATATATATATGTATATATATATATATATATATATATATATATATAGTCTCGGAAGTTTCTCAACCATTAAAACTATATAAAAAAAAAAAAATTATATAAAAAAAAACAACTTATAGTCTCAAGTCTTCCAGTGGAAAATCACTCATGTAAGTCAATTTATTTTTTACAGTTATTATATTAGTTAGTTTCTAACACTATTTTAAGGGATCATCAGTTGTTTACCATGAAAAACGGTTTCGGGAATTTAAAAACAAGACAGTATTTAATTTCATGGCTTCCCAGCAGAGTTGATCAGACCCCACTTCCCTTAAACGTTCCTTATACTAAATCTACGTTTTGTTCCATATAAATGTTTTGCTAACTTATATTAGTTATATATATATATATATAAATATATATATATATATATATATATATATATATATATATATATATATATATAGATATATATATAGATATATATATATGTATACAGTGTTATTCATAAGTCACTTAGCTATTTATTTTTGAAATTCTAAAGTTGAAAAATACGGTAATACAAAACAGAAAGTTTATTCAAAAAATTCAACAAATTTTCAAAATTTCCATTTTCGTTTTGCATGCATAGCTCCATTCTTTTTTGCAAGGAATTTACGACTCTTTGTAGCATATTTGATTGATTATGAAATAAATATATATAGAAACAAATATATAAACGAACAAATTGAAAATAACAAATAGTAGTAATTAGAGAGTAAGATAACAATTATCAAAAGTTCATAGTATGTTTGTGCTTCATGTGGTAATCATTTTAAATAGCTAAGTGAAGTGATTTATGAATCACCCTATATATATATATATATATATATATATATGTATATATATATATAATGAATACTAAATGTATCTATACACACGCAGTATTATATCACATTATATATATATATATATATTAATATATATATATATATATATATATATATATATATATATATATATATATATATATTAGCACCATACACTTAACCAACATTACACAAATATTTTTGAACACAAAACATTTAACATAACCTTAAAATAAAATTTAATTTATTTACATTCCCTGCGAGACTGCTATAGTTTTCGCTGCGGTCTACATCTGGCAGCTATTTTGTTTTGTAGTATTCTCTACACGGTCGGAGAAGGAAAAAAAATTTCTTCTGGTTTAATTATTTTTGACAAAGGGATGTCTTTTCCCGAAATATTAAATAGTGATTTTTAATCACTATGACATCACACGAACAGCTAAAAACACTCTTGTTGTTATGTAAGAATTTAGAAAAAATGGAAAAATAATCAGTAAGTCATATTTCGTATTCGATTTATTATTATTATTTTTGTTCCTTACAACTTGCATCTTACCTGGAACTTGCATTGCCCACAGCCTTTCAAAAACTTACTACTATATATATAATGCATACTCAAAATATATACACACTATATAATATCAGCATTCTAATAATCTATGTGTATATACATAAAATATAAAATGTAAGAGAGAATGGAATGAAGTTAAACACATGAATTTGTATTGAAACTTAAAAAAAAATTATGTATTAATCAACTAAAGTATCGTCATTTTTTCGGAATAATTAATAAAAAATAACACATTACAAATATATATAACACACTATAAATATATATATATATATATATATATATATATATATATGATTTTATTTACACAGACATGTACAAAATCTGCGACACTGGCATGTCGATGTTATCGATCAACAGTTACTATAAACTGATCTCATCAGGCAGAGTTAGAATCCGATCTTAACCTCAGAATATATTTGGAGAGAATGAAATGGAAGGGATAAAGAAAAAGATGAAGAAGAATAAAAAAAAATTTAACATTTCAAAAATTGGGGCTGTCAAAAAATTAAAAATTAAAATTAAAGAATCTAAAAAACAAAAAACAAAAACCTAAAAATCTAAAATCTAAAATCTGAAACAAACAGGACAAATAAATAAATAAATAGATAAATAAAAAATATGGTAGACACATAAAGGAAAAGAAGGAGAAGAAAAAAAACGTCTGTTGATTCAGATCGAGAGAGAAGAGATAGGAAATATAAAATAGGAAGGGGGCAGTAGACATGCACGAATCAAGTGTAAAAAAACGACAGTTATTTTCAAGTCGAGTTTATAAATGTATTTTTCAAGTGAACTATAATATTGTGTATATGTGTGTATGCGTGCGTGCGGGCAACCCGATAAGACGCATGTAATTGAATGGAATATTAACAAAATAACCAGATTGAAAATGAAATACCAAAAATGATGTAATTCTCAGATTTTAATGTTTACTACTTCATACCCTCTCCTTAAACTGTTAAAATACCCGGGTATGTCAGCCTCCATTTTTAACAAGCTTTTATCTTTTTATAGATAGTACGAATATTTGTAAAATTTCGCGGAAAAATAACCCATGTAGTATATCAGTGAAAGAGAAGGTAACTACGATTAATATATTTAAATCTCATTTTTATTCGAATTTTTTTTCAATTATGGTTTTAAGCCAAAAATTTCACTTTGAATTAATGCCAAATAATCTTCATGGCGTTTTCTGCAGATTATCAAAAAAGGTCAGTTAGTTAAAAAAACATATTTATGTAATATTAAGGTTATAATGTTATGTTAATTTCTTAAAATATATAAAATACATATCCAGTTACAAATCCTTTAGACTTACGTAAGATTCGAACGCGCGTATTTACATCGTAAGACTTACTGTCTCAGTAAGATGTGCTATGCCTATTCTTTTTTGTGTCAACCAATCACATGTTTCCATTTACGTTCAAACATACAATTTTAACTTTTCTATGAATTTGTCTAGGAAAAGCAGGCAGGTAAAGTATCAGCCCGAAAAATATCTTGCATTAAAATGTGTTATTGAAAAGAGTTAACTCATCGAAATAATGATTTCCGTAATTTATCTCGTCTTTATAATTGTGATAGTAAATTTAATTTATATTATTCTTAGAGAGAGTATTACTAGTATAGATATTCTGAAATGAAATAAAATCTGTTCTGCAATAGATTCGATCGAACTCCTGAGGAAATGTAAAAAATAAAATTTCATAATTACCTTCTATTAATTTGACTGATACGTTTATAAATATTAAGACGGTAAGAACCACGGATGCAAGCTGACACTTTTATGCATTTATTACATTTTCTTTTTAAGAACCACGGATGCAAGCTGACACTTTTATGCATTTATTACATTTTCTTTTTAAGAACCACGGATGCAAGCTGACACTTTTATGCATTTATTACATTTTCTTTTTAAGAACCACGGATGCAAGCTGACACTTTTATGCATTTATTACATTTTCTTTTTAAGAACCACGGATGCAAGCTGACACTTTTATGAATTTTTTACATTTTCTTTTTAAGAACCACGGATGCAAGCTGACACTTTTATGCATTTATTACATTGTCTTTTATATTAACTATTTTTTAGTAAATGATGAATGAATTCATGTTTATTTTCTAAATTTCATGAATTTCATAATTCGTATTTACACATTTACACACGCTAAGCATAAGGTGCATATTCGTTCCTTCATTTAAAAAATAATGTTTTTTTTTTAATAGGATATTTTACCTTAAATTTATTTATTACTTTTTTCGTTTTAGTTAACTGTTTTAGAATCTTGAATAATTACGCGTTTTTCTTTTAATATTACACATAAGTCTAATTTTGATCATCATCACACACAGGCCTTGTTGTCAGAACCTTTTACTTCGTTTTATTTCCTATCCGTTTGAATAATGTATTCTAGATAAAGTGTATACATATGCATAAAGACGTTTAAAATAGACAAAGAGGAATTAAGACCTTCAATATAATTTCTATGATGTTATGTTTGGGAATTCTAGATTTAATAAGTTGCACCCCTATTCATTCCCTTCAAGGTATCTAAAATATATTTAGTATATACTGTTCGACATCCGTGCCAAATTTCTGGCGGGAAACTATCATAAAACTATTCCCTGTTCATCTGAAATCGCAGAATAATCATTTATGTAACAATTTCTCTCTACTTTTCAAACATAACACGTATTAAATAGGTCTTGATGTTAACGAGTATTAAACCGATATATACAAGTTTAAATACTTCACCAATTAATTATTTAAAATGAGTGAATGATGAAATAGATTGTTAGTTTTCCAATCCTATCATATACAAGTTTAAATACTTCACCAATTAATTATTTAAAATGAGTGAATGATGAAATAGATTGTTAGTTTTCCAATCCTATCATATACAAGTTTAAATACTTCACCAATTAATTATTTAAAATGAGTGAATGATGAAATAGATTGTTAGTTTTCCAATCCTATCATATACAAGTTTAAATACTTCACCAATTAATTATTTAAAATGAGTGAATGATGAAATAGATTGTTAGTTTTCGTATCCTATCATATACAAGTTTAAATACTTCACCAATTAATTATGTAAAATTAGTGAATGATAAAATAGATTGTTAGTTTTCCTATCCTATCATATACAAGTTTAAATACTTCACCAATTAATTATTTAAAATGAGTGAATGATAAAATAGATTGTTAGTTTTTCAATCCTATCATATGACGATTCAGATAGGCACCAAAAGTCACACTTCTGTTTGCAGACACAAATCTTTTCTGGAAATGAGGATCCCAAGTAATTGGCTTAGTGTCAGTACAGTTTAGTGCTAAGGTAGGTGGAAACAAAGAAGTGATTGAGTAATATGTTCCTTACATCAAAAACTGTTGGATATGGATATGGTAATTTTCTGCGAGTGACAACTATAATGCGCTGATGGATGGGAAAATATTGTATGGTAAAGTAGAATATAAAAACAAATATCGTATACAGAGAAACAGGAGATACGAATGTATATATTGCTAAATACAAAGTAAGAAAAAATAAAATAATAAACCGATAGACATACAACTAGATTATAAAGAAGGCATACAAATATGCAGATTGACCTAACTGATTAGGTTGTAAGCTCGTGGTTATCGTCTTAATCTATGAACTGCGTTCGAATCCGTCTGACCACCTGAAACGACCACTTCTTGCACTGATGAGGACGTAATTCCGACGCGACGTCTTCTGTATGTAAAAGAAAATTTAATATTTAATAAAAATATGCATAGTAATGCCCCCTTTTAGATAAATGCATCTTAATTGTCGAGCACTGTCTGAAATTATAAAGATCTGAGGTCGTTAAGCTATGAAAGCCACGCTCACATGTCCGTGTACACGCACTATTTGATCTCAGAACGTTTGAACGCCGCTTCTTGGCTTTGAATGCATCTTAATTCCAGTAATGTAAGTTGTGATTCTCGTCTGAATCTACAAACTGCGTTCGAACCCTGTCTGACCGCCTGAACAACCACGTGAGTCTGAGACGACGTTCTCTGTATGTAAAATACATTTTAATATTTAATAACAATATTCATAGTATATATATATATATACGAACATTATATATATATATATATATATATATTTATTTTGTTAAGTCCACAAAACGTTTCCAACAAAATAAAACTGAATTTGCATCATCTATACTGTGATACGCAAATGCACTCGAGTTTGTCCCATATAATAGATTTGTTTCTAGCATTCTCTGATGGACGAAATAGAATCATAATGCTAGCGTACTTAGTTCTCACTATTAATAAAATCAGTTGATATTATAAATCATTCATGAGTCGAACGATAATAAACCTTGTTAAGTATGTTAGAAGGCGTTAGTTTGTTTTCGTCCAAAATAAGCTAGAATGTTTTTGTATAAATAAATCAACAGACGGTGCACCGTTTTACCCTTGCGAAACCCTTAAAATAGATTGGATCTCAAAGAACGTCTGCGAAAAAAAGGTTATACAGCAGATGTTTTCAATTTTGTCATCGTAGTTCACGTGGTAAATATAGTATATACTTTAAAAAAAACGTACATAAGAAAATGTAAGTACATTTTTATCAAAGTTTTCGTTAATACTAATACGGGTGGACGTAATGGGTGAAAATTTCAGATTCATGCGAGTAGTATTTTTTGTGTTCATTTATACATAAATAACACTAAACAATCAAACATTTTGAGAATTTTGCAAAATTCAGAATGTGCAGGCCAGAACTAGCCGTTAGGGCTCCACGGGACTCAAAATCCATCATTTTTCGGTGAAAAAGTGGTTTCATGCGACATTGCAGGTCCTAAAGCATCTTCAAAAGCTATGAATGGATATAGATGGTTAAATCTGATATAGTACTGTAATTTAGGACAATTTTCAGGCTGTGAAAGGGTTTTCATGTATGTAAAATAGCCAAAAACGAGTGGCCTGCACCTTCTGAATTTTGCAAAATTTTCACAATGTTTGATTGTTTAATCTAATACTAAACAACATTAATACGATGGATTTATAATACTTCATACGGGAGGTTTTATTCTAACAAAGAATCTGAACTCGATTGGAAAAATTAAATCGAAGAAACTAATAGTATATACCTATAATATAAATGAAAATAACACGAAAACTGTATCAGTTTAGCATCTATTTATCCTTTACTCGCAGTGTTGAACATACTTTAAGTAAATAAATAAAGGCAAAATGCCATGTGAACCAACATATAAGCTATATTACTTTCTGAAGTATTTGCTACGGTAAAACCTGCTGAGTAGGTACTGATTAGTAAAGGCGGTTTCACATTGTGCTTCCATACAGACATCCCTAAATATATTCTGAATGATTTTTATATTTTAACTATTTGAGCCGTGCTTTTGTGCTGCCGGGAACGTAGATTAACTAAAACAATTCCATGCACGACCTTGAAGGATCTGAAGCGAACAAATACCTTACAATGTTAAAAGCAAATTCCCATAATTTTTTGCCACTTTTGTTGATCTTACGTATTATTAGTAATAGTATTTTCACAAATAACATAGTTATTAAGTAACCGAAACCAGTATATCTGTAGATACCTATCTTGTTCATGTGCCTTCGCTTGTGTGTACTGATCTATGGTGCTAACTTGTACAAGAGAAAATTCACAGGCTTAATCAGATCTCTCTACAGTATATTTCTGACACCGCTACCTAATTTAAAAATTCTAAGTTTTTCCACTACATGAGAGAAAAAAGGTTGCCCCTCCATGTGTAGCGTGGAGTGGGGCATAATAGATCAGTGTGGTGTCATGGGTCAGCTCACCGCATTCTATTTAAGTACTTCTGTATACCAGCTCTCGTCTTTTAGGCGATGCGATTAGTCGTAGATTAGCAATATATATATATCCATTTTCTGATGCACTGCGTTTCTAAAATGCATAAAACACATCAGTGATTTATATTTGACTGTAATGTTTTTGAAACGATGAGGGTATTTCAGAAAATGATAAAGTTTCTAAAAATTAGAACACCTTTTCTCACTTCGAATTGTGACTTATTTTTTTAAAACTCATCTTTCTGAAAACCTCACGATTCTACCACTATATTGTCAGATAATCAGTCTTTTTCCACACAGGTTATATGAGTATGCATCTATGTGTATGTTATATATGTACACATATACATATTGTATATGCACATACTTATTTGCTAATGAATAATTTAATACTTGCTGATTGATTAATAATACACAAACAATTAAACAAATAGGAATAAATAAATACAGCAACACATAAATAAATAAGCAAGTAAATATTATTTTTCTCTCTCTCTCTTTTTTGCCACATTTTTTGTTTTCCATCATATTTTGCGTTTTTAAAAATTTTGACGCGATTACTTTTACAAAGAAATTATTATCTTTCCTCCTCCCTTTTATAATCCAAAACATGGCATTGCTATTACATGTGTATATTGAAGTGTTACGCGTTAGCTCATACTTTTCACCCCTTCCAACATCGGCCCCTAACTTCATTTTGACAAGATGACCAGACAAAACCTTTCTTTCAAGACCGAATTAATAAATTCATCTCAACCAGCACATCCCTCCCACCCCGTAAAAACTCTATCGACTGCTGCTGCTGCTGCTGCTTGACACAGTTTTGTTTCTGCCTTCTCACTTTTGTTAACTTTTCTTTCAATCGCAAACCAGCTGAAGATCGTGTGATTTTTTATCTTTACTTTTATTCATCTTGAGGAAGTCTTACAAATAAAGACGAAACGTTGATGAACACATAAATAAAATAGTTTTTTTCTTTCCTTTTTCATTTTCCATATATATATATATATATATATATATATATATATATATATATATATATATATATATATATATATATATATATAACATTACAAATAAACAGATAAATAAATAAATAAATAAATAAATAACACTTGCTAACAGATAAATAAATAATAAATAAAACTTGCTAGGGAATTAAATGAAGACCTCCCTTGAGCCCTAGTTAATCACTATCCCGCACAGGATATTTTTCGGGGACGCCATCAGAGATGATTCGTTTTTTCTGTCATTGTTGACGCCATTCCCTGTCGGGCGTGACTACAATCATTTCAGCTTGCCGATGATTCCACTGAGCACGGAGATTTACTAAAGATGTCTAAATCTGCCCTTTTGGATGAAACCGCGTTACATTGCTGAAATATGTAACATACAGTATCTAAATATATTATATATATATATATATATATATATATATATATATATATATATATACTAGACTACAGGTTACCACTTATGTAACAGAAATTATCATTTTTTTTTTCATTTTGATTTTATTCGGAAATCATTTGTATATTTTACTATTTAATTTATATGAGTGTTTACATCATGTATTTACACACGATGTTAATTGGTTTAATAAAAGAGTTAATCTTTCTCTAAATACTTACAGAGGATTCAAGAAATGTCAATGGGTGCTTGAATCAAACTAGAAGAATACATAGAGAGCTAAAACCAGGATATTCTAACTTATTCAGTTTATTATAAAGTACCGGTAATTAGAACAAAAATGAAACAGAATTCTTCTCAAACATAATTCAATCCAAGAACTAAAGTATATCCATGTTCTGCTATAGTAATATATCAGATTATCTCATGAAAACTAACATTGATTATCTCACATTTAGTATCATAGTCAATTAGATATTATATTACGTATATAATTGTTGTTTCACTAATTTCCTTTTTCCTTTGTTTTTAATTTTTTTTCAATTTTGTATGTTTTTTCTTCTGTCTTTATTTCTTCTTTTTTTGTTTTCTTTTTTTTCTTTGTTTGTTTTTATCCTTTCGCCTTCCATCTGGTGTACACGTCTTGCTTTTGATATATTTTGTCTTCCCTTCCTTTCCTTTGTTTCCCCCTTTCTTTTTTATTTTATTTATTTGTTCTTTATTTTTAAAAATTATTTCCGTGTTTTTCTCACTTACACTTTCTATTCTACATATTAATTTATTTAATCTCATCTTCCCTTTCACTTAACTTTAGATTTAACCTATACATATCCACATTTAATTGGCATCATATATTAATATTAATTATCAAACTTTCCCTCATTTATATCTTTCGACAATAAATTCTCCTGGCATTTATAGTAATTTTGTATCTAATTACAATGTGAATTTTCCTTTTTTATGTTCATTGTTCACTTGGCTTTGCTGATCAAATCCTTCCTTTTAGCTGTGTTTCTATTCCTTAGTGGATAACATTTCCATCAATCACCCATAATTGTACGGCATCGTTTTAATCCATTTACAAAACTTAACGAAGTGCACTCTTACATATAACTCGTTTATTTTGTTTGTATTCTAGTCGTTCCCACCTTCATTGCTTTCTTTCTATTCTTTTCATTTCACGTTAATTCTCGCTCCGCCATTAACATTGCGGTAATAATCTTTTTTTATAACTCAATTTTCAGCCTCATTTTTGTTTAATGGCTAACTCATGTATCGTTCCATCTCAGGAAATGGCCACTAATCCAATCTGGTCTCAATCAGATCACCTCAACAAAGCCAACTATAACACAAAGTAACCTTATCTGAAGATGTTAATCGCGTTTGCCAAAAAACTTTTTACGACCTAACAGACTGCCATTTCGCTTTCTTTAGAAACGACATAAAAGTTTCAAACATTATTGTTTAAACCAAGAAGATATATATCATGGTTCACCCTTCCCAATATCGCTCAGCACAAATTACGGTGAACCGAGTGTGTACGTGCTTTTAAATACGTATCTATGCTAGATTTGATTGCAGATGTTTGAGTAGCATAATGGATAAAATCACTAACCATGGAATAGCTTAATTTAGAATCCCATTTAAACTATTGTAAAAGTTTAAACATTTATACTGTTGGGAAATGTATGGGTAGACAATTTACTTCATTTATGGCTAAAATAATACCATGTCTTCAATTAAATGTATATTTATATTTTCATGGTAACTAGGAGGATAAAATTATATATATATATATATATATATATATATATATATATATATATATATATATATATATATATATATATATATATATATATAGTAGGGAATGGTAGTTAGCTTAAAGAATTGCTGGGTATAGTAGTAGTATGTTTTTAAGGGCTGTGGGCAAAGCAGAACAGCAGCGAAAACCAGGCTCGCAGAAATGTAAATTAAAGTTTTTTTTTAAGGTTATATTATGGTGATCGATAAACTGTTGGTTTTAATAATAATAATAATAATAATAATAATAATAATAATAATAATAATAATAATAATAATAATAATAATAATAATAATAATAATAATAATAATTATTATTATTATAATTACAATAATAATTATATATATATCATTTTATTTATTTATTATTTTTTTTTTTAATTAAGTTCATATTTTGATTATTGGTTATATTTTCAGTTTGTTTTATCTTCGTATTTTTTCTTCGCTTTCGTATTTTAAGAATTTTAAAATAAAGTAACGTAATTAATCTCTCATATTGACTATTCTAGATATTATTAAATTTATTGATTATCATATATTCAAGAAGTGAAATTAATTGTGGATTTCGTCAAATTAGATTATCGAAATAATGCGATATGCATTTACTATATTAGCCGTCTTCGGTGATATTAAGGTTGAAGTCAAGTAGAGAAAGTGAGCCGCACTCGTTGGGGTGTTCTATGGTGAATTGTATGTGGGGGTCGGTGTTGTTGAAGATGCTGCATATTTGTGTGGCTTCGTCTTGACAGGATGTGAGGATTAAAATGTCATCTATATATCTGGAGAATAATATATAGGAGAGGCAGGAGTTAAGTGCTCGTTGCTCTAACCGGTTCATGTAGGTGATGGCTAAGAGACCGGAAAGGCTACAACCCATGGGGAGGCCGGAGATTTGTTTGAAAGTGTGCTGCTGAAAGGTAAAGTATGTGTTCTCGATGATGATGCATAAGAGATTGTGGATGTCAGTAGGTATTAGTCCGAAGAGCTCTAGGTTATCAGAGGAAGATATATGTTGTCGAACTCTTCGGACTAACACCCACTGGCATCCACAACCTTAATATCACCGAAGACGGCTCTATACATACTAACTTCTATAGGAAACCTGCCTGCAAAAACCTCTTCATACACTTTAAGTCTGTCCTGCCCATAAAAGCTAAATTAAGTTATGCCCATAATGAAATCACCCGAATACAAAATAAATGCTCTTCTGCTGCTGACAAAATATTACACACTAAAAACTTCCACCAAACCCTCCAAACTAATGGCATCCCCGCCCCCACCTTAGCCCACCTAAATAAGCCCAAAACACGTAGACACCGCACCCTCTCTAACAACTGTTTCTTAAAACTCCCTTTCTTCAGCGATAAAATCACCACCTCCATCCGCAAGACAATACATAAGGAAAACCTAGACATACAATTAACCCATACTGGCAACTCCTTACGCCAACATCTATCTAATAAACGTACTAACCACACACCTAAACCCTGCTCCCTGCCCAATTGCCCTATCCCCAACACAGGTCTGTTCCATCGCACTAACTGTGTTTACAAACTACAGTGCAATAAATTCAACATATTTTACATCGGTAACACAACAAGACCGCTACACTTGCGCATAAAGGAGCACTTGAATACCCGTATATCCTCTTTCCACAAACACACAGAGATTTGCTCAAACACTCAGCATGATATTCATGTTTCCATCTTAGCGTCTTTCAGAAACATTGATGACCTTAGAATCACAAAATCAATCCTCATCTCCAGATTAACCCCCTCACTCAATCAGTGTCACGAGATCCACTCACCGTTCATTCTATAATATCTACCTCTCACCCACTGACCAACCCTCATATCTAACACTCATCATACTCCGTTTCCACATAGAGGCTCCCGCGTTTCATCCCCGGCTAAAATGGGGATGAAACGCGGGAGCCTCTGTGTAGCTTGATTGCCATAAATATATTTTCATAACTTACTTCTTAGCTCTACTTGCGTATCGAGCACTGTTGAAGTAAATACTGAAAATTGATACATAAAAAATGATATCTCCTTATAAAATTTTTATGTGGATACATGAAATACTAATATATATATATATATATATATATATATATATATATATATATATATAGATGATAATTACTACATTTGACTGATCTGATAAGTCTAACAAACTATTTACAATAAATAAGTATTTGAAGAGTTCGAATGCAAAACGCGATAAACGCCATTTTCAAAATCGCGAAACTGTCCATACAAAAAGTGTTGCATTTCAACACTCGACGACACCCCAAAACTATGTGTCACATAATATGATACCGAAATAATTTACTTTTGATTTCAATTAAAATCTAATTTAGTTCGAAGTCTAGATATAATATATTCGTGTTTTTATTGTTTACGGTCTCAATGTTAACGAATTGGATTTATCGCGTTATGCGTTCGAACTCTTCATTTATTAATGTCATAATGCTTTATCTGAAGGTTTACGGAACCCGTTATATGTACAATCTGTTGAATTAATTCGGTTTTAGAGTCCATGTTTGAATATTTTATTGTGATCTTAAGGTTTAATTGTTGCAATCATAATGATGGGATGTTAGTCTATGTAGTGCAGTTTGACTCTTTTGATTTGGATTATTCGCTTTAATAACACACGGATTTTAGGAAATTAATGTCAATTGTTATACAACGGGTCTATTATCTGATTTCTTGCGTTGATGTTGACATTGGCTGGAGTTTTTTGTCTCCTTACACCTGTGCTATCGCATTTAAATCGTGGAGGTTCGCCGATTAGAACAAGTGAAATATTTGGAGTCCATTTTCACACCATATTCATATACTTATTTATTTCAAGAGAAGCTGCGAAACTGTAGAACGTTTGCAGCTGATACATATTGCACAGGATCAACTTGAACAGACTGAATACCGCTACCTTGTATCTTCTCTTCTATGTATTTGTTGTTTATTTGTTTGACAACAAAGCGCTTAGCATTTAAATCTCTTTAGCAAAAATGAATGAAAAATTATAATGATAAAATAACAGAAATAATCATGTTATTTCTTGTTTTGGAACGTTTTAAATGAAGATTGACACATATTAAGATTTCGGTTGCTATTTTCACGACCTTTAACCCCCCCCCTGTTTTTGTTGATGGTATTGTTTACGATGGTAATATTATTAAACCAACGATTTATTTAGTCCAACGTACTGGATATAAACAAAGAATAACACTAAGTGAAAAATGGGACACGAATTGTCCGAAATATATTTCCAATGTTAAAAACATATAACACAGTTCATCGTATTTCGCTGCCTGATACATCAAGGAGATATGGTTACATTGCTAATAATAACGAGAATAAAGAGCTCCTTAGTGTGTTGTTTGTACAATGTTGGCTTTCTCTGGACGTATGCCTCGTTACTCATGCGGTGAAAGATTATCCGTATATTAGGAGGCCGTTCTTCAGAGGCAAATGATTGCATCTTGTGCTTGTCTAATTTTTTACTTTCTGGTATTATTTATTAATATCCCACATCTCAGACTAAATGGATCGTTGGGTTAGTAATATTACTCGCGCAATCAATAACATAAAAAATAAATGCAGCTTGATAAATAACACACTGTCGGAATATATTTATAATATCCAATATTATCCCCCATATATATATATATATATATGAAAATGTTTTTTATTTTTTATTATCTATGGACGTATACGTTTCGTCTCTTTTCAATCGAGACTCATCTGCATAGAAGTATGACTATTCACTACCGGTCACATGATTCGAAACCCTGGACCACAAGTATTGTTCAACTCAAATCCAACGTTGTTAACCGCGCGGTCAATATTTGAATGACTGATAAACCATGGTAGTTTAAACATATTTAAAGCGGCGATGATGTCCAGGCATTCTACTACTATTAAGGAATGATGCATTATAAAACAAATGACGTCATGCTGTGTTTGTACTACCACTAAAGTGCTCTACTAATTTCACGAGGAGTGACAAATATGAAAATATTTGTTATTGTTTATTATCTATGGACGTATACGTTTCGTCTCTTTTCAATCAAGATATATATATATATATATATATATATATATATTATATATATATTATATATATATATATTATATTTTATATATTTTAATCTTATTCTTTTTTCTATCATTTTATTTCTATAATTATTTCTATTATATTGTTTTCACTACCTCTCTTACAAAAGAATTGTAAACTTTAATTGATTTATTGCATAATTTGAAAGCGTAAATCTATGGACAATATTGGATTATTACTTCTGTATGTACCAGTGTTTTGGTTTATAGGTACCATTGTGTTTATCCCCCCTATACTACTAACATATCAACCGGTGACTCTGTCTGTCGGTGGATGTTTCTCTACAACGAGATTCATGTACTTCATGTTCTTAATCTTGGAACAATTGCTATGTTTTAATTCATTGAATGTTTTTATATATATATATATATATATATATATATATATATATATAAATATATATATAAATATATTATAATATAAAATGAAGTAATAAAATAAGGTGTCAATCAAATTTTATTAGAATTCAAAGTTCAAGCAAAGCATCCTTAAGTCCTTAGCTCATGAGTTTTCAAAGATAATTCTTCTCTTCAGAGGACCATTACCGCAATTATACTACTACAGGCAATAAAATTACGCTTTGAAAATATATAAAATTATATACACAAATACATAAAAATACATAACATCAAACATATCAATCCAAAAACATACTTTTGTTGAATTCATACAGTCCATCCAGGTCATACAAGTTGAGAAGCATAATCAGGAAGGACATTACTCCAAGATACAAACAGCAGTCCAAATACGTGAAATTGAAGGGGCCGGCAAAGTTCTCCAGTCGCGAAATGTGTCCATATTCAATGTTAATGAACTTTGAATTCTAATAAAATTTGATTGACACCTTATTTTATTACTTCATTTTATATTATAATATTAATGTTCTATCCAGTATATTGAGCTTCAGTTTTTATCCGGATGTTTCACTAATTATAAGATATTAGTTGACGCTTATATCTTTTGTTGGATTGCTTCATATATATATAAATATATATATATAAATATATATATATATATAAATATATATATAAATATATATATATATATATATATATATATATATATATATATAAATATATATATATATATGTGTGTGTGTGTGTGTGTGTGTGTGTGTACAGCCACCATTGTGGTTATCTAGATACTGTTTCTCCAATTAAGCAGCAGGTTTTGTCACTAATATCAGAGTTTCATTTTATCATTAATTATATTGATCTGTTATTATTGGTGACAATGGTTGTAATTGAATATTGTTCCAGTAAATGTTTTTGCGTGGGCATGATATAAAAAGTTTTCAGAGAATCTTAAGATATTATTTTCTAAATCTGCATAACGTCAAATAATTTAATGTGACTTAAGTTTTATTTGGAATGTGTGTAGTTTTACTCAAATGTGACACAAAGTTAGTTATGTTTTAATAACTGGTACGTTAATGTAGCACATGGTAACTTCTATGGGTTATGAAAATTGGTAGTTGAGTGGCCCTATGTATGATTAAACCGCATGCAGTGTTTTACTTGTTCTGAGTATTGATTTCCTCCTCTCCAGGAGTTAGACACAAGGCCAGTTTTTATCTCACTCCCACAAGTAAGATGTGACCCAAGGTCGGGTCGGGAAAGTTGGGTTTAAAAATTGCCTGGCCAGCCCCGTCGGCATTCCCCGGTAGGGGCGCCTCAGGCAGTAAGCAAAAAACTTACTCCTCCCCAAAGAGGGGAGGCCAAGCCTGGGAAGGTGGACCTCCTAGAACTGCACAGGACAGACACATTGACCGGCGTAAATCAAGACCCGAAGAACAAGACAACACCAGTATGGGGTGCAGTATCCATGGGAACATATACTACACTTTGATCTTAGCCAAAAAGCCAAGTACTTGTTCTGAGTAGCCAAATTGATTGCATCCATACTGAGTTATATTTACACATATGTAGTTTCAAGGAGATTCAAATGCATTTCGTGTTCAACGGTGACGGCAGGACATGTAAACGCCAACATTAATTGCTGCGTTAGATGTTAAGCATCTGTGTTCAATATTAAATACAAGACATTTATGTAGAATATGTCATAACTGAATAGATCTCGCATAATTGTCACGACATCGCTTTTATGGTTTGCTGGTGACATTCCTTAATATTGTTAGGGCGTACAGGTTATGAGGCGACTTAATCGTTACAGAGTAGCACTAAAATATTAAAACACGGAAATAGTTGAGAATGTACGAACTCTTTTTTTGTTTCATATAAAATAATATTCCACTTTTAAAGTGTCTGATGTAATATAAAAGAGGGGCCAGTGTACACCCGGGATATGAAGTTATAGAAAATATTGATAAAACATATTTTGAGTTCTTTAAAAAAAAATTCAGATGAATACGTTACTTCTGGGAGAATCGATTATTATTTGGTATTTCATTTATTTAGTTTCTGTTTGTATGCGATGTTAAAATAATGAGATCCTTTTTTAAGGTTAGTTAATTTTGATTGCACCTAAACATAAACTATTTAAATATAACTTAACAATTAACTAATAGATTTTAATCAACCTATCTAGATACAGTTTAATCTGCAAGGTTGTCATCACTTTTATCAAAGTAAAATAATGCGGTTATGTAAACTATTTTATGTAGAAAAAAAGTATATTGCGTATTATTTGATGCTACACTTATCAGGATAAGCTATATAATTCAATTTTTCATCAGCCATTATATAATTTCCCTTGTATATTGCACTTTTTCTAGGATTTCAAAGGGTTAACAACTGGTGTTTGATCAGTATAAACTAGATAGCTTGAGTAAAATTTGACTCAGAACCCTTGAGATCAACATTGTGGTCATGATCATCTTGACGATTTATTTTACAACTATTATTGTGAAAAAAAAAAACTATCCGACTGAGGAATATTTCTTCCTAACTAAAAAAAATGAATGTATTATTTGTTAATTCAAACACAACTGCAATAATTATGTATCTAACAGACATTATTTGAATGATCTACAAAAGGATATCTTACTACATATCTATATCATTTCCTAGACAGCTATACTCAAAAAGATATCGTACACACGGAATGTGTTGAACGTTCGGCCACCGGTGGGTGACGAGACTCACCACTCTTGTTTACAAAGAGCGGCTCCAAAAACTAAATCTGTTTTCACTTGAGAAACGAATAATGTGGGGAGATTCTGGCGTTTAACATACTCAAGAGCAATTTAAATCTGGCTTACGAGAAGTTTTTGATTCCAGCGCCGGGTCGCAGTCTCTGCAGTCACGCGCAAAAGAAGCACAAGCGTCGTCCTCATCTCAATAGAAGAAAAGCAGCATTCTCTGCCCGTGTTGCTGATTCGTGGAAAATCCTGCCAGAAGGAGTCATGAAGATGCCTTACATTTTATTTATCTACCTACCACAAGGTAAGATGTGACACAAGGTCGGGAAAGTGGGATTAGATAAGCCAGCGCTCGAGAGGTGAGCACTCTTGCCATTTAAAAATTGCCTGGGCAGCCCCGTCGGCATTCCCCGGTAGAGGCGCCTCAGACAGTAAGCAATAAACTTACTCTTCCCCAAAGAGGGGAGGCAAAGCCTGGGAGGGTGCACCTCCTAGAACTGCACAGAACCGGCAACCCCCAATAGACCGGCGTAAATCCAGACCCAAAGGCCTGGAGGATACCGGTTTATTAGGCGGGGTAAAAACCCCTGGTTATCAACCTTAAAAGTCGCATTTGACAAACATTCAGATTGTATATTGATTCAACAGACATTCAGACTGTACATGGATGTAAATATTTTCAACCTCTCTCTATTCACTTGATTTGATTTAATTTCATGATCTACAAACATAATTGAGTTAATTCGGTTGAGTTTTAAAAACAAAGTGGACGCAAATAGTATGACATTAATGGTGACGTCTGCAAAAAGGTTAAATAAAAAAAAATATTTTAAAAATTACATAATTGCACACCAGCTGCTTTATATAACTTCTTAATTATAGAAACAAGTCATCTGTGTCACTATATCTTCGCCATCATCTTTAACTCAAAGTAGTATTGGGATGGTTCACAAACACTCAGTGACATCTCCCATTTAAAATCTGATATCGAATCTGTCATTAGCTTGCTTTATACGCTTCAATGAGCTTTATATTGATTTTCTCACGAAGGCTAGTCTTCAAGAATAATCACACCTCCAGGTTCCCTGTTTCTTGCCAGCTTCTTAATTACTATTTTGAAATAGCCCAAATAAAATTTCGCGGATATACATGCATAGTTGTTATATAGCCACTTATAACTATATTAAAAAGGTTCCACATAACTCTGTAACGTAACATCGATTGCACCAATCGTTATTAGAAATGTTGATTAGAATATTTATTCTGAAAGGGAATGTCATTATATAATCTGACATCAAATATTTATCGTGTTATGTTACTTTTTATCTTGAATCTTTGTTAGATGGGCTCCTTATTATAATGTGCCTTTAATGAATTTCAAATAATCGTGGGCAATGTGATTATGTGTAGACATTATCTTCGTTGATGTGATGCGATTGTAGCATGGCAAGATCCCACGGTACATAAAACTTGAGGTATGTACTTACTTGTATTGGTTTCCATGGGCAGTTCATTTTTTTCGCATCTACACGAAGACTTGAAATGAAAAGATTTTTGTTTTACCATTTTTGTTGATTTCTGACATTATCTTATTTTCACACACATCTACGTTCAGCGGGGTCCCTAACAAGGTCCGGTGGCGAAGCTAAACACATTTGCTGAAAGAAAATAAACATCTCCCATGATTTCCGATCAGTTTACCATATTTATCAGATGTGTGTTATTATTTTTGCAAATTCTTTCCTAAACAGCAACACCAAATATTGTATTCTTAATATCCTATCAATCAAATATCTCATCCAAAACCTACCAAATTTATCAACCTTAAATACGACAAAATTTCAACACTCACATTTCATTCGTCAACCTCGTTTTACGTATTCTCCTTACATGTTTTTATGTAGTGATCGGCATAAATAGTTATTAAATGTAGTTTATTATATACATATCTCAGCTTATATTTATTCATTATTGAGAGCAGATGCGTCAATGAATGTGTGATTACGTATCCACTCTTGATTGGACAAAATCTGAACTCAGCAATTTCTCTCAGCTAATTAAAAATGCAAGATCTATTCACTGCGGATTCCAGGGCGTACTATTAAAACCCAAAACGCATCTTTTCGTCTCTTTCTTCATTTTCTTTCGGAGACAAATACACGTACGTACGATACACTCTGACCAGGCCTTTTGTGTCGAACTTCCCTCAACAAATAACAAACACATAACGAGAGCCATTCATGAGGGTCTGCACACACACACATGCCGCACACACACAAAGCACACACACGCCACACAACAAGCGCACATGTACAACAGTTCATAGACGCACGCATTATTTCACAAACATTATAGAGACACGCTATTTACACATACGTAAACGCACATTGTGCCAGCCGAAATACACACACATACACCCGCTCACTAACAACACTGTCACGCTAATACACACACACATCTTCGTGACTATTCATTTATACACAAGTAAACACACACGGCGCCAGCCGGAACAAATATGTATCCTTTATTCTACCTTACAGACAACTCCTTCCATTCCTCGAAACATTCTCGAACTCTTTGAACTGTCATTCTCAACAAACATTTATTTCGCGTGGTCTTAATTAAGTTGTCAATAAAAAAAAAATATTTTGTATTGATAGACTTTGGCAGTCTCTATTTTTAAAATGTCGTATTTGTTACTTTGGTGATCGCGAGTGTGATCTCTTCCACACCAGTCAAGTCAATTTTAGAATAAACGCAGACAAAGAAATAGAAGGCAATTTTATTTGCCTATTTACTAAATACATCACTTATTCATCTACTAATATAATGAAATATTATTGATTTGTTTTGTTCTCATATGAATTCGTGTTAATTGTTTGTTTATTTTATGAAGCGTGTTGTTTGTATTCCATTCGAAATTTATTAAGATCAACAAACCATAGATTTACTTGGACTAATGGCGCCGAAAATGAAATAACGAATCGCGTAGTTATTCATTATAAACACGTGCTCATATTTACACTGTATATTTCACACACACTTAATCGCGCTATCTGTCTCTGGCACACGCATACACATACGCACATATAGTGTGTGCGTTTATTTCCGCATGTGATTGATTAGACCAGATTTTTGTTTGGACCATATCAAATTTTGTGTAATTAAAACGACGCCATTGTTATCTTCAGAAAGAGAGGAAAGAGCCAAAAATTCGTTCTGAATTTCGGTTTGATCCAACTGAATAATCATACGGAAAAAGCTTATACATCACTACTCAAACGAGTGAATAAGTAAACTAAATATCATAATTGTATTAATTTGTTGAATAGAGCGCAAACAGCTGGAAACAGGCAACTCCTTATACTTTGTAAGCATGTATCTGGGAAATAAATATCGTTTACATTTAATTGTACATGATAAATGAACAAAAAAAAGACACATGAGTATTTGATTCATATGTTTTTCAGTGTCGGTTTGGTGTTGGTTTTACTATAAATGCACAATATTTAATAAAACTGTAATTTATAAAATAGTGCAAGCTGAAGATATTAATAATCTATGTTTCGGAATTTGTATTATTTGGATTATTCTCATTACTGTTATTCTCAGAAACGTTTCGGCCGATTAAACCTTCGACCTTCTTTAGGTGTATCTTGTCGAACGCGGGAACTTTTCTGTCGAACTCGGGAATCTGTACGAAATTACGAACGGAATCATTAATTTTATCCACGGTGACACCTTGCTCTTGTTCTGTCAGCCATGACCAAGTACAAATCTTAAGTAATTAGTAATTGTATTCTTAGTATCGCCTGCACCTAACCCTCCAGAAAACTGTCACTTAAAACGGATTATACTCAACACTTTATCCGTTACGCCACGGGTCATGGCAGGTCAACAGAAAGATTCCCGAGTTCGACAATGTTGTGAGAATAACATTCAAGATAAGAACAGTAGTTCGAATAATAAAAAAAAATGCAAATAATTGTCCAGTTATATAAAACTCATCGTTTTTCTTTTCTTCGATTTTTGTGTGTAACATTAAGATTACTCTCTTGTGATGTATGAACGAGAAATAGTTAAAGAGAGAAATACAACCAATCTCCTTGTCTTTAAACAAAAGAGACACGTGCGCATTTCTTATTTTTGTTAGTTGACAATCAGCAGATCTTACCATTAGGCTACGGGAGAAGCGCTTGTAAATGATATCTACAATGTATATTAATATAAACCCCGACCGACCCTATCACCGGGCTCAATTTGTTTATTTACAAATTGTTTTGCATTACACTAAGAAGCAGCCGGAAAATCACCCAGCGACAGGGCTCGACCCGAAAAGCGAAATCTCTGAAACAGTTACATGGTAAACAGTTGATTATCGTTTTTTTCTTTCTATTTCATGATTTATGGTAAGGTACCCTGTTTATGTCTTACTGTTATATTGTTTTGTATCTTGTTGTATTCGCAAATTTTCCAGCGGTAAGTCGGCTTATACAAATATTAAGTTTGTAATATGTAGATTTAGTAAGTATATTTAGTAATTTAAACTAAGAATTAACATACACAGTACTACAACAATTAAACGCTCTGATTTATGCAGAACTTAACAAAAAGGGGTTTGTTAATATTGCATGAATGAAAGGAAAGAGGTTGCGTTTTATTTTAAACTGCAATAATAAAATTAGTAGTTATAGCAGAAAGTCAACATCACCATGGAAACGTCGTAAACAGCTATCACATAAATATTGAGTGTTAATATAATGATTAATATTCGCCTGATTGCAGTTATCGATATAATGCTACTGATGCTGCTGATGATGATTATGTAGATGATATATTGTTGGGTTGACAAGGTGACTATGGCTGCGGCAGCTTTGACTTCTTGTTGAGCCACTTGCACCTCTGACCCGAGCCGACGAAGATCGTGCCTAATGGTTGTCTGCTTTCTATGAAGTCCTCATTGGCTATAGCTATTCCTTATTGCTTCAAGATTGCAGATTCTATCCGTGAAACTGAGAGCAGTAACGCTGAGCGATCGTATACGAAGTCGGGGAAGGATTAAGCCAAAAACATACAAAAGAATGACGGTGAGCAGAAAAAAACGTTGTTATCCTCACTCCATAGATTCGAGGTTCCGCGTTTGATACGTCCTTGCTTTTTGCACGCAACGGCCGACCAGAGCACGGCGAATCCTGATGTGTTAATCCTCATGGATTGCCACCAAATCCCTCTTAACTATAAAACTAACACGTTGCCACCATCAATAGTACTGCGAACCAGCGTTTGGCGCGGTTGATGATTGTGAGTATGTCTCATTCTCACTGTGTTTATTTTCAGTCACTAGTTTTTGGTATAAGCGTTTGAAACGCTATATAGTATATGTTATGAGTTTTGTACAGGACTATCCAGGATCAGGTAACTGCTGAAATGATATATTCTGTTGGAGCGTTGACTTTTATGACGACAAAGAGCACATTTTTACCATACAGAACATTTCAACGGTAACATGTCCGGTAAACTGCATTTTCTATACGCTTGGTCAACACTTAAATATATTACATCTGCACAAAGATAGATATTTCATTCCTGAGAAAATCTTGTGATTTCTTTATACTAAGTTTAACATGTATTTAATTAAAGTGGTTATCAATCACATGATTACCATTCAAGTCAATGATTGGAGTTTAAAACTTATCTACATATAATGTAACCTTACCAGCATAGTATTAGTGCGATATGTACTTTAATGAATTAAAGCGTTTATACATTAAAGGATGCTGAATACATTCACGGTGTTGATAGAAATAGCAACATTCAACTTACGTATAACTTTCCCGTCATATAATAACTTCAACCAGAAATTTAATTAATTAAATCATAAAATGTTTTGGTCGGGGTTATTATTTATATCGGTAGACCGATAAAATCAAGTACACGATTCCTGTTCTGTAGTTAACGTACACGTAAGTATATGGTATGTACGGATATGAATCCATGGGTGAGTGCATCTATTGATCAAATATCCTTAAAATTCGACGTTCATTCGAATGCCAAAATGTTCTCAAATATCAAAAAGATTTTGATTATTGATTTTGACCGAAGTATTTGTTTTTACGCCGACATCTCTAGACACATCTTCAACTATCATTGTCAACTTATATTTTCTTAGCCCTAATCAAATTTCTATGTCAGTTGATGTCGCCCTTTAAAACGTATCCTATTCGGATGTAAACTTTATCCTTGGAGCATTTATTGCTCCTTTATCTGTTGCCGTCGACATGTAAAAATAAACCCTTCAATAGACAAAAAACATTTCTACATGTATTTGTATTCTAGTTTGAGGCAGTACATGTGATATGTGGATATATCCATGGATCTAATCTTGAAACCATGAATGTCGTATGAGATCAAACTAGTCAATTGGACAATAACTTTGCGACAACTTAGTGTATTTATATCTGCAAAAACTGTATTATGACGCCTTTAGTCCGAAATCAGTATTTGATTTTCGCATTTGTAAGAGGTACTGTTTGCCAAGGTCCAACAAAGAGAGTGTGTATATGATGTTAATGAAAACAAATGTATATAAAATGTACAAAATATAATTGTCTTAAATATTTATATACATATAAATGTATATATATATATGTATATATATATATATATATATCATATATACATATATATATATCATATATATATATATATATATATATATATATATATATATATATATATATATATATATATATATATATATATATATATAGCTTTATTATATCATATCATTAGCAACTGCTCTTTACCCATTACATTGTTATAACATTAGGGCGGCCATGAGCTGCAAACTAATTTCTTTGCAAATAGAAAATTTGCCCCTCAAAAGAAACACTCCCAATCCTTCAATACGTTTTAACTCGCAGACACAAACCGAACTTTTAATGTTTTAATGTATTCATAGCAAACCGTCGTTGTGCAAGCTGTTAAATCGGTGAAGCTGTTAAATACAGGTAGATCACCGTTCTAACTATATGTCCTAGTCTCCTTCAGAGTTATTTAAAAACAGAACCTTGTGAGTCTGACTAACACATGCTACTAAGTATACTTCCTAAAATGAAGTCAGTCGGATAACAATATTTAGACAATATTCAAATGTTACCAAAGGTTTGTAAATAATGAATTAATGTAACCTAATGATTTATTGTGCATCATTATTGCTATCTATCATAGAACGTCTTGTAATTTCGGACGGCAAGTTGAACACAAATAAGACTCGAAACTAAAATTGATTTTCGTTCACTTTTATTGATTTATCTTACACTCATTTCTCTCTGTACAGCACGTTTTGTAACGGGCAAGCTATCAAAGAATAATGTAAGACATCCTCGCTTATTGAAATGAAGATAGCTTCTGTTTACCAATCAGATAACCGTGTTTAGAAAACACTTTTTATTTTGACAGATTACCTTTTTTAAATCACAAAGCACTAATGTTTATTCAAAATATTCACCCACCGATTTTCCTAAATAACAAACCACGGAAACAACTCAGCTTTGAATTGCCGAGGCAATCAAATATAAACTTAACATTCTTTTTGCTAACCTATATTTTACGTAATCTACAATTTATAAGGTAAATATCGTTTCAATATTAAAGTTTATTTATGGTCTTAATCAAATATACGCTTAACATTATTTTTTCTAACCTATATTTTACATAATCTACAATTCATAAGGTAAAATATTGTTTCAATATTAAAATTTATTAATGGTCTTAATCAAATATACGCCTAACATTATTTTTTCTAACCTATATTTTACGTAATCTACAATTTATAAGGTAAAATATTGTTTCAATATTAAAGTTTATTTATGGTCTTAATCAAATATACGCCTAACATTATTTTTCTAACCTATATTTTACATAATCTACAATTCATAAGGTAAAATATTGTTTCAATATTAAAGTTTATTTATGGTCTTAATCAAATATACGCCTAACATTATTTTTGCTAACCTATATTTTACATAATCTAAAATTCATAAGGTAAAATATTGTTTCAATATTAAAGTTTATTTATGGTCTTAATCAAATATACGCCTAACATTATTTTTGCTAACCTATATTTGACATAATCTACAATTCATAAGGTAAAATATTGTTTCAATATTAAAGTTTAGTTATGGTCTTAATCAAATATACGCCTAACATTATTTTTCTAACCTATATTTTACATAATCTACAATTCATAAGGTAAAATATTGTTTCAATATTAAAGTTTAGTTATGGTCTTGATCAAATATACGCTTAACATTATTTTTTCTAACCTATATTTTACATAATCTACAATTCATAAGGTAAAATATTGTTTCAATATTAAAGTTTAGTTATGGTCTTAATCAAATATACGCCTAACATTATTTTTCTAACCTATATTTTACATAATCTACAATTCATAAGGTAAAATATTGTTTCAATATTAAAGTTTATTTATGGTCTTAATCAAATATACGCCTAACATTATTTTTCTAACCTATATTTTACATAATCTACAATTCATAAGGTAAAATATTGTTTCAATATTAAAGTTTATTTATGGTCTTAATCAAATATACGCCTAACATTATTTTTTCTAACCTATATTTTACATAATCTACAATTCATAAGGTAAAATATTGTTTCAATATTAAAGTTTAGTTATGGTCTTAATCAAATATACGCCTAACATTATTTTTTATAACCTATATTTTACATAATCTACAATTACTAAGGTAAAATATTGTTTCAATATTAAAGTTTATTTATGATCTTAATCAAATATACGCCTAACATTATTTTTTCTAACCTATATTTTACATAATCTACAATTCATAAGGTAAAATATCGTTTCAATATTAAAGTTTATTTATGGTCTTAATCAAATATACGCCTAACATTATTTTTTATAACCTATATTTTACATAATCTACAATTCATAAGGTAAAATATTGTTTCAATATTAAAGTTTATTTATGGTCTTAATCAAATATACGCCTAACATTATTTTTTCTAACCTATATTTTACATAATCTACAATTCATAAGGTAAAATATTGTTTCAATATTAAAGTTTATTTATGGTCTTAATCAAATATACGCCTAACATTATTTTTTCTAACCTTTATTTTACATAATCTACAATTCATAAGGTAAAATATTGTTTCAATATTAAAGTTTATTTATGGTCTTAATCAAATATACGCCTAACATTATTTTTTCTAACCTATATTTTACATAATCTACAATTCATAAGGTAAAATATTGTTTCAATATTAAAGTTTAGTTATGGTCTTAATCAAATATACGCCTAACATTATTTTTTATAACCTATATTTTACATAATCTACAATTCATAAGGTAAAATATTGTTTCAATATTAAAGTTTATTTATGGTCTGAATCAAATATACGCCTAACATTATTTTTTATAACCTATATTTTACATAATCTACAATTCATAAGGTAAAATATTGTTTCAATATTAAAGTTTATTTATGATCTTAATCAAATATACGCCTAACATTATTTTTTCTAACCTATATTTTACATAATCTACAATTCATAAGGTAAAATATTGTTTCAATATTAAAGTTTATTTATGATCTTAATCAAATATACGCCTAACATTATTTTTTCTAACCTATATTTTACATAATCTACAATTCATAAGGTAAAATATCGTTTCAATATTAAAGTTTATTTATGGTCTTAATCAAATATACGCCTAACATTATTTTTTCTAACCTATATTTTACATAATCTACAATTCATAAGGTAAAATATTGTTTCAATATTAAAGTTTATTTATGGTCTTAATCAAATATACGCCTAACATTATTTTTTCTAACCTATATTTTACATAATCTACAATTCATAAGGTAAAATATTGTTTCAATATTAAAGTTTAGTTATGGTCTTAATCAAATATACGCCTAACATTATTTTTTCTAACATATATTTTACATAATCTACAATTCATAAGGTAAAATATTGTTTCAATATTAAAGTTTAGTTATGGTCTTAATCAAATATACGCCTAACATTATTTTTTCTAACCTATATTTTACATAATCTACAATTCATAAGGTAAAATATTGTTTCAATATTAAAGTTTATTTATGATCTTAATCAAATATACGCCTAACATTATTTTTTCTAACCTATATTTTACATAATCTACAATTCATAAGGTAAAATATTGTTTCAATATTAAAGTTTATTTATGATCTTAATCAAATATACGCCTAACATTATTTTTTCTAACCTATATTTTACATAATCTACAATTCATAAGGTAAAATATCGTTTCAATATTAAAGTTTATTTATGGTCTTAATCAAATATACGCCTAACATTATTTTTTCTAACCTATATTTTACATAATCTACAATTCATAAGGTAAAATATTGTTTCAATATTAAAGTTTATTTATGGTCTTAATCAAATATACGCCTAACATTATTTTTTCTAACCTATATTTTACATAATCTACAATTCATAAGGTAAAATATTGTTTCAATATTAAAGTTTATTTATGGTCTTAATCAAATATACGCCTAACATTATTTTTTCTAACCTATATTTTACATAATCTACAATTCATAAGGTAAAATATTGTTTCAATATTAAAGTTTAGTTATGGTCTTAATCAAATATACGCCTAACATTATTTTTTCTAACCTATATTTTACATAATCTACAATTCATAAGGTAAAATATTGTTTCAATATTAAAGTTTAGTTATGGTCTTAATCAAATATACGCCTAACATTATTTTTTCTAACCTATATTTTACATAATCTACAATTCATAAGGTAAAATATTGTTTCAATATTAAAGTTTATTTATGGTCTTAATCAAATATACGCCTAACATTATTTTTTCTAACCTATATTTTACATAATCTACAATTCATAAGGTAAACTATTGTTTCAATATTAAAGTTTAGTTATGGTCTTAATCAAATATACGCCTAACATTATTTTTTCTAACCTATATTTTACATAATCTACAATTCATAAGGTAAAATATTGTTTCAATATTAAAGTTTAGTTATGGTCTTAATCAAATATACGCCTAACATTATTTTTTCTAACCTATATTTTACATAATCTACAATTCATAAGGTAAAATATTGTTTCAATATTAAAGTTTAGTTATGGTCTTAATCAAATATACGCTTAACATTATTTTTCTAACCTATATTTTACATAATCTACGATTCATAAGGTAAAATATCGTTTCAATATTAAAGTTTAGTTATGGTCTTAATCAAATATACGCTTAACATTATTTTTCTAACCTATATTTTACGTAATCTACAATTCATAAGGTAAAATATCGTTTCAATATTAAAGTTTATTTATGGTCTTAATCAAATATACGCTTAACATTATTTTTTCTAACCTATATTTTACATAATCTACAATTCATAAGGTAAAATATCGTTTCAATATTAAAGTTTATTTATGGTCTTAATCAAATATACGCTTAACATTATTTTTTCTAACCTATATTTTACATAATCTACAATTCATAAGGTAAAATATTGTTTCAATATTAAAGTTTAGTTATGGTCTTAATCAATTTATAACGTTTCATAACAGGATATGAAATTTTGACGACTTTTTGTATTCGTGTTAGTTACATTGTATTCATTACTCATCAGGGATGTTATGTATGCAGAGTCTTTGCCGCTGTACTTTTCCTGTGTTTTTCTCATAGTCAGTAACCGCCTTTCCGTGGAATTAAAAATGTAGCCCCTTTCTAATTACTTGGTAGAACGCCCCCATTTTTATTTGTAAACTTCTGGTTAATTAACTTCCTGCTGAAACTTTTGATTTGTAAATTTATTATTATTTAGAACAGATTATTGCCATATAAATTGTGTTACAAAATAAAAAGAAGGTTTTTGGTAATAATTTATTTTAATCGCGAGTGTATTATTACATTAAAAACAATACTGTCTTTATATAAAACCATGAATCTATACTTAAAGTATATTTGTCTATACGGCAAACACTATTCCTTATTATAATTATTATTTTCTGTACTAGTAGTTCTCACACAATTCATTAACACTAACTGTCCGAAAAAGATTGTGCTCCCTATAAGCTAAGTCACTACACGTCTAACAAGGTGTCCAGTACCAACATTGCATTTCGATAAACGTTGTAATTAAATTTGCATTCTAACAACAGCTTTTTATCATTGATGTGTCGCAAATATCAGCCGCGTGCTTTCCCTGGAATTCGATTGGAACTAAGAATTCTCAGGATTCCTACATTCTCTGAGACTTTCCAGTGGATATATGAGTAGTCTTTTACTCCTATGTGACTCTTCATGAACAAGTTGTGTAGTGTTCTATTTAAGTTTACTTGAGTTTGTGTTATATTATGGAGAGCCCCCATATCTTTAGAAACGATTAAGGTAGCTAGTATGGATCATGGCTGGGGGTCAAATGAGACAATGAGTGCGGGTCGAGCTGACATGCACTGGCGGGGATTGTTATGCGTCAATCATTTTTGTCAGACCATAACAAAGTTACAAATTCGGCGCAGACACAGGGAATCTCGAGTTAGAGAAGGTCAGATATGGTACGATTGTTAATGTCGTATGATTGGCCGACCTGAGGAAGTGTCTGTTACGTCATGTGTTTTTATCAAAAACTAGAGTTTTTGAAAGAGAACGCTTTGGAAGTAATAGCGAT